>SJYO01020080.1:32042816-32127380 GCA_006410555.1 Capra ibex
CTCCCTCTCCCACCCTACTAAACCCTCTTACTGTAAGATTGTACATATGATAGTACATTCTTAACTAAGCGGTCAGATACAGACTACGTCCTATGTCGTACGAACCTCGACCACGTACCCCTACTGGGTCTCTCTACAATACCCCTCCCTCCACCCTCCCCCCAAGTACAAACCCTTGCGTACATTCTTAATTTCTAAAATTTTAAATTTTTTATTTTTTATTTTTTTTTATTAATTTTTTTTTATTTCCGTAAAATCTTTGGGAAGTCAAAGATGATTACGAAAAGTAAACAACTGATAAAACCTTAAATTATATCATAACCAAAGACGGATTAATTTTATCTCACGATTTTAATAAAATATTGTTAATATTTTTAAATTCAATTTTTTACCTTAGACTGTATCTCCCGAATAACGAACGTCTTTCGATTATAGGACTCTGTACCGTACATTACCTGTTACATCAACGAAAACAACCGTTTCGTTAATAATCACTACTGACACACGTCTAGTCTTAATATATATATATATATATATATAAAAACCAAAAGTTGTCTTACTATAATTATGAATACCATCATTACAGACAAGTCAAGTCAAGTCAGTGAGTCAACACAGACTGAGAAACTTCGGGGTACTTAGCGTCGTACGGTCCGGAGGGACAGGTAGTGGTTTAGGGTCTCAAATGACTTTGAGTACAGGTAGCTCAGTCACTACGGTAGGTTGGTAGAGTAGGAGACAACAGAGGAAGAAGAGGACGGGGGTTAGGGAGGGTCATAGCCTCAGAAAAGGTTACTCAGTTGAGAAGCGTACTCTACCGGTTTTATAACCTCAAAGTCGAAATCGTAGTCAGTAAGGTTTCTTATGGGTCCTGACTAGAGGAAATCCAACCTGACCAACCTAGAGGAACGTCAGGTTCCCTGAGAGTTCTCAGAAGAGGTTGTAGTGTCAAGTTTTCGTAGTTAAGAAACCACGAGTCGAAAGAAATATCAGGTTGAGAGTGTAGGTATGTACTGGTGACCTTTTTGGTATCGGAACTGATCTGTCTGCTAAAACCGTTTCATTACAGAGACGAAAACTTATACGATATAAGTTTTTATATCGTATCAACCAGTATTGAAAGGAAGGTTCCTCATACGTAGAAAATTAAAGTACCGACATTAGTGGTAGACGTCACTAAAACCTCGGGGGGTTTTATTTCAGTCGGTGACAAAGGTGACAAAGGGGTAGATAAAGGGTACTTCACTACCCTGGTCAAAGGTACTAGATCCTTTGATTTTTTGTATGGAACGAGTTTAAGACTCTATTCAATTTATTTATATTTTACGATTTGCAACCGGTAAAAATTTGGTAATCTCTCCTTTTAAGATAATGGGACGTTCTTAGATCTGATCACCTTAATATTTTTTTCACTGAAAATTTTTATCTCCATATTAAGGTATCTCCATAAGAGATAAGGTGTCTCTATATTGACTGTGTGTTGTAATATAATCAAAGTTCACATACTGTATTACTAAACTTTAAACATATATAACATTTTATTAATGGTCTTATTCAGATCAATTATAGACAGTAATAAATCGATTCTTTAAAAAAGAATACTACTCTTGAAACTTCTAAATGAGAAAATTTTTGAAAGTTTATACGTTGTCTCATAATAATTGATATCAGTGGTACAACATGTAATGTAGGGTACTACACAAATAAAATATTGACCTGAGAAAGTGAATAAAGTCGGGGTAGGGTAGGGGTGGGACGGAGAACGTTGGTGTTCAGTTTTTTTCACTGTAAAATTATAACTAGTAGAGAAAGTCGGTAGGTAAACTACGAAAAGGAAATGTATTATGTATTATGTCGAAGTGACATTAATCGACACTTGAAGACTTTCTTCGGTCGTGACAGAATCTTTACGGATCATGACAACGGACCTAATAGAACGGTAGATGAGTGTCCGAGGTACTCTGGTAAATGTAGAGGGGTGAAAACAAGAACCGATTAAGAGTGAGGAGAAGGTGACAGGAGTATAAGAGGTATAAGACGTGAATCGTCTCATAAAGTGGACCTTGTTCCAATAGATCAAAGAGTAGAAACACTAATAAAATCTGTAATAAGTAAAATTAATGATTTCAAGTCTTCATAAAACTTTTGTGGTTTAACCACAGTTTCGAACAACTTTGAGTACGAAAATATTATAAAACAAAAAACATAAGAATCATCTTTAGAATTTCTATTTTATCGAATGTTTAAATAGACCGTATCAAAAATGGAGAACATCATGAGTCATTTATAATAAGATACGTCACCACACGAGTATGTACAAATTGTTGTAAGAGTTTTATCTTTCTTTTTTTTATTTTTCTAATTAAACGTTTACATGTGTAAAGGTACCACAATAAGAAAGGTGGTGACGACTAAAGTTTGATGGGTACACTTCGTGTTAGTCTAAAACTTTCACTCGTGTTCGACCGAAGTCATATGGTGACTGAGAGACCGTGTTCGATAGTACCGGAACGGGTATAAGGAGCGTTGGTATGGTGAAATAACGTGGGACGAGATCAAAGGTTGACGATCAAAGACGTACAGAGTCAGACTCCCAATAGACACCTATATCTTAAGGAAAGACGATTTTGTCATCACGGTTCTTTAATAAAACCGTCCTCTTTATTGACCATCGTCAAATTGGTTACTGACTGTTACAAACCACACAGTTAAGTGGTAGAAAGAGTTGATAGGTTACCCTATTCAGACTTCAAAAACAAGATAGTTATTTTGGTACGAGTAACAGGGGGTCTTCATTCAGAGTCCTATTACGAGATAACAGAAGGGAAAGGAAACAGTGAAAGGATGAGGAAATTATCCTAGAGAAGGATTATTTTGATGGACGTAGATTATGATAGAGTTCTGGATGAAGACGACCTTACGTTTGAGGATAAGTTATAGGTAAAGCCATCTACAGAAATCTTATAATTACAGATCGGTTTAAATACACAGATAAACTGTAAGGGTGGTAATGTAGCTTGAGTTTTACTAGAGAAAATAAGATGGTCTAAGAAAAGAATAACATATTAAAGACATTATCTACCCTACCGAGGTCCACGAAGAACAAAAACTATTTTTTATAATTATAGAATATCGTAATCCCGAGGTACTTTAGGTATCGTTTCCTCTATTAAAACGATGGTTTATACTAGATAAACGTTCGGACCCGTTCTGTCCCAGACTAAGTGAATTTCTTTATTAAAATTTTAAATAAATAAAAACCGACACGATCCACAAACAACGACTCACTCTAAAAGGGATCATCACGATCCGCCCGAAAAGTAACACCACCGAAGAATGCAACGTCCCGTATCCGAGGACTCACACACCCGAAAACACCCACGTCGAAGGTCCGAGATCTCATGTCGGAGTCATCAACACCACGTACCCAAATTAACGAGACGTCGTACACCCTAGAAGATCTGGTTCTTAGCTTGAACACAGAGGAGATAACCGTTCGGTTAAGAAATGGTGACTCGGTGGTTCCTTCGGTCGTCCAAGACAAGAAATCAACACTAAAAGTCCAAAACATCCTTTTTTACAACTCTGGGTTCATACTCGTTTCCTAACGTGGACTACGCTCTCTCCGGTTTCTTGTCTCGTTCTCTCACTATACCTTTCATCGTATGATTATAGTTACCTGGAATTTAAGGACCTCCACAAAAATCTACGTTATAAGTACAAGAATATTAACGAAGGAGAAAAAAGAAGAAGGTGTAACCATCGTAAAAAAGATTTGATGAAGATTTGTATTTAAACGAAGTAAAACAAAGTAAAAATACGAGTCAATAAAACAAAACCGAAAAAAGAAAAACTGTGTTTTGATTGGTTTTTGTGTCGATACCAGTGTTTTGTTATTACAACTACAGATAAAACTAAAAGTTTGGCCCTCATTTACAAACTATCCCTTTACTTTTTTTTTATACGGTCTCCTTTGTAGACTTTACGAACTGGATAAATTTTTTTTCTTTTAAAGAGAAACAATATGTATTTTATAGATGTTATTGTTAAAGGAAGAAGGGTCGGCCACTACATTTGTTGTATCTTTGTCCTTGTTTTTACTTTCCCTCTTATATGTTTTTAATAATTACAGGGGAAAGAAAACACTACATGTAAGTCGGGCTAATACTATCTTCTCTACGGTAGATACAATACAGAAATCTGACAACCGAGGTTTAACGAAACGAAGAAGAGTACAGACGATGTCCTCAGTATTTAGGATATCACCCTTTCTGTTCTTTACTGTTCATGTCAGGTCAAATGTTTCGACCGGAAAGTCACGGTGGGGACCATAATTCTATTCAAGAACGTAAATGGTTCGCTGGATTTACAGTGGTGTATAGAACACTTTAGTCAAATGTCTGTGAACTTCACTCAGGAAAAGATTTTGTGAACCTTGTCCGTCCGTTTAGGTACAAAAATTCCAATTTTAATTTAGGACTTTATTTCGTAAAGTACAGTTACGTTCTAAAGGAGACCGACAGTAGTGCATCACCGACAAGAGTAATATTCTCTTTAATCTTGTTATAAAAAGAAAGTGAGTCTCGAGACTCCCTTCCAAAGTTCGTGTCAATTCGACAACATCTGAATCCCGACCCGAAGACACTCTTGTGTATAAATTAGTCACTTATGACTTAATTTCCTCTTTAATCTCTTATTCGTACACTCAGTCCGCGGTATACTTAATCGGTTTAGTAAAAATTATAAAACTCAACGACTTATTCGTTCAGTAAGTTACGGTAACGAAAACAAAGATCCCGTTATTACTAAGTTTTGTCCCTTGCCGGTCATCGTCTACAATAACAACCTTAGTCCCGAAAGATTACCTTAGTCCCATCATGTCTAGTTTATATGAGAAGAATCCCTTAAAAATGAGTATAAAAGATGTAACAACTTCCTACGGTGAAAAGTACTAATAAGGTCGACTTTCCTTTATAAAAAAGTAATATACAAACGACGGTGTCAAAGAATATCATTCTGAAGACTAGAAACTAAATACGAGAAGAAACCAGTGGTTTAGAGTAAATATTCCTTATTTCTTCGAAAAACAAAGACTCCTTCAACAAGAAAAAACACTGACAACAATACCGGTTAACAGTTTCTTTTTTCCCTCGTTTTCTATTAAAGAATAACTTATTCTAGTCTTTTTTATTCTTTCAACAAAAGACCAATACAACTCAACTTATTCTCCGAGTAATATCAAAGGATTATAAACTATCTAAAACAAGAATTAATAGAAAATCATAGTTTTACGTAAAAGATTCTATAGAAATGAGGGATCTTACAGTTTCACTGTTTACGAATATTTTCTAATTTTTATAAATAAAGTCTATTTTTGGGAGCGTATCATGACGTAGTTTTAAACCTGGGGAGTTGACTTCTGTGTAAGACTTGTGAAACTTCTAAGAAACTTCTCGTCTTAAAATTAATTACTTAGTCGTATAATCCAGTGTCACCACTGGATCCGTCTTAAATTCAACCATAAAAGAAACCAAGGAAAAGACATAGAAATAAGGGTGGATAGAACAGGGTACAGATCTAGGAATAATAAAAAAGATCTATGGTTAATTGGTAATAAAACTTTTAAACGAGTCTAGAGAGGAATATGTTGAAAACAGTCAACCCCATGTCTCCGTACCTACTGTACACTCGATTTCGAAAGACCTGTGTTGAAGATAAAAGTTTACGTAATTTAGTCGGAGACTAATCAGTTCGAGTTCGTCAACATCCCTCTAGTAAACTTCGACTCTTGGTATATTTGTTGGGGCGAGTCGGGGGGTGGGGGCGGGGGGTCGGGTGATACAATAAAAGAAGTTTGGTTACAAACGTCGAATAGATAGGTACTCCTTTCTTGGAGTACCTCAGAATCTTCCTTCAACTAATTCCAGTACTTTTAAGATTTTAAAAACTTTATCTTTTACTATTTTCCGATTATAAAGTGTAGGTTACTTTCATGTTTTTGTGTACTAAATTCTGATTATGGACTCTCAAAACTCTAAATGCAATATATATCATATACAAACTTTTTCGGTGAATCTAGTTACAAAGGTTTTATATAAGACTCCTTTTGCTCAGAAAGTTGAAGAAAGGGGTGGAGGACGGTGGGAGAGATGGTAGAGTTAAGTAGTTTTGTTCTTTTTTTGAAGTTACCAGAACCCTTTAATGTCACATTTAATCATTTTAGTTCAGTACATTACGAGACTTCACCTAGTTGGAGAGATCACGTCTAATTTCAAGTTATAGAAGTTCTAGGTAAACTGGGAATTCCTAAACAGAATAAATATTTACTCGTAGATACCCCTATTTTCGGTTTATAAGTAGAAGGAACCCAAAATAGAAACGATGAATGTCTCACTTTTTCAACTTTTATTCACTCAAAAGTTTGTATCAGAACTTCTAGTGGATTACCACTGTAATTATATCTCTTTAGGTATGACTATACCCTCATGTGTAGTTAAGATCAAAACACACTAAGATACTGATTTACTTGAGACTCAAACAAATGTCTATATTTTAAAGAGTTGACAGTCCTGAGATATAGTCAATTTAAACAATTCATAAGTTTAACAGGTATTCTTTTTTTAATTCAGAGAAGGATGAGGTAATTCATATTACATTGAGGTAACAAATTTCAACGAATACCGGAGTGGGTCCTCATCTATCGATGACACGAACATCCTTGGTGACCAAACCCCCATGTTAATCCTTAATAGCGACTCCAATCATTTCGACACGTTTAAATAGAAAAAATACATCTACTACGTAAAAATCCGTTCGTTACTATGAAACGGTTGTTTCCAGGTAGATCAGTTCCGATACCAAAAAGGTCATCAGTACATATCTACACTCTCAACCTGATATTTCTTTCGACTCACGACTTCTTAACTACGAAACTTGACACCACAACCTCTTCTGAGTACTCTCAGGGAACCTGACGTTCCTCTAGGTTAGTCGGGTAGGATTTCCTCTAGTCAGGACCCACAAGTAACCTTCCTACTACAACTTCGACTTTGAGGTTATGAAACCGATGGACTACGCTTCTCGACTGAGTAAACTTTTCTGGGACTACGACCCTTTCTAACTTCCACCTTCCTCTTCCCCTGTTGTCTCCTACTCTACCAACCTACCGTAGTGACTGAGTTACCTGTACTCAAACCCATCCGAGACCCTTAACTACTACCTGTCTCTCCGGACCACACGACGTCAAGTACCCCAACGTTTCTCAGTCTGTACTGACTCACTGACTTGACTATACACTACTACTACACAAGAATAAAGAGGGGTATACGTGTAAAATTAAAATTTTTGTAATTTTGAATACAAAAGACGTTGAATAAAAAAAGAGGAAGGAAGTCAAAAAGAGGTAATAATCGAAAATAAAAAAAGAAAGGAAGTAAAGATCTGAAACAATATTCATAATTCCTAGGTCCGTTCACAATTATATCGAGAACAAGTTTATAAAAGAGAGAAATTTGTCCCACGAATGGTTGGTGAAAATATACCTAAAAAAAAAAGAAGGAAAATGAAAACAAAAGAAATGTCGAAGTCTTTGGATCTTCCCAGTGTCAAATACAGGTTAAAAAGGGGAGCTAAAGGAAAAAATGTTTTAAAGTAAAGAAATTTGAGCAAGATGTCCTGTAAAGACGGAACTTTTTACTCTGTCTGACACAATTCGTGATAAGTAATGATGACATAAGAAGACAAGGTGATAACATTTTATATGACTTACGGTACAAGTTAACACCAACACAGTTTTGTTTTTCTCTATCGTCAAACTCCGGAGACAAGTAAAGGAAAGATAATATGAACCTCATAAAGTATGAAACTTTATCAAAAGTCAAGTACTTTCTTTTAATTTTTGGATATAGGAAAAATGGGGAAGTCGTTGTCTTCCGTCATTGAAAATTAAATTGGTTAAAAAGATATTTTTATTTTTATTTTTGTTCAAACACCAAAATACACAATTCTTGGTTTGTTTGTACTATGTTACGGACGATAATAGAACCCTTTAATCGACATGTCGTAAGTTTCCGAAAGACGGTTCTCGAAGCTTAAGTAAAAAAATTAAAAACTTATCTTTAAACAGACCGGTTCGTCTACATACTAAGTCTCCCTTGAAGGGGGAGCGGAGTCTTTACTGAGAACCGTAGAGGTCAGGACGGTAGATAGAAACACACAGACAAACAGACACACTGAGACATCTTTGACCGAAGTATTCTGGTGTAAAAAGACAGGGTGTCTTCTGACAGACTAGGACAAAAACTTTAGGACGGTTCTTAGTATTCTTGGGTACACAAGTCCGTCTTGCATCAGGTCATCGTTTCACAAATCCCTTACAAACGTCGTTCTTTTCAGAAAAGTTACTATACTGATCCTTAAATCTAGACTGTAACGCTGGGTATTATTCACCTCCCTTTTGTAGGTTTACACCGGTGAAAGTCACATAACATCCTAAAAAAAAAGTGTTTGATTCAGCCTCGGTACAAACACTGACGAAGGTTTTAGTGGGGTCGAAATCTGTCCTTGACTATTAGTCGTTTGGGTTCCTGAAAAAATCTAAAAGTCCTATTTACTATTCTTTTTTCAACATCATGTGTCTCTCACTTTTAATGTTTCTTGTAGTCTTTATCACACCCATAGGATTACTCTATCCTTTATTACCAACTATTTAAAGGTTTTTAGAGGTTACCACATCTCCTTTCACACAACTACACTGTAGTCTGTTTGATCTAGGACGATAGACCACATCTTAACACCTGTAAAACGAATTAGAGACACTTAGAGTCAAAAGAGTTGACATAGTTGGACTGTCATAACAACTCTGCTAGTAATTGCTATTCCACGTTTTTCACGAGGTATACCGTAGATTACGTATACACAATTAACAATAAGTAAAAAAATTTCATAGTTCGATCTAGAGAAAAGTAACGACGTCTATTGATATAATTACTTTAGTCGCGGTGTTTCCTCTTTAACATCGACATCTAAATAAAACGTATAGGGTCTGTAACACGACACTTTCTTAATCCTATTTAAACTCTTTTTATGTAAACAAAAAATTTATACACGAAACAACGAACCGAACAACTAATTTTAACTCTTTTCGTTTGAGGTGTTCCACCCAAATCTCGGAAAATAACTTTTGACGTTTCTACACTTCTACAACATACTTCATATAACCTTTTTCTTTTACTTTTCAATAAACGTGCCAGCACAGACTGAAAAACGCTAGGACACCTGACATCCGACGACCTGAAGAGACAGGTACCTTAAGAGGTCCGTTCTTATGACCCCACCCAACGGTAAAGGAAGAGGTCCCTTAGAAGGTCTGAACCCCTAGTTTAGACCCAGAGGACGTAATGTCTGTCTAAGAAATGGTTGACTCGGTGACTACGTTTAAATTTATACAAAGTTAGTCCTAGTAGAAGGGTGAGGAAAGGGGTAAAACCCTTTACATACAGTTACATGAGAGATGAAAATTTAGTAGGAAAAAGAAGTAATTAAAGAAAAAAAGGAGAAAAAACCGGTAGAAAAGAAAATAAGTAAAAGAAAACAGCAAATTCCAAAGACAGACAAAAGAAGGAAAAAGGTGAAGTTTTAGAGTACTAATCGTATAAGTTAATTATTCAGTAGACAACAGTAGTAAAACCTCTCATCCCTCCCCTGTTCTATATGGCTTATCTAGTCAAGGTTTTTCCAAACTTGACCAATACCTTCGATATTGTTATAATCAACAACAACAACAAAAAAAAAAAAATGTTGACTTATTAGATAGACTTTAAGAGGGGAGTCTTCAATTTTATATAAATCTCCGTCTTTGAACATTTTTTATACTAAATTTCTAAATTTCTTTAGACACCATGTATATGGGTTACCTTATAATGAGTCGGTAATTATTCTTATGTAAACTTAGTCAAGATTACTTCACCTACTGTGACCTCGGATAATATGTCTCATTTCATTCAGTCTTTCTTTTTGCGGTTACGTCTTATGTCGTGTATATATACCTTAAATTTTTCTACCATTACTACTGGAATATACGTTCTGTCGTTTTCTCTGTGTCTACATATCTTGTCAGAAAACCTGAGACACACTCTTCCGTTCACACCCTACTAAACTCTCTTGTCGTGGTTTTGTACATATAATAGTACACACTTTGTCTAGTGGTCAGGTCCAAGCTACGTACTATGTCCCACGAGTCCCGACCACGTGACCCTACTGGGAATTCCTACCCTACCCCTCCCTCCATCCTCCCCCCAAGTCCTACCCCTTGTGTACATGTGGGTGCCGACTCAGTACAGTTACATACCGTTTTTGGTGATGTTATAATATATCATTAATCGGAGATTAATTCTATTTATTTAATTTTTTTGAGTAACCTACTTGATTTTTTTATTTCTAAATTTCTTTCAAACAGAGAGATTCTTTATATTGAAACTCAAAATTTAAACATTTTTCAATAGAAAACTCCCCTACACGTACCCTTTCACATAGTATTCCTCTGGATGAATTTGAGTGTCTTTTGTAACGGGTTCTAACAACTTCTTTGTCACTTTTGTCTCCTTGTACACAAAACCTAAATCTTTAGCTTTAGGTTAGTAAGTTATTACACCTTATGGGAATTACCAACTCGGTGTCGATACACAGTCTCTGAAATGAACCTCTATTTCTCCATCGAAACAGAGGAAACACACCTCATATTCCATCACGGAAATATTTGAGACTGACAAGACCACACACTACACATAAACTCTACTCTTCCACTTTGTCAACCCTTTCATCCTATTATGAATCCGCCTTAGTTATAGAGAAGGACTTCTCCATCGATTTTTTCTTAACAATAACATCTATCTCGAGTTGTGGTCAATCATATATCTCTACACAGACCTATTGTCTTTAACATGACGTCAACCTGATAAGTCAAGACTACGTTAACAACTTAAACTAGACATCCCCTCATGTGTGAAACGAGAATCCTCAAATATCAAAAAGAGTTTCCGTTGTTCATAGGGGTGTCTTTCAGTTTGACCCTACTCCGAATAGGAACTTATCTTTCTCTACCGATTTCTCCACCTGAACACAATCATATAAGCCTCACAAGGGACACAAGTCCTACTGATCTAGATTGTTTCTTTCTGGTTAGTCTCCAATTATCCGACACTGTCGTCATCACGTCTCACTTCATTAGAGTTGGTAATATACGTTGACTTTCCGACTCTGACAAAGTATTTACCCTTTCAAACCGTTTTTACTCCTGTGACGACAAAATGAAGGGATGTTCATTCGGTTGAATCGTATCTTAGTCTGAGTTCCCCCTCCGTCACCATGGTTTCGACGGTCCTATCAATCTTTACCACCGACTTACACCTCTGACTCACTCACCTTTGTGTCGACTACATAAACAAACGTCTATGGTCATGGGAACGGACCTCTTAAGGCACCTGTCTCCTCGGACCTCCGATATCAGGTACCTCAGCGTTTCTCAATCTGTGCTGACTTCACTGAATCGTACGTAAGTACGTCGTCTTGTTAGAGAATGAACTAAGACCTTATATGAACCCCTGAGAAACTTCACCGAGTTACGGGTGTTATTTTTACACTGGAGTCTATTATGTCCGACCACTTCTCTCCTACGGTGGTTTTCTATTCGGATTAAAAGACTTCTCCAGACCAGAAAAAAACCTTTCATTATTCATGGGGGTTTTTTCATAACTAATTTCAATTGTTTAGGGAAAACAATAACTTAAAATTACCTTTATTAGTTCACGTTAAAATAACTCAATATTAAATATATGTTATTTTATGTTATTAAAAATTCACATATCGAACTAATTTTTTGTATATACGTGACATTGGTTGTGAGTGTAAAGACGAGTGTACATCAAAGATCTTAAGTAGAGACTACGACACATACGATCCAGTGAAGTCAGTACAGGTTAAGAAACACCGAGATACCTGACATCGGGCAGTCCGAGATAATGAATCTGATTATAAATCTGATTTTTCCCTGAATATAAGGAAAAAAACGACCTATTCTTCGTTAAATTAGACAGAAGAAACATGTTGATACTTTATTTTCTCTTTTTATTGAGTTAAACCAAAAGAATAAATCAAATTCATTATTCCTTTACCCGTAATAAAAGAATACTTATACTTCATTGAACCTAAATTTTGTAAAAATTATCTTTGTTTAACAATTAGTTTGATACTAAATTACTCGTTATGGTCGAATACCTTTCGACATGCTTAAAAGGTTTTTAAAATGAAAGTAATCTTGATGTTAAGTAACACAGAAATAATTTACAGAACTTAGTAACGTAACAAAATACTTTTTGTACAAGTATTAACTTACACAAGTAAACGTAAAAAGTACCTGTTTTAGACAAGGATATTGTTACCTCTACACTTAAAAGAGTATCGTTAAATTTATGTAATCAAAAGACTAAACTAAGATTCTTGAACCCTTCTAACTTTCCCCGTATTCCCACCTTTATATGTAACAGACTTTTATATTTGACATATGCATTCATATTACACAGTTTGTAAACGGATATGGGACAAAAACCAAGGACAGACGAAAAAGAACTAGGAATGAGATCTTCATGAGAAGAATAAAAAGATAGAAGTCGTATAAGGAGGGTTGACTCAGGAACAGTACCTTGTGACTTCGTAAGTGATCGACAAGAGTAGAATTTTGTGTATGCAAGGTATTTGTCTATATAGATGTTGGAGGATTAAGGATATAAAGGGAAATGGTGAAGAGATAAATAATTGAGGTGTTGGAGGATTAAGACAAAGGAAAGTGGTGGAGAGATAAATAAAAGAGAAAAGGTGTAGATTTAAAGGGTTCGTAATAGACACATAAGACAGAAGTCAAGAATTAGTGTCTACATAGGAAGGTGAGTCAGATTAGATCTAAAGTGTAGCGATGAAGGGTTAGAGGAATTCTCCGGAGAGTGATTCCATTGTCCACTAAAGGTCTATCACGTCGGTTACACATACATTAGAAAGTCGTCGTAAGCTGTTCCGACTCACGTGAGTAAAAGAACTTAAAGATAAAAAGAAAATTAAAATACAGTTACAAGACCCAAATGAGACTAGAGGGACCGGTGTGAAACGGTCATAGAAACGACCGAGGACGAAAAAATTAGATTGGAAGTTTATGGTCCCATGAGTTCTAGGGGAAGAGAAGAGAAAGATATAAGAAGAGGATTCACGAGAGTAAGATTGGTATCGAAGTGTGTAAAGAATACCTTGCTTTTTTAATTTAGGAACATCTAGTATGACCGGTACACTCCAGACCGGGGATAAAGATATCAGGACAGAATTTATTGAGTCAAGAGATATATAGTCGGACTTAGATTAATGAACTCACAAGACACGAAAGAGGGTGTATAACCGGAAAGTATATGAGTAATGATCGGATCTTGTAATCAGTTACGGGGTCGAGGAGTCCAATTCCGTTACGAAACAGTAGATAGTCTGGAGTCTACTTTCCAGTGAAGATATCGTTCGAAAGGAATTGTGAGTATAACGTTTCGAGGAGAAGAACGGATGAAGGAAAAGTCGAAAAGAAAAAAATTACCTAATACCCATTGTAGATTTAGAATGTAATCCAAGATTTGATGTAATCCATCCTGTTCTGGAAACAAAACGAGTATGAACATAGGAGTCGAAGACCTTGTCGTGAAACAACACAACAACAAGTCAGTGGTTCAACATAATCTGAGAAACACTGGGGTACCGAACGTCGTGGGGTCCGAAGGGACAGGAAGTGGTAGAGGACCTCAAACGGGTTCAAGTACAAGTTACTTAACCACTACGGTAGATTGGTAGAGTAGGAGACACGGGAGAAGAGGAAGAGGAAAGTTAGAAAGGGTCGTAGTCCTAGAAAAGGTTATTCGGTCGACAAGTGTAGTCAACCGGTTTCATAACTTCAAAGTCGAAGTCGTAGGTAGAAAGGTTTCTCATAAGTCCCAACTAAAGGAAATTCTAACTGACTAAACTAGAACTAAAAGTTCCCTGACAATTCACAGAAGAGGTCGTGGTGTCAAGTTTTCGTAGCTAAGAAGTCATGAAGTGGAAGAAATAACACGTTGAGAAGAAATAACACAGTCGAGAGACATGTACTGATCACCTTTCTGGTACCGAAACTGACATACCTGGAAACAGTCGTTTCACTACAGAAACGAAAAATTGTGTGACAGATATCACGAACCATTTATTATCGAGAAATGAGTTATAAACAAAGTCCTTACGAATAAATATTTACCATAAACTTTATAGAATAGTTAAGTATGTGATGGTCTATAACTTTTTTGAATCTTCGAGATACTCTATATGTATGTATCCCTTCCCCTACAAATGTATCCCTAATGAGTCTGTAAAACTTATTATGGTTGTACGAAACAATGTTTCGTTAATTTAATGTTTCTTTGGAACAATTTTTTATTCTAAAAAAATTTAACGTTTTGGGATAAGTACAAAGAAAAGAAAACGACCTTTTCGTACCCCATAAAAGATGTTATATGTACTATACCTGATCGATGATGGTGACATAAAAATGATAATTTTTCACTTTTTAAATCTTTATGGGTCTTAAAACTCTACAAAGAAATCTAATTAAGTACAACATACAACAAATGATTTGATAGAAACAAAGAAGAGACAATTAACGTAACAAAGGATTTTTTTATAACTTTGGTAAACCCGTGACAACTTGTGTATATTGACTCAGAAAAACGTCGTTTCCTTGTGATCAAAACAACACATTCGTTCCTGTTCGGGACTGATCTAGACCGTATAGACGGTAGACAATATAAAGTCTACGTAATCTTCGAAATAAAGGATAATTCAAACCAGGTGTCTAGGTTTCATGTACAGTACAGAAGTACTTCGATGGAAGAAAAGATCTACTGATCTTCCTTTACTAGCCACTTTTGGTACAATCTCTTATTAGTGACCATGATTTTATTATAGAACCAGGTTTCATACTAAGTACGTCCAAAGAAGAAAGTAAAAGAGAGTAAAAGATCAAAGAATCTGTACTTCGTTGTTGTCGAGATTATCAGAGTTTTAAGACCCTCAGTCTTTTAACTCGTCTCGGGTCTATCTCAACACCAAACTCAATAGTCTCTATCTATCTCTCGAAAACCAAGACTGACAGTTTACTTAGGGAACTAAGAAGATGCGTAGTCAAGTAACCCCGACTTTACAGGTTTTACCGAAAGAGTGAGGAAACATACCACGGACTCAATTCTTGTGACATTTGACACTCCGATTGTTTCCTAGCGAGACGGGTACGTCAGAGAGGTGTACCGACCGAACCCCGTCCCTTCATTTTGAAGAGTGTCCACGGACCGGAAAGATTAAATCGTAACAATAATCCAGATCTTTCGATGTTATTGTCTTACGGACTCTGAATTCAATGATTGTTTTTACTAAAATAATTTTTTTAGTCAACATAGAATGACCAACTTTGAATGAATTTATGTCTGAATCCTATCTCTGATATGAAAGAAATCGGACACTATATAAGAAGGGACTTTCTCGTTTTGTTTGAATTCGAGTCCGATACAAGTGTGATGTCTTTCCGATACAAATATAATATTTTCTCTTCTAAAGGTACCATCAAAAAAGTGACATACTCGGTTTAGTTTTGTCTATTTAGTCCCGAGTGACACATTTAGATGACAATTGTAGTGGATTGTCAATAAATGACTTACAGATATACACAGTCCTTCTTATCGTTTGGGACCTTTATAACTCTATACATACTGTGTTAGGGACGATAGTTTTTAGAACACAAGATCTTCCTCTCTGTCCGTCCAACCGTTTATTTATCTTATATGAGTAGTTTACGACATCCCTCGACCTACTTCTTCAGTATAAAAAAAAAATCGGTAAACACCCTCCATTCCTCTTTAATATCTTTCCTTCACTGTAAGACTCGTTGTAAAACACCGGTTCCCCTCTACACATTTACATGTTCGTCTGTCTTTTCAACAATGATTAACTTCGTTTTGAAAAAGACTACAGTTCAAACTCTTGAATTTTATCTTATTATCGAATGAAAGTATAATCTTAAGGATTATAATAGATTTTTGTTAATACACAGAGTTTTGATCTTTACTTTGTTTACTCTGTATTCTGTTGCTACTTAAGAATATCGAGTTTACAGAAAGGTATAGGGGGGTTTTTATTTTTAAGTTCAATTAGTTCATTAGTTCAATTCGTATTTGTTCGAACATGATGCACATGTGAACCATGTGTGTGATTTATTATAGATGGAAACTAAGTTCTTATGAGTAGATGATGACTAAATCTAAATTTAAAAATGAAAGTAGACTTCCACTGACCTATAAAATTTAAAGAGTCTCAGGATAGATTATAATCATTACATACATTTAATATCTAAAAAAAATAAAAGTTTCAATTCTTTTAAGTTGATAATAAATTGTACCTTGAGTCAAAGAAAGAACAAAAAAGAAAAAAAAAGGAGTTTAAAAGTCAATAAAACGAAATATGGATCCACCTGAGAGAAACACCAGGATTTCAGAAGGGTTTCAAGGACCACATGAACAGAGAAGTAATAAATAAAAATCTTTACTCTCACTTACAGAAAATGGTCATAAGGGTCTATCGTAGTACTTAAAGTAAAACTCACCTGACCTAGTGAGTTTGGTTAACCAAATGACAATTTGGTTAGTACTACCGTCTCCCTACCTTACAGGTCAACCAAGTCGTATTGAATGTGTACTGTGACGTCCTAAACCGTGTGTAAGTTGAACGTTTTTAACTTTAGTACCACCAACTTTCTTACACCCTACGAAGACACTTCGATTAATTATTAGTAGGTGGTATATCTATTTGTATACCTATTTGTCATCTAATTTACTGAGTTTTCGGAACTCAAAAGACCAACAAAAAAAAAAGAAAAAGGTGACAAGAACAATATTTCTGTTTTTGTTTATGTTTAAGGTAAAGTTCACACGACAAAAGGGTTACTTTATCACTATGTTGACTACCTTTCCATGATTGTAAGTGTCAGATATCTGTATACAAGTGAATTTGATTCACTCTTGTTTTTTGATGGAATGTCTCTAACGACGTGTCTCGGTTTCTACGTCACTGTATAGAACGTCAAACCTTTCTAAGGAAACGGAAATCCAAGGTTATCCCACGATGAAGACGGTCCCTATTGTGGACCGTCACTGTCTCTGTGGTAGTGTAAGGAGTTCTTAAAAGGAGACGTAGAAGTATCCCACTCCTAAAGTGTACAGGATAACCGACTCGGAACACCTCACCTGACCTAGGGGGGAAAGACCTGACGTCCCGAGGGAGGGAACCTGTCGCCCCGGATCTCCACCACTTACTTCGGTGAAAGTAAAGGTCCTCCTCCTTAGGACTACTTGATACCTGTCTCCGAGGACTGTAACATGTCCTCTGTCCCTAGTTCTGGTAGGGGTACCTTTTCTTTACGTTTTTTCGTTTTGCCGACAGACCCCTTCTGAATGTTTATCGACACTTTTTTTTCTCTTCGTTTTTCGTTTCCTCTTTTCCTTTCTATTCGTAGACTTACGTCTCAAGGTTTCTTATCGTTCTTCTCTTTTCTTTCGGAAGGAGTCACTAGTTACGTTTCTTTATCTCCTTTTGTTGTCTTACCCTTTCTGATCTCTACCGAAGTTCTTTGAATCTCTGTGGTTCCCTTGTAAAGTACGTTTCTACCCGAACTATTTCCTGTCTTTACCATACCTGAATTGTCTTCGTCTTCTATAATTCTTCTCCACCTTCCTTATGTGTCTTCTTGACATGTTTTTTCTAGAAGTACTGGGTCTATTAGAGGTACTACACTAGTGATTAGATCTCGGTCTGTAGGACCTTACACTTCAGTTCACTCGGAATCTTTCGTAGTGATGCTTGTTTCGATCACCTCCACTACCTTAAGGTCAACTCGATAAAGTTTAGGACTTTCTACTGTGACACTTTCACGACGTGAATTATACGGTCGTTTACACCTTTTGAGTCGTCACCGGTGTTCTGACCTTTTCCAGTCAAAAGTAAGGTTAGGGTTTCTTTCCGTTACGGTTTCTTACGAGTTTGATGGGGTGTTAACGTGAGTAGAGTGTACGATCATTTCATTACGAGTTTTAAGAGGTTCGGTCCGAAGTCGTTATACACTTGGCACTTGAGGGACTACAAGTTCGACCAAAATCGTTTCCGTCTCCTTGGTCTCTAGTGTAACGGTTGTAGGTGACCTAGTACCTTTTTCGTTCTCTCAAGGTCCTTTTTTTTTTAGATAAAGACGAAATAACTGATACGGTTTCGGAAACTGACACACCTAGTGTTATTGGCCACCTTTTAAGACTTTCTCTACCCTTATGGTTTCGTAGACTGGACGGAGAACTCTTTGGTCATACGTCCAGTCCTTCGTTGTCAATCTTGACCTGTACGTTGTTGTATGACTAAGGTTTAGCCTTTTCATCATGCAGTTCCGACATATAACAGTGGGACGAATAAATGGAAGATACGTCTCATGTAGTACTCTTTGTGACCCGACCTTCTTCGTGTTCGACTTTAGTTCTAACGGCCCTCTTTATAGTTATTGGAGTCTATACGTCTACTGTGGTGGGAATACCGTCTTTCACTTCTCCTTGATTTTTCGGAGAACTACTTTCTCTTTAACCTCACACTTTTTGAAACGAATTTCGAGTTGTAAGTCTTTTGATACTAGTACCAAAGACCAGGGTAGTGAAGTACCCTTTATCTACCCGTTTGTTACCTTTGTCACAGTCTGAAATAAAAAAACCCGAGGTTTTAATGACGTCTTCCACTAACGTCGGTACTTTAATTTTCTACGAATGAGGGACCTTCCTTTCAATGCTGGTTGGATCTATCGTATAACTTTTCCTCTCTGTAATGAAACGGTTGTTCCAGACAGATCAGTTCCGATACCAAAAAGGTCACCAGTACATACCTACACTCTCAACCTGACACTTCTCCCAACTCACGGCTTCTTAACTACGAAAACTTGACACCACAACCTCTTCTGAGAACTCTCAGGGAACCTGTCGTTCCTCACGGTTTTTGGACAGGTAAGATTTCCTCTAGTCGGGACCCTAAAGAAACCTTCCTTACCACGATTTCGACTTTGAGGTCATGAAACCGGTGGAGTACGCTTCTCAACTGAGTAACCTTTTATGAGACTACGAACCTCCCTAACCCCCGTCCTCCTCCTCTGCTGTCTCCTACTCTACCGACCTACCGTAGTGACGGAACTACCTGCACTTAGATACACTTGAGGTTCTCAACCACTACCTGGTCCTCCGGATCCAATGACACTAAATACCCCAGCGTTTCTCAACCTGTATTGACTCCCTGACTTGACTTGACTTGACCTGACTAACCGAGGAAAGTTCATTAATCCTTTGACCGAGAGATGGAGGATCGAGTTGTCTCCTGATAAGGACTCACGAATAACCTCTATACACTTGGTTTCAAACTAAAAGGGATTCAATTATCACTGTTCTTAAGGTCACTCTTATGTTCTGAATCTCAAGGATCAGTCTCTCCTGTGGACCCAATAAAAGGTTTACATGGTAAAAGATTTTCCGATCTTAAAACCAGGATGGACTTCGGATAAGAACGTTGTAACAATAAATCCCTTTACGTGTCAGACAGGAGTAAAAACCATCTGTAATTTTATGTTTAATCGATTATTAATAATTGAGTAAATATGAGGGAAACCTCAGAAACACCCTTTCATAATCAGTGAGTCAGTACAGCTGGAGAAACTCTAGGACACCTGACATCGGGCGGTCCTAGGAGACAGGTACGTTAAGAGGTCCGTTCACCCATCGGTAGGGGAAGAGTCCCCTAGAAAGACTGGGTCCCTAATTTGGAGTCAGAAAGAGTAACAACCGTCTAAGAAATGGTAGACTCGGTGTTCCCTTCGGGTTTTATTACCCCCATGTCCCCTAAATTGAGTCCCACAGTACGAACGATTCGTATGAGATGGTGACTCAGTATGGGGAAATAGTCTGATATTTGAAATACTTTTTTTCTGAGGATAATATAAATATATAAAGTATCAAAATTTTATATCACAAAAACTATATACGTTTTTTTAACATTTTTGAATCCTCATACATAAAATTTTTAGTGGACTTTGGAGTGGTTAGATTTCAGTTAGTATTAACTGAAAAAAAAAATTCCCGGTCTCCTAGTTCAACGGTTGTAGGTGACCTAGTAGTTTTTTTGTTCTCAAGGTCTTTTTGTAGATAAAGACGAAATAACTGATACGCTTTCGGAAACTGACACACCTAGTGTTATTTGACACCTTTTAAGACTCTCTACCCGTACGGTCTCGGGGACTGGACGGAGAATTCTTTGGATATACATCCAGTCCTTCGTTGTCAATCTTGACCTGTACCTTGTTGTCTGACCAAGGTTTATCCTTTTCCTCATGCAGTTCCGACATATAACAGTGGGACGAATAAATTGAAGATACGTCTCATGTAGTACTCTTTGTGACCCGACCTTCTTTGTGTTCCACCTTAGTTCTAACGACCCTCTTTATAGTTATTGAAGTCTATACGTCTACTGTGGTGGGAATACCGTCTTTCACTTCTTCTTTACTTTTCGGAGAACTACTTTCACTTTCTCTCTCACTTTTTCAACCGAATTTCGAGGTGTAAGTCTTTTGCTTCTAGTACCGTAGGTCAGGGTAGTGAAGTACCCTTTATCTACCCCTTTGTCACTTTTGTCACCGACTGAATAAAAAGACCCGAGGTTTTAGTGACGTCTATCACTACCGTCGTTACTTTAATTTTCTGTGAATGAGGAACCTTCCTTTCAATACTGGTTGGATCTGTCGTACAATTTTTCGTCTCTGTAATGAAACGGTTGTCTCCAGCCAGATCAGTTCCGGTACTAAATAAGGTCACCAGTACATACCTACACTATCAACCTGATATTTCTTTCGACTCACGGTTCTTTGACTATGAAAACTTGACGTCACAACCTCTTTTGAGAACTCTTAGGGAACCTGACGTTCCTCTAGGTTGGGCAGGTAGGATCTCCTATAGTCAAGACCACAAGAAACCTTCCTGACTACAACTTCGACTTTGAGGTTATGAAACCGGTGGACTACACTCCTCGACCGAGTAAACTTTTCTGGGACAACGACCCTTTCTAACTCCCGTCCTCCTCTTCCTCTGCTGTCTCCTACTCTACCAACCTACCGTAGTGGTTGAGTCACCTGTAAACAAACCCACCTGAGGTCCTCAACCACTACCTGTCCCTCCGGACCACACGACGCTAAATACCTCAACTCTTCTCAGCCTGTACTGACTCGCGGACTTGACTTGACTCTCCCATATATGTCACGAAACAACAAATCAGGGATTCAGTACAGACTAAGAAACGACGGGGCACCTGAAATCGGACGGTCCGAGGAGAAAGGTACCCTAAAGGGTCCGTTCTTACGACTTCACCCGACGGTAAAAGAAGAGGTCCCCTAGAAGGACTGAGTCCCTATCTTGAGTACAGAGGACGTAACCGTCCGTCTAAGAAATGACGATTCGGTGGTGTCTTTGGGATAAGTCACGAATAACGAGTCATTTATAAGTTTTATGTAAAAGACCTAAACTTGTGACTCACTTATATTTATCCAATATATAAACGAATATTTGTAAACGACTATAAGAAGAAAATTGTATCTATCGAATCAAGAGAACATTTGTAAACAAGATAGTTCGAACGAACTTTAAATTTTGTTCTACACGAGACTTCATAAAACATTCAACAAAAAGAAACTGTCCTTAAGTGTGAAAGAGTAGGATAGACATACTATGGTAAAATTAATGGACAGTGACGGATTCGTTACCCTCTTCTGTTACCGTGAGGTGAGGTCATGAGAACGGACCTTTTAGGGTACCGGTCTCCTCGGACCATCCGACGTCAGGTACCCCAGCGCTTCTCAACCTGTGGTGACTCGCTGAAGGGAAAGTGAAGTGAAAGTACGTAACCTCTTCCTTTACCGTTGGGTGAGGTCACAAGAACCGACCTCTTAGGGTCCCTGCCCCCCGGACCACCCGACGACAGATACGGCAGCGTGTCTTAGCCTGTACTGACTGAGCTGAATCGTCGTCGTCGTCGGATTCGTTACCCACTCACTAATATGGAGTCTAAACCGTCTACTACCCCCTTCCCAAATTTCTCTAAAAGTCGAATAATACTGAGTCACTCCGTGATTTGTATTATAAGGTCCTGTTCCTTATACAATAGTAGTTGAACAGTGATCACGATTAGGGAATAGGTAGTGTCCTCAAAAGAACTGATGTGAACACTTTTGGGTTCAGTGAGAAACAAGTCTTCCAACTGTCAAATTACGTCCTTTTCTAGTTCTCTGTCCCTCATCAGATACGACAAGTGACTTTTTTTTTATTACGGGATCAAGAACATAGAACACTATGAGTCTCTTTTGTCTCGACCCTTATGAATTACTACCTTTGTTCCCTCATTCTTTTTAAGTTCTTGGACAATCCATATTCATTCGCAGATAATAGTTCTATACGACATTCCAAAGTAAGATTCTCAAAAGTCCCTTTTTTGAAAAGGTTACTATAAACCACCAATATAATGTTAGAAGGGTTATGTGATTCTTTCATTCATATCGTAAAAATTGACCCTTTTTAAATAACTATACAAAAAGAATATAACTGTTATAAGAACACTAATTAAACGAATGAAAAGTACCACTTAAATACTATAATTAGGTTTTACTTCGATTATCTCTTATTTCCTATTATTGAGTCCGATGTCTGATGTGCGAACGTCAGTAAACGAAAGACATTCATTACTTTTCCTTCCAAATATGTCCTACGGTACTTCACACACGATTCTGTTTTAATTTGATAGTACAAAAGTTTCTTTATACAATGTTCAGGGTACATCACCTCATTTATCTCCGTTCTTTACCCTTTCTTTTTATTTCTTTTTACTTCAAAATTTTCTCTTTTCTTATTTCTACTTGAAGACACCAGATTTGACTCGAGATGATGAATGATCAATATACTGAACCCTGTCCAAAAACATAAAGAACAGAGAATAGATACTATACATCAATTATTATCACTGATAGGGTATGTCAATAAAACCTCTAGTTTACTCAATTATCTGAACTTCATGAATCTGTAAATTTTCTCATTGACCGTGTATCGTTCTCTCTTATTTACAATCTAAATTAATAATACAGAATTTTAATTTAAAACTCACCTGAGACCCTCGACCACTACCTGTCCCTTCGTACCGTACGATGTCAGGTACCCCAGAGTCTCTCAGTCTGTACTGATTCGTTGACTTGACTTGACTTGTCCTCAACTCCACATCCATTCCATTCTTATCGTATTCTATGGACATAATATTCATTAAAAAGTCACAAGATCCCATAAGAACAATTGGAGAAGTTCTGTTTTTTAGAAACGAATGGTTGGTGATTCTTTCTCTGCCGACGATCTCCAAAATCTACAAAAGAGACTAATTAGATTAGTCGTTTCGAAGTTCCAAACTAAATTAGGGTCTTGTTTTATTTAAGAAGGTCCACCAAATCTTATATTATAATGATAAATAAGTGAACTTAGGTTACTGACCGATCTATAATCTAAATAGTCATCTAACTTTACGATGAACCTTGGACACCATTTATTCTCTCAATGACTCCTCAGGATAAACTAAAGTCGTTTCCGACCCGGTAGAAGTTATCTAAGTAAAACTCTTTTGGGAGGATGATCTAAGACCACTTCTAGTTTACGGACTGGTACTCAGTTGTTCACTAGTCTGTAGAGTTCCACAGAAACATACCGTTTTATGGGTAGTACGTGATTAACAATAACATAGATGGGTTTCCTTTTAAAACACAAAGAAAGTCGTAAAGTTGTAATTCACCATATTAACCTTGGTCCTAAAGTATTTAGGAGGTTTCATCCGTCTATAGATGAGAATTGATCAGTCTATAGTTCCGAATATGATCAAGAATATATTCCTTACGTTTTAGAATACGGTCTAACATCTCTCAAACCTATATTATTATAGCTCTTCTTTGAAAACTTTCACAATAGTTCCATCTGTAAAATATTATCGAGTCTTAACTTTTAAAAGTATAGGTACACGTATAAATGGGGTTTTTTAGTGGAATACTTGTGAAAGTTTAGTTTGTCTGACAAAGTTCTAGTAGGTAGAAGAAGACATTTAGACCACGAACGAGTTACCGGATTACTTGTTACTCCGGAACTTCATTAGAAGAAAATTTAATCATACGTAAAGGTTAAGTCAATATTTGTGACGACTTACGAATCACATAGTCTTTGATTCCTGAAGGGATCATCGAGTCGACCATTTCTTAAGTGGACGTTAGGTCTTCTGGGGTCAAACTTAGGACCTAACCCCTCTAAGGGACCTCTTTCTTATCCGATGGGTGAGGTCATGACCCGAAAGGACTACTGAGTCTGCCATTTCTTAGGTGGACCCAAACTAGGGACCCATCTCTTTTAGGGGACCTCCTCCCGTACCGTTGGTTGAGATCATAAGAACGGACCTCTTAGGAGTAGCTGTCTCCTCGGACCACCGATGTCAGATACTCTGACGTTTCTCAACCTGTGTCGACTAACTGATTCGTGTCGTTTGTCGTGTTCCCAGAGAATGTACACTTAACCCTTCTAGGGAAACCTCTTTCCTTACTGTTGGGTAAGGTCATAAGAACGAACCCTTTCTCCTCGGACCGAACAATGTCCCGTGTCCCAACGCTTTCTTAGTCTGTACTGTCGCTTATTCGTTGTCGTTGTTGTCCAGTCGAAGAACCACCAATAAGGTAAAATATCATGGGAGATAGTACTTTGAAAGTAGTAGTATTTAATAATAAGATTTAAATCAATTTAAACGGAGGAACAGTAAAAAAGAAGATTAAAGTGAGAACACCTAAATACTCAGAAGTTAAAGTCGGTATATATATATACACACTTAAAGTGTAATAACCTCTTCCTTTACCGTTGGGTGAGGTCATGGGAACGGACCTTTTAGGGTACCTACCTCCTCGGACCATCCGATGTCAGGTACCCCAGCGTTTCTCAGCCTGTACTGACTCTCTGAAGTGAGTGAAGTGAGTGAAGTATGAAATAGTGACCTCTTCCTTTACCGTTGGGTGAGGTCACAAGAACGGACCTCTTAGGGTACCTGTCTCCTCGGACCGCCAGACACCAGTTACCCCAACGTCTCTCAGCCTGTGCTGACTTCACTGACTCGTGCGTACGTCTGTGGAAAGTGTAATAATTTAGGTATTTGTTATAAAGGTTAGGTCTGTATGTGAGGACCGATTCCTTAAAAGAATGAATACCATCCATCTATCTACTATCCATCCATTCATTTATCCATCTATCTATCTCCTACAAAATCGAAATAGATTCCTTTACAAGTCAAGTAATACGTCTATAAGTCTACTGTTCTCTGTTTGAGTAGATCAGTAAGTATATGAAAGTATGTGTATCTGTCACAATACAGTCCTTTTGTAATATCCTTACTTTAAATTAAAAAATACCATGTCAACAACAGTATCCATGTTTCTGAAAATAGAATTGTGTTAAACCCGTCATAAAACACATGATTACTATTTAATATGTGTAAGATTTATTATGAAGTGGTTTCTTTACTCAATAATTTACGTTTAACGGATTTCTGTGGACGAAAGGACAAAAAATTTTAGGTAACGAACTAGTCTTCTACATTACGTTAAACAGTACGAGACTAAAGGGTTTGTACAGACAGGAACCTTCAGTAAAAGATTTACTACTAATTTTTTTGTCTGTGTGAGAAGATATTATTTTTTTATAACATTTTTATCAAAAACGGGTACAATGACGTTACGTTTTAACTGATCGACCTCTTGTTACTTATAACGAGCTAACACCACTAGGATACTTGTATTATACGATTCGTTTTGAGTAAAGGAAAGTTCGTTACAGACGGGAGGTTATATATTAAAGAGAACTCAAGTAGTAAATGTCTGAATAAAGACCCGTAAATACTTCCTAAACCGGTATCAAATAGAAACATTCTCTTTAATAAAAATCTTTTTTGACTGGTGTAAAAATACTATTGAAAATCGTTAGTTTATACACTACATATGGAAGATTCCAGTATAACTATATACTTGAAACCTCAATAATAAAGACTATCAACTTATGTATTTTGATATCTTAATATTATAACTTTTACTTAAATACATAGTGTCTAAGAAACACCAGTTGACGATAAATTGGGGGGTAAATAGAAATGTTACAAGAGTTTGTCAAATTGAAAAAAAATGACTTGATATCAACCAAATGTTACAAGACAATCTAAGTCAACATGTTATTTCACTAAGTCTATATATACAGATATACACATATATCTATTTATATAGATATCTAACAAAAAGTCTAGGAAAAGGTTATATCCAATAATATGATACAACTTAAATTAAGACACACCATACTGTATCCATGAACGACAAATAAAATAAATAGTATCACATAGATAGATTTAGGGTATGGATCTTAAATAAGATGAGGGAATCAGAAACCATTTGTATTCAAACAAAAGATACGGACATTCATATAAAAAGAAATATTTATTCAAGTAAACATTACCATTAAAAATGTAAGGTCTACATTCACTATAGTATACCACAAACAGAAAGAGACAGACTGAATAATGTGAATCATACTATTCGAGAGTCAAGTCAAGTCAAGTCAACAAGTCAGCACAGACTGAGACACTGGGGTACTTAGCGTCGTGCGGTCCGGAGGGACAGGTAGTGGTTGAGGGTCTCAAGTGAGTTTGAGTACAGGTAGCTCAGTCACTACGGTAGGTCGGTAGAGTAGGTGGCAGCAGGGGAAGAAAAGGACGGGGGTTAGGGAGGGTCGTAGTCTCAGAAAAGGTTATTCAGTTGAGAAGTGTACTCCACCGGTTTCATGACCTCAAAGTGGAAGTCGTAGTAAGGAAGGTTTCTTGTGGGTCCCGACTAGAGGAAATCTTACCTGACCAACCTAGAGGAACGTCAGGTTCCCTGAGAGTTCTCAGAAGAGGTTGTGGTGTCAAGTTTTCGTAGTTAAGAAGTCACGAGTCGAAAGAAGTGTCAGGTTAAGAGTGTGGGTATGTACTAGTTACCTTTTTGGTATCGGAACTGATCTGCCTGGAAACCAGGTAGGTATAACAAAGTTTACCGTAATAAAAGAGAAAAAAATACTGACTTAATAGAAAGAAATACCTACTCATTATAACGTGACACATAAGGTACACCATATAAGTATTTGTATGTGTGTGTATATATGGTGTAGAAGAAATAGATAAGTGAACAGTTACCTGTAAATTCAA
Source organism: Capra ibex (assembly GCA_006410555.1). Lineage (NCBI taxonomy): Eukaryota > Metazoa > Chordata > Mammalia > Artiodactyla > Bovidae > Capra > Capra ibex. The sequence continues at coordinate 32,070,264 of SJYO01020080.1, forward strand.
CGTATTTATCACGACGATACTTATAACCCCATGTACATAGAATAGATTAATCTCAAAGTAAAAAAGACCTATATACGGGTCCACACCTTAAAGTACTAGTGTGCCATTGATATAAAAATCTAAAAACTCTTTAGAAACATAATAGAAGAAGGCATCATCGACACGGCTAAATGTAAGGGTGGTTGTTACGTTCTTCTAAGGGAAAAGAGGTGTGAGAAGGTTTGTAAATAATTACATGTCTGAAAAACTACTACCGGTAATACTGATCACACTCCACTATAGAGTAACATCGAAGTTAAAAGTGAAGAGATTCTACAAGTTCGACCAAAATCTTTTCCGTCCCCTTGGTCTCTAGTTTAACGGTTGTAGGCGACCTAGTGCCTTTTTCGTTCTCTCAGGGTCTTTTCTTTTGTAGATAAAGACGAAATAACTGATACGGTTTCGGAAACTGACACACCTAGTGTTATTTGGCACCTTTTAAGACTTTCTCTACCCTTATGGTCTCGTGGACTGGACGGAGAACCCTTTGGATATACATCCAGTCCTTCGTTGTCAATCTCGACCTGTACGTTGTTGTCTGACCAAGGTCTATCCTTTTCCTCATGTAGTTCCGACATACAACAGTGGAACGAATAAATTGTATACGTCTCATGTAGTACTCTTTGCGACTCGACCTTCTTCGTGTTCGACCTTAGTTCTAACGACCCTCTTTAGAGTTATTGGAGTCTATACGTCTACTGTGGTGGGATACCGTCTTTCACTTCTTCTTGACTTTTCGGAGAACTACTTTCACTTTCTCCTCTCACTTCTTCAACCGAATTTCGAGTTGTAAGTCTTTTGCTTCTAGTACCGTAGACCAGGGTAGTGAAGTACCTTTTATCTATCCCTTTGTCACCTTTGTCACAGTCTGAAATAAAAAAACCCGAGGTTTTAGTGACGTCTACCACTAACGTCGGTACTTTAATTCTAAATTTTACAAAATAAAAAAAAATAAAAAAAATTTAAAATTTTAGAAATTAAGAATGTACGCAAGGGTTTGTACTTGGGGGGAGGGTGGAGGGAGGGGTATTGTAGAGAGACCCAGTAGGGGTACGTGGTCGAGGTTCGTACGACATAGGACGTAGTCTGTATCTGACCGCTAAGTTAAGAATGTACTATCATATGTACAATCTTACAGTAAGAGGGTTTAGTAGGGTGGGAGAGGGAGAGGGAGACTCAGGTTTTCAGGTAACGTCGGTACTTTAATTTTCTGTAAATAAGGAACCTTCTTTTCAATACTGGTTGGATCTATCATATAATTGTTCGTCTCTGTAATGAAACGGTTGTTTCCAGACAGATCAGTTCCAATACCAAAAAGGTCATCAGTACATACCCACACTCTTAACCTGACACTTCTCCCGACTCACGGCTTCTTAACTACGAAAACTTGACACCACAACCTCTTCTGAGAACGCTCAGGGAACCTGACGTTCCTCTAGGTTGGATAGGTAAGACTTCCTCTAGTCGGGACCCTAAAGAAACCTCCCTTACTACGACTTCCACTTTGAGGTCATGAAACCGATGAAGTACGTTTCTCAACTGAGTAACCTTTTCTGAGACTACGACCCTCCCTGACCCCGTCCTCCTCTTCCCCAGATGTCTCCTATTCTACCGACCTACCGTAGTGACTGAGCTACCTGTACTCAGACGTACTTGAGGCCCACAACCACTACCTGTCCCTCCGGACCGTATGACACTAAGTACCCCAGTGTTTCTCAACCTGTCCTGACTCGTTGACTTGAATAGACTTGACTTATTAATTGGTAAACCTTGTATAAAATTACACAAAAAACAGGCAAACATACAGAAGAAATCTCTCTACAGATAATTCTTGAAATTGGGTAAAAAATTACCGACTCATTATGAGGTAACACATATACATGGTATCGAAAGAATAGGTAAGTAGACGACTACCTACAGATCCAACAAAGGTACAGGACCGATAATATTTGTCACGACGCTACTTGTGACCCCATGTACACAGAGAAAGTTAAGACCAAAGGAGCCACACATACGGGTCGTCACCCTAAAGACCCAGTATTCCATCAAGATAAACGTTAAAAAAAAAAACTTAGTCAAGACTACTCTACCTACTTTGACCTGGGATAATATGTCTCACTTCATTCGGTCTTTCTTTTTGTGGTTATGTCATATGATTGTGTATATATACCTTAAATCTTTCTACCGTTACTGCTGGGACATACGTTCTGTCGTTTTTTCTGTGTCTACACATATTGCCTGAAAACCTGAGTCTCCCTCTCCCTCTGTCACCCTACTAAACCCCCTTACCGTAACATTGTACATATGATAGTACATTCTTAGCTTAACGGTCAGATACAGGCTACGTCCTATGTCGTACGAACCCCGACCACGTGCCCCTACTGGGTCTCTCTACAATACCCCTCCCTCCACCCTCCCCCCAAGTACAAACCCTTGTCTACATGTGGACACCACCTAAGTACAGTTACATACCGTTTTGGTTATGTCATAACATTTCATTTTATTTTATTTTTAATTTTTATTTTTATTTTTATTTTTTCTTATGTTTCCATATCTTATCCCGTCCTATCCTATCTTCTCTTATTGAACCTTACCCTACCCTACCTATCTTTCGTCTCAAAACTTATATTATTTCCATAATAAAATTATTCTTTTTTTTTCTTGAAATTGGGTAAAAAACTAACCCAATGAAAAAATTTTTTATAACTCGAAAACTCGAAAAATATATAAAACTACTAATAAAGGAACAGTTAGTGAAGTAAGTGTCTATAAAAGAGGGTCGGGTTTCTGTCAGAAAAGTAAAAACAAATACCCAAGGAAACGACACGGTTTCTGAAACTCACATTAATCCAGAATAAATAAATAAAAAGGGAATGAAATCCTCTACCTAGGTTTTTTCATAACGACGTTAAATACAGTTTCTGACAACATCGACAAAAGGAGATCCTCAAATTATCTCGTAGACAAAATAGACTAGGGAAATACTTCGTCAATAGACATGAAACTTATAAGATCACTTTATTAGTGAACGATTCGTCGGAGAATGTAAAAACTGTTAAGTTGAAAACGAAAGGAAAATTTGACTCACCTTTAGACAGAAAGATATCAAAAGTAAATAATCAGGATTAAGAAGAAGGGGTACTCTGACGAAGTCTATAAACTTCTAACGACCATACAAGACCATTCATTGTAGAAAGGTTTTAATTGAAGGACCCAAGAGGTTGAGTAGAATAATAATATAACTTATTCTATTATATAATAAAGATCTGTAAAAATAAAACGAGGGAACTTTCAAAACAATATAAAACAAGATTTCAAGTTCTATTGATCTAGTTTCTTGTTAAACACGATAGTACACTTAAAAATATAGACCCACGAACCCTGAAAAACTGGTTATAAGATACATCACCTAACCTAAAAAGTGAAAAATAATAAAATACTTATATTCTTAAACGTAGTACATAAATAATACCGTCCTTTGTTTATTCTTGATTTCTCGGAGGACTACTTTCACTTTCTCCTCTCACTTTTTCAACCGAATTTCGAGTTGTATGTCTTTTGATCCTAGTACCGTAGACCAGGGTAGTGAAGTACCGTTTATCTACCCCATTGTCACCTTTATCACTGTCTGAAATAAAAAAAACACGAGATTTTAGCGACGTCTACCACTGACGTCAGTACTTTAATTTTCTGAGAACGAGGAACCATCTTTTCAATACTAGTTGGATCTGTCGTATAATTTTTCTCCTCTGTGATGAAACGGTTGTTTCCAGGTAGATCAGTTCCAATACCAAAAAGGTCATCAGTAGATACCTACACTCTCAACTTGATATTTCTTTCGACTCGTGACTTCTTAACTACGAAAACTTGACACTATAACCTCTTCTGAGAACTCTCAGGGAACCTGACGTTCCTCTAGGTTAGTCGGGTAGGATCTCCTTTATTCAGAACTTATAAGTAACCTTCCTGACTACAACTTCGACTTTGAGGTTATGAAACCGGTGGACTTCGTTTCTTGACTGAGTAAACTTTTCTGACACCACGACCCTTTCAAACTTCCACCCTCCTCTTCCCCTGCTGTCTCCTACTCTACCAACCTACCATAGTGGCTGAGTTACCTGTACTCAAACTCATTTGAGGCCCTCAACCACTACCTGTCCCTACGAACCGCACGACGTCAGGTACCCCAGTGTTTCTCAGTCTGTACTGACTCGCTGACTTGACTTGACTAAAGAATAATACGTTTAAATATAAAGGGAAGTAAAAAAAAAGAGTTATGAAAATAGAATACTGTTGTAGTTCACTCTTTCCTAGTCCATATGTATAAAAAAGGAAAACTCATCCGAAGTATAAAGAAGGTTTTTATCCAAAATCTTCTCAGTATAAAACATTATGTTTCAGTGGTACATCTTCTTGGGTTCGTGTGAAGTTGGTCATTCTAAAATAGATGTACGTAAACTTTACTTTTTACTCTGAATTCCCTAGAACTGAATCTACCTACTTGTTCGTCTAGATCTCGTCTTTCTCCAAGATCACTCACATTGAGATAAATCCTCACAGTAGTACGTTCTGTCTATATTTATACATAAAGTTTTGTAAAATTCTTTAAAAGTCATACTTATTCTTTCTGATTAGTTACAGTTCAAGTCTAAAAAAGGGAACTGAAGAATTGAACTACCGGTAGTGAGAGTTTTTATCAAACGATGTTTGACCCTGTAAAATAAAATATTATTGGAATATTAAAAGTTTTAATCCTATAACTATAAACTATGTAAGAGTGACAGATTAGTTGTCTAAATATCTTCAATTTGATTATCAGAGTCATTACATGAAATACCGTTTATTTGGGTCGAGGTTCAATGTATAATGTAAATCACAAGTACAGAGTTAGATCTTTCTAAAGAGACAGAAAGGAATACAACCATGAAAATTTCAATAACATCTTACGTGGGATTAAAACCAAACTATAAAAGAATATAATTCTAAGTCCAATACTTAGTAACCAACTTATTAATATCTTTACTACAACACGAGAAGAAACGTAGGATATTCAACCTTGTATTAAACCTTGTACTGCAAGCCAAATTAGTCACATAATTTTATCACACAGTCCGAAAAGGTTACATTTCGATGGCGAAAGGGATGATATTAATTTTAACTAAAACACCCGTTAATAAGACTTAGTTACATTTATCTAAGTAACTTGTAAATTGATTACTTATAGTGATACCTAAATAGTAAAGGGTAAAGTAAGTCGCCTAAAAATAGAATGATGGTCGTAAATAAAACTACAAGTTTAACAGGGACTACTGGTCATTCTCGGGAGAGTTCGGTACTAGACAACAAAAGAAAATTGTCCATGCACGGAAAAAATTTTTTATAAAATAATAATAATAATTAAAATCATAAAGGAACGAAAAACCGTATCTGTCTATAACGACCGAATGGAACGTAAAAGACACGGAGTCGGATCTTAGTTCATAAAGACATTCCTCGGAAATAAGGAAAAGTACCTCTTGACAGAAATCTTCGGTTGTGAGTCGTGGTCTATACGAGTAACAATAACTCCAAAACGCAGAGGGTAGGAGAGTCAACTGTCTCATCCTTTATTTACGTAAACGTAGTATAAATGTATGTATTAATACACATTTATTTATGATATATGTGTGTACGTGTATTGTATACGGGTAAATATAAATAAACAAAATAAGGGTAGAGAGATAGGTAGTTTTAGTGACTGAAACGTAACTATAGAGACTAAAATTAAGTTGGTAAGTCCCAAGTAAAATCACAGGACATAAAAGGTTGAAGATTGAGGGAAAGGGTTATCACTGTTTGAACCAAAGGTAATGTGAATCATATAATTCTTAAATTAATAAGAAAGACGTACGTTGGCCAGAGGGTAGAGATGGTGGTGTGGGAAGGTTCGACTACGGGGAAAGTAAGTGATCCTGAGACTGGGAGGCACGACACGGAGGGGGTACATCTGTGAGAGGAATGGTACTGACCCGAGGACTTGGAGTACAGTCGAACATGGGTGACGTACCTTTGATAGGAACGGGACGAGTCCGAGGCTGTGAGACACGATACTCATGTGGAAGTAGTCTTACGAGCACTAGACTTTTGGACGTACGACTGAGGAAAAGTACACAGACAGGAGGAGTAAGTAGAATAGACCTGAGACTGTGGAACTCCACCTGACCGGATGGGATAGGAACGGTTCACCTACACGAAGACGAGTCCGTGGGGTCCTGTCCACCACGACGAAACACCCGTGGAAGGAACAGGACAAACTCGATACTAAGGACTCTGGTCCGTCAGGGGTAGGGGACGTACCTACATGTAGGGTGGGACGAGTCCGTAACTGTGGTAGGTCGTCTGACAGGGAACATCCCTAACCGGAAGAGAAAGGTCTACGTGTGGTCGCAGAATACGGTCCAACGGTACCTAAGGTAAAGTGGGTTAAGTCCGACACTGTGATACGTCTAACAAATAGAGTGAGTACGGAAAGAGTTGAGGGAACCCGAAAGGGACACGACCCGAAAGGGAGTATACTTAGAGTAGAAGGGAGACGACTCCGAGACTATGGGACTGGGTTTATTGGAACTAGGTGGTGACTGTGACATTGTGTTGCGATCTAGTGATACCGAAGAGGGGTGGGGGTAGACGAGCTTACGGACGAAACAAGACAGGTGGGTACAGAAATCTTGATTTAACGGTCCCCCGCCCCCTTCTCCTTCTCCCTCTCTTTTCAATTTTCTCTAAATAATAAATCTTCTTAAATTAATCATTTGATATATATATTTTGTCTTATGTAGAGAAGAAATGTCTGAACTAATTAGTGAGATGAAGTAAGTCAAGAAAAAGTAGGGGTTACCTGGACTTTTTACATGGTTAAAACCTTGAATCCTTTTGAGTCACACTTATCCTAGAACCTCCTTCTTAACCCCAGAAAGACTTTAAGATCTAGTCCTGTGTGTGAGTGTACACTCTATATAAGAGAAAACGATAGTTCTTTTCACAATTTAATCTGTATACGTATAAAGATTCGTTTGACTGAGGCTTTAAGATGTCTCTTTAGGTTACGATAGTTGTCAAGTTGACAAGTACGGTTCTTGTGACGATTGGATTCTACAAAGACGGAAAGACTTAAAATACGGTTTTCGTTAATCTCAACTCTTTCAACCGGAACCTTTTAATTCTTGGACAAGTACAACTGTATTGTAAACATTACAACTACAAAGGTCAGGGTCGTATCTAAAAGATAAATTTGAGTATACGTTAGGAAAAGATGTCTTAAAAATTTTTCATAGACTTATATCTGATTTTTTTTTTTTTCTTTGGAACTACATACTTTCGTTAGTAATTTTAGATGTAGTTTTCTTTCGAGGATGTTTCAAAGTCAAATAGTCGAATTCTACACAAAAGGTTCGATTGATTGACCGACCTTGAAATTAAAAAAAAAAAGGAAGAGATAAAGAAAGAAAAGAGGACAGGAGAGGAAAGAAAAGAAGAGGAAAAGGAAGAGAAGGGAGGGAGAAGGACGGAGGAGAGGGAGAGAGAAGGAGAAAGACAAGAGGGTTTATGACTAAAGAGACAGTACAAAACTAAAGTGAAAGGTAAGACGGAATCAACTAACGAACTAGGTATCGTACTTTAACAGTACATATCTCTGCATCGTCCTAGGAAGTACCTTATTTGTATAGACCCAGTTAAGGGGAAGGAAAGGTCTTTCGACTCTCCTTCTTACTATTAATCATTATATCTTTATACAGTCAGATACAAGACTTTTGTCTTATGAAGACCGATCAAGTCACATAAATAAGTTTTAACAGAAATTAGTCGGTCCACAAAGAATGTGTACTACGGTTTATGGACCCTTCTGACCCGTGACTTAACGAATTGATAAAGCTACGAGGTACATCCGAATTAGTAATATCCTATAAGGACTTAGTGAGATAAAGTAGTCTCTGAAACTACTACCCGTTTATTACGAAAAGGATATATTCTAAAAAGTGTACAAAATACGTCTGTAGAAATACATAAAGTTATATATTTACTCACAGAACCTTTGTATGTGTTATAAATACTAATTCTAGTTCTCAGTCAGAAGTTTTGAATAACACCGGTGTAAACATTAGGTGATTTTAAAATATTACAACGTAAAAGAGAATGTATTTTGGTTCGTTCGATTCTGATACCAATATGTTACATTACTTAAAATCTAAATTTGACGCATCAAAACTATAAATGGGTAGATGTTCCATTATTAACTTCTTACTGATAAGAATAATTGTATATACGTTTATCTTATTGTTCATAATCCGGTTTGCCATTTTCGTTTTTATTCTACTTACATGCCAAGTCCCAGAATGTTGATCATCTACCATCACACGTACGATTTGGTCAAGACAACACAGGTTGAGAAACGTTGGCATACCTGACATCGGACGGTCCGAGGTGACACGTACCCTAAGAGGTCCGTTCTTATAACTTCACCCAACGGTACTGGAGGAGGTCCCCTAGAAGGACTGAGTCCCCAACTTGATGTAAAGAATACAGAGGACATGACCGTCCACCTAAAAATGGTGATCACGGTGGATCCTTCGGGTTTGTCTGTAATCTCTATCTTAGTGTGTCAAGACAGGTCGACCTTAACACTGTAGAATCGTTCATTTCACCTACTTAAAACTTATACCCGGAGTAGAATGGTAAATCCATACGTTAAACCCCACTATATACACACACATATATAAATATGCGTACGTAAATTCACTTTGATTCTCAAACTAAGCAAAGTTTTAATTTTCTCTTAAAGAAAAAAGAACCGACATTTATACTATACCAAAAACACATTCGACTTTGTTATGTGTTTTAACATTGTTTCTTAGATTGTAAATCATGAGTTTGTTTTTCGTCGATAATAGAAACTACCTTTAAAATATTGCACATTTACGTAGGGTATCTATTTTTTAACTATGTATTAGAATGTGTTAGTCAAAGTGTGATATATACCAAAAAACACTAGTATCTTTAATATAATATTAATTAAGAGTTATCTCGAAAGTATTTACAAAATACAAACCTGTTTTAATGTAAAATACCCATACAACTACATTGACTTATGAATACTATATAAATCCATCAATACTAACATATTAGGAAAAATAAATACTACTTTATTAGTGTTACTACGCTAGTGAGTGTGAGTGGATCTCGGTCTGTAGACCTTACACTTCAGTTCACCCTGAATCCTTCGTAGTGATACTTGTTTCGATCACCTCCACTATCTTAAGGTCAACTCGATAAAGTTTAGGATTTCCTACTACGGCACTTTCACGGCGTGAGTTATACAGTCGTATAAACCTTTTGAGTCGTCACCGGTGTCCTGACCTTTTCCAGACAAAAGTAAGGTTGGGGTTTCTTTCCGTTACGGTTTCTTACGAGTTTGATGGTGTGTTAACGTGAGTAGAGTGTACGATCATTTCATTACGAGTTTTAAGAGGTTCGGTCCGAAGTCGGTATGTACTTGGCACTTGAAGGTCTACAAGTTCGACCAAAATCCTTTCCGTCTCCTTGGTCTCTAGTTTAACGGTTGTAGACGACCTAGTAGGTTTTTCGTTCTCAAGGTTTTCTTGTAGATAAAGACGAAATAACTGATACGGTTTCGGAAACTGACACACCTAGTGTTATTTGACACCCTTTAAGAAGTTCTCTACTCTTATAGTCTCGTGAACTGGACGGAGGACTCTTTGGACATACGTCCAGTCCTTCTTTGTCAATCTTGACCTGTACTTTGTTGTCTGACCAAGGTTTATCCTTTTCTTCGTGTAGTTCCGACATATAACAGTGGGACGACTAAATTGAATATACGTCTCCTGTAGTACTCTTTGCGACCCGACCTTCTTCGTGTTCGACCTTAGTTCTAACGGTCCTCTTTATAGTTATTGAAGTCTATACGTCTACTATGGTGGGAATACCGTCTTTCACTTCTTCTTGATTTCTCGGAGAACTACTTTCACTTTCTCCTCTCACTTTTTCAACCGAATTTCGAGTTGTAAGTCTTTTAATTCTAGTACCATAGACAAGCGTAGTGAAGTACCGTCTATCTACCCCTTTGTCACTGTCTGAAATAAAACCCCCCGAGGTTTTAGTGACGTCTACCACTAAGTCGGTACTTTAATTTTCTACGAATGAGAAACTTTCCTTTCAATACTGGTTGGATCCGTCGTACAATTTCTCGTCTCTGTAATGAAATGGTTGTTTCCAGGAAGATCAGTTTCTATGCCAAAAAGGTCATCAGTACATACCTACACTCTCAACCTGATATTTCTTTCGACTCACGGCTTTTTGACTATGAAAACATGACACCACAACCTCTTCTGAAAACTCTCAGGGAACCTGACGTTCCTCTAGGTTAGTCAGGTAGGATTTCCTCTAGTCAGGACCCACAAGTAACCTTCCTGACTACAACTTCGACTTTGAGGTTATGAAACCGGTGGACTACACTTCTCAACTGAGTAAACAATTTTGGGACAATGACCCTTTATAACTCCCGTCCTCCTCTTCCCCTGTTGTCTCCTACTCTACCAATCTACCGTAGTGGTTGAGTTACCTGTACCCAAACACAACTGAGACCCTCAACCACTACCTGACCCTCCGGACCGCACGACGTCAAGTGCCCCAGTACCTCTCAGCATATACTCACCCGCTGACTTGACCTTGACCTTATAATTAATTTACAGAATGACACACCATTTTTACACATAACGTATTTATTCTATTTTTTATATTGGTCAGTTTGTGTATGTCTCGGCCAAAAATCAAACTCTTCTGAGATCAGTTATTCGACTACAAACCCCGAAGGGATCACCAGGTCCACCAATTCTTGACCGGAACTTTACTTCCTCTGTGTCCAAGTTAGGTAACACCCCTTGATTTTAGGGTGTACGGTGTCTTGTTGGTTCGGGTAGCCAAGTTAGGTAACACCCCTTGATTTTAGGGTGTACGGTGTCTTGTTGGTTCGGGTAGGCGGTGTTGATCTCCCAGGAGTCACTTTCTAGGACACACGGTCTGTGTCGGTTTATTTATTTATAATGTTTTTTATTCAACTAAAAAACGAATAGGGAAGGATTTCCGTATAAAGAAAGAACACTTGACCTCTTAAATAGAACACAAACTAAATATAATATCAAAATAATGTACATATAAATAGGTATTGTCTATTTAACAAGTAAAAACAAAAACAAGTAAACAATTCAGTGTAGACTGAGACTCGTCGATGTACTTAAAAGTGTGTCCGAAAGGACAGGAAGTGACAGAGACCCTCCAACGAGTTTGAGTACAGGTAACTCAGTCACTACGGTAGGTTGGCTGAGTAGGAGACAGTGGGGGAGAGGAAGATGGAGTCAGAAAAGATCGTAGCCCCAGAGAAACGTGGTCCACAGGTTTCATAACCTCAAAGTTGAAGTCGTAGTGAGGAAAGTCACTTATAAGTCCTTACTAAAGGAAATCCTAACTAACCAAACTAGAGGAACGATAGGTTCCCAGAGAGTACACAGGAGAGATCGTGGTGTAAGTTTCCGTAATTAAGAAACCGTAAGTCGGATCAAATACCAGGTTTAGAGTGTGGGTATATACTAATGACCTTTTTTGTATCACAATTTATATACCTGAAAACAACCGTTTCACATACCGAGATGAAAAAAAAAAAAAAACCGAGATGAAAAATTGTACGACAGATCCAAACAGTATGGAAAAGAAGGTTCTTCGTTCGTAGAGAATTAAAACACCGACGTCAGTGACAGGTGTCACTAAAACCTCGGACTTCTTTATTTAGAAAGTGAGAAAGGTGAAAGAGAAGTAGATAAACGGTACTTTACCACCCGATCTACGGTACTAGAACTAAAAAACTCACAACTCAAAATTCGGTCGAAAATGGTAAGAGAAGAGAATGGGAGTAGTTCGTCGAGAATTTAAGGAGGAGTTGAAGACGGGGATCTCACCAATAGTAAACGTATAGACTTCAACAACTATAAAGAGGACCGGTAGTACTAAAGTCGAAACTCAGTAGATCGGGTTGTAAAGTGTACTACATGAGACGTACATTCAAGTTATTCGTCCCACTGTTATTTATCGGAACTGTATGAATAAAGAGTTAAAACTTGGTCAGGCAAAAGGAACAGACCAAGATTAACAACGTATAACTGGACGTAAGTCCAAAGAGTCCTCCTCCCACAAAAATTCTCACGTACATAAAAAAACTTTGGACATAAAAAAAAAGTTTTAGATACAAAAACTTAAATATAACTACGTGTATTGAGATGAATTAAGTAAAATCGACGACTCGTAATAAAGTAAGATACTAAAATAAGTAAAGAGTGAGGTAATAGAATTGTTACTTGTGTCTATAACACACAGTACCCGTTAGTTATATAACCCAGTATGTGTCTCATAAGAAGGTAAGACCGATTATCTATACAATACCATTTGTCATTTTTCTATATTATAATCTCTTTTGAAAAACTCTCATGAAACATCCTCTGTGTATTATATATCTTATGATATTATTTCACTTCACTTCACTAAAGCGAGTCAACACAGACTGAGAAACGCTGGGGTACCTGACATCGGGTGGTCCTAGGAGGGAGGTACCCTAAGAGGTCTGTTCTCATGACCTCACCCAACGGTAAAGGAAGAGGTCCCCTAGAAGGACTGGGTCCCTAGCTTGGGTCCAGAGGACGTAAGGTCCGTCTACGAAATTGGAGACTCGGTGGTCCCTTCGGGTTTCAACGAGAAACGTTGGGGTACCTGATATGTCAGGTACCTTAAAAGATCCGGTCTTATGACCTCACCCATCGGGAAGAGAAGAGGTCCCCAAGAAGGGTTACGTCCCTAGTTTGGGTCCGGAGGGTTTATATTATTTCATGCAGAGTTTATAGGATTCACACTCTAACGACTCAAAAGACCATCCGCATAGAAGTTTATATGACCTTTTTAAATATAAATAAAGATTTCACAAACACGATTAAATATAAGTGTTATAGTCTCCTACTGACACGATAGTGTAATGTATAAGAACCTTGACTGTCTAACACTTTCGAAAGAACAACTAGACTACTCGTACTTTAACATAATAGACTATCTAAAAATGAAAATCAAACAAGTAGTAGAAGACATTTTAAAGTAATTATTACAACAGGTTTGTTCCACTTTTATCGGGAGTCTTACCCTCTTTTATTATCGTTTCCTTTGGTAACTGTTTCCTAATTAAAGGTTTTATATGTTCGTCGAGTACTTTGAGTTATAGTCTTTTTGTTAGTTGGATTAGTTTTTCACCCCATTTCTGGATTTGTCTGTAAAAAGGTTTCTTCTACATGTCTATTGATTGTTCGTGTACTTTTCTACGAGTTGTAGTTAGCGGTAATTTCTTTACGTTTAGTTTTGATGTTACTCTATAATAGAATGTGGTTAGTCTTACGAGTAGTAGTTTTTCAGATGTTTCTTATTTACGACCTCTCCCACATCTCTTATCCCTTGGGAGAACGTCACAACCACCCTTATATTCAACTATGTGGGTGATACCTTCTATCATATCTCTAAGGAATTTTTTTTTTTTTTATGATCCTTATTTTGGTGGTATATTGGGTCGTTAGGGTGAGGATCCGTATATGGGACTCCTTTGGTCTTAACTTTTTCAACGTATATGGGATCACAAGTGGTTTCGTAATAAATGTCATCGACCTTGTACTTTCATTGGATCTACAGATAACTGTCTACTTACCTATTTCTTCGACACAATAGATATATACCACCTTATAATGAGTCGGTATTTTTCCTTGTGTGTTCACGTAAGATTACTCCACCTACTTGGATCTCGGATACTATGTCTCACTTCAGTCAGTCTTTCTCTCTGTTTATAGTATACGATTGTGTATATATACCTTAGATCTTTCTACCGGGACTACTTTAATAAAAGTCCCGTCCTTACCTCTGTGTCTGTATCTCTTGTCTGAATATCTGTACCACTCCCTCGACTCCCACTCGTCCCTCCTTCCTCTCCCACTCTAAATACCTCTCACATTGTTCCTTTGTATATAATGGTATACATTTTATGTATCCGTTATCCTTAAACGACATACTAAGTCCCTCGAGTTTGTTGGATCTCCATACCCTACCCCTCCCTCTACTCGGTCTTCAAGTTCTCCCTCCCCTGTATATATGTATATAGACACCGACCAAGTACGACTACAAACCGTCTTTTGTCGTTTTAAGACATTTCTTTAATAGGAAGTGTAATTTTTTATTTAATCTTTTTTTTTTGAGTCATTACTTTTGTTTTTGATTATCCTTGAAAGTACGTTATGGTTTCTTAGTGTCTTTTTTTACAGTGGTCGTACGTCTTTTTTTTTTTATAAAACAGGTAAAGATATAACCTTAAATAGGTCAATATTAACCTTAAAAATAACTTAAACAAAGGAAATATATAAGACTTACGGCCATGAGATACGAGATAATCAATATCAACAACGTTAATGTAAAAGAGTGAGAAGAAAGAATAAACGACTATGTATTAAAGAATTCATATTATATCAACTAAAACCTTCATAAACAGATAGAAAAGACATGAAAAACGCAGAATAAAATTTTTAGGGAGAAATAAGTCTCAAATGGCTACTTAAAAGTGGATTTACACAATCAATATAAAAAGTATATATTATGAAATAAGGTAGATCCTAAGTAAAAAAATTGTACTATTTTTCATATATAGGTAAATTTAACGAAATTTTTAATATTGTCGATCCGTTTGTCATAGATTGAAAGAGTAAATAGACACATTATGTAAAATTCAGTATCTAGTAAAAAAGACATATACACAAAAAGGGAAGGCATTAAAACAAAAGAGCACAGGAACCTAAACACTGCATCTGTTAGACGTGACGATATACATCAGAGAAAAGAGTTTTCTTTATGAATTTAAAAAGGGTACTTCACGATAATATCTAAAAAGGGAATTAGAGAATGTAGTTCTGACATAAGAGTCAAATGAATATCAAAATAGTGACATAAATAAAATGGGTTTACAAATATAAGTATATAACTCTACTATTTTACACAAAGGAGAAATTAGACTGTTACACTATTTAATGGAATTTACACGAAGATTATAATTTGATTAAATTTTTTGGTTATACTAATAATAATAATGATAAACTTTCACTTTCACAATCAGTAAGTCAGTACAGACTGAGAAACACTGGGGTACCTGACATCGGGAGGAGACAGGTACCTAAAAGGTCCGTTCTTATGATCTCACCCAACGGTAAGGGATGAGGTCTCCTAGAAAGGGTGGGTCACTAGTTTAGGTCCAGAAAAAAAAAAAAGTCCGTATAAGAAATGACAGATTCGGTGATTCCTTCGGGTAACCTGAAGTCATTTTTTAAAAAAAAATTAAAAATAAAAATGAAATAAAACGAAATGTTATGACATAACCAAAACGGTATGTAACTGTACTTAGGTGGTGCCCACATGTACACAAGGGTTTGTACTTGGGGGGAGGGGGGAGGGGTATTGTAGAGAGACCCAGTAGGGGTACGTGGTCGGGGTTCGTACGACATAGGACGTAACCTGTATCTGACCGCTAAGCTAAGAATGTACTATCATATGTACAAAGTTACAGTAAGAGGGTTTAGTAGGGTGACAGAGGGAGAGGGAGACTCAGGTTTTCAGACGATATGTGTAGACACAAAAAAAAGGACAGAACGTATGTCCCAGTAGTAACGGTAGAAAGATTTAAGGTATATATACACAATCATATGACATAACCACAAAAAGAAAGACCGAATGAAGTGAGACATATTAGCCGAGGTCAAAGTAGGTAGAGTAGTCTTGACTAAGTTTACATAAGAAAAATTACCGACTCATTATGAGGTAACACATATACATAGTGTCGAAAGAATAGGTAAGTAGTCATTTTAAACAAAAAGTTAAAAAAACTAAAAAAAGTAGATTGTAAATAATAGAATAAATTAATTAAATACACAAAAATAAAATATAACCGGAAATAACCGTATATCAACTAAAATGTACAACCCAATCAAAGAAGACATATTGTTTCACTTAATCGTAGATCGATATAAATTTGAAAGTAATTACAAACAAGAAACTGAGTATATAACGAACACTCATACAAAAATTTTCAGGTTTATAAACAAAATAACAAATTACACAGTCATATATCAAGATTCAATTAAAGTAGTACTAGTTGTTTATATTAGATATACTGTGATTAAAAATGTTAAACAATTTTGAACGAAATACCGTTTATGTACCCTATAAAAAATAATTTTTGATAAATATGACTCCTTCTTATCCGGAATTCCACCACCATAAAAATCGAACGATTCAGCAAAGAATAAGAAACACTGGGTACCTAACGTCGTGTGGTCCGAGACAGGAGATAATAGAGGGGTGCAAACTCAGTCACTACGATAGATTGGTAGAGTAAGAGACAGAGGGGGAAGAGGAAAACGGAAGTTAGAAAGGGTCGTAGTTCCATAAAAGGTTACTTAACCGAGAAGTGTAGTCCACCAATTTCATAACTTCGAAGTTAAAGTCATAGGCTAGGAAGGTTACTTATAAATCCTAACTAAAGGGAATCTTAACTGACCAAATTAGAGGAACGTCAGGTTCCCTAAGAGTTCTTAGAAGAGATCACGGTGTTTAAACTTTAGTAACTCAAGATATGTACAGGTACGTTATTTTGAACAAATCACGTAATAAGTTTTTAAATTATGAAATAGTTACTCTTACTACAGTTTAGTAAATATTTGGAATACCGTATATATAGATTAGTCTTATCCATATTCGAATTTCTTAACCGTGTATGTCCGTCTACCAGTGTTAGTTATTCATTATATAAAAGATGAACAGAAAAAAATTCTTTCTATAGAATTTTGAGAATGGTAATACCAACTGAAATCTTATTAAGGAACTTAAGATTCTTATATAATAAAATAATGAACGTATACGTAATTCTTAACACTATTGTCACTTAACTTAAAATTTTTTAAGACTAAGTCACTGAGGAAGTAGGAATTATCTGGTAGACAAACAGACATATTAGCAAGTAGGAGTCCAACCCTTAGGTCTCGTAGAAAGTATTCCAGTCAGTCTAAGTTTTTCATCTCTTTATCTGAAAAAAAACTACCCACTTCGACCTTTCTTAAACACCTATAAAACTTAGGAGGTATGTGATAAATGGAAGAGAAAATTATAACGTTCGATAGTCACAGGTCATAAAATCTGACTGAAAAATTTTTCCTAAATAAATAAATCTCGTCAAAATCCAAGTGTTGGGTTCCTTACTTGGGTCCAAATGTAAAGCCCGTCTAAGAAATGGTAGACTTGGTGGTCCCTTCGGGAGTGAATTACTTCTGAAATAAACAAATCTCGTCAAAATCCGAGTGTCGTCTTAACTTTCTTACTATCGAAAGGGATGTAAAGGTGAGGGGTTGTGGGTGTGTACGTATTGTAGAGGATAACTAGTCATAGGGGATGAGTCAAGTCAAGTCGAGTCAGAGAGTCAGCACAGGCTGAGAAACACTGGGGTACTTGGTGTCTTACGGTCCGGAGGGACAGGTAGTGGTTTAGGGTCTCAAGTGGGTTTGGGTACAGTAAGCTCAGCCACTACGGTAGGTTGGTAGAGTAGGAGACAACAGGGGAAGAGGAGGACTGGAGTTAGAAAGGGTCTTAGCCCCGGAAAGTTTACTCAGTCGAGAAGCGTAGTCCACCGGTTTCATAACCTCAAAGTCGAAATCGTAGTCAGGAAGGTTACTTGTGGGTCCTGACTAGAGGAAATCCTACCTGATCAACCTAGAGAAACGTCAGGTTCCCTGAGAGTTCTCAAAAGAGGATGTTGCGTCAAGTTTTCGTAGTTAAGAAACCACGAGTCGAAAGAAATGTTAGGTTGAGAGTGTAGGTATGTACTGGTAA
Source organism: Capra ibex (assembly GCA_006410555.1). Taxonomy (NCBI): domain Eukaryota; kingdom Metazoa; phylum Chordata; class Mammalia; order Artiodactyla; family Bovidae; genus Capra; species Capra ibex. Next base: position 32,088,297 of record SJYO01020080.1, read on the forward strand.
CCTTTTTGGTATCGGAACTGCTCTGTCTGGAAACAACCATTTCATTAGAGAGACGAAAAATTATGCGACAGATCCAACCAGTATTGAAAGGAAGGTTCCTCATTCGCACAAAATTAAAGTACCGACGTTACCGGTAGACGTCACTAAAACCTCGGGGGGTTCTTATTTCAGACTGTGACAAAGGGGTAGATAGACGGTACTTCACTACGCTTGTCTATGGTACTAGAATTAAAAGACTTACAACGTGAAATTCGGTTGAAAAACTGAGAGGAGAAAGTTAAAGTAGTTCTCCGAGAAATCAAGAAGAAATGAAAGACGGTATTCCCACCACAGTAGACGTATAGACTCCAATAACTGTAAAGAGGACCGTTAGAACTAAGGTCGAACACGAAGAAGGTCGGGTCGCAAAGAGTACTACAGGAGACGTATATTCAATTTAGTAGTTCCACTGTTGTATGTCGGAACTTCATGAGGAAAAGGATAAACATTGGTCAGACAACAAGGTACAGGTCAAGATTGACAAAGAAGGACTGGACGTATGTCCAAAAAGTCCTCCATCCAGTCCACCAGACTATAAGGGTAGAGAACTTCTTAAAGGGTGTCAAATAACACTAGGTGTGTCAGTTTCCGAAACCGTATCAGTTATTTCGTCTTTATCTGCAAGGAAACCTTGAGAGAACGAAAAACCCACTAGGTCGTCTACAACCGTTAAACTAGAGACCAAGGAGACGGAAAAGATTTTGGTCGAACTTGTAGACCTTCAAGTGCCAAGTGTATAACGACTTCGGACCGAACCTCTTAAAATTCATAATGAAATGATCGTACACGCTGCTCACGTTAAAACGTCATCAAACTCGTAAGAAACCGTAGTGGAAAGAAACCCTAACCTTACTTTTGACTGGAAAAGGTCAGGACACCGGTGACAACTCAAAAGGTTTAAACGACCGTATAACTCACGTCGTGAAAGTGTCGTAGTAGAAAGTCCTAAACTTTATCGAGTTGACCATAAGGTAGTGGAGGTCATCGAAACAAGTATCACTACGAAGGATTCCGGGTGAAATGAAGTGTGAGGTCCTACAGACCGAGATCCACTCACTAGTATGGTAACACTAATAGACCCAGTACTTCTAGAAAAAGTATGTCAAGAAGACACATAAGAACGGTACATAGGGGGTGATCTCATCACGTAAATAATGTTGACTACTTGTATGTCAAGATGAAATTTCAAAAAAGTTTAAATTATAAATAAAATGACAAAATACGTTTGTTACATTCACATGGTGTTACGAAAACAAGTGAAAAATTTTTTTTAAGTATAAAGATGATCTAAGTACGAGTTACATTTGATTCAGAAAATTGAGAAAGAAAGATAGACAACTGTGAGTCTAAGGAAATCCGTAAAAAAAAAGGAGTACTTTTATAAGAATAAACGGAACAACAAATTTGTGATAAAACTAGTGATGAATTAACCCTATTGTGAAGAGAGTCGACAGTGGACCTAAAGGTACGTGTCTTTCTCTATTGTCACTAATTCTTGGATTGATGACCCCGGTTTGAAACAACCGAGTTTAGACCTGAGAGGAAGGATCATAGACCCCTTAAAACCCATTTAATTCATTTAAAAGTAGTAAGTCACAGAAGTGGACGTTTTCTTTTTTTTTTTTTTCGAACACAGTATCTCAATTGATTTATTTGGTATCATAGACATTTTATCGAATACATAAAATATGTGAGTTATTTTAATCGGAAATATTAAAAAGGATAACGAGAACTCTTCATATAAAAGTTACGGGACAGAAAGAATATGTAAGTTCTAAAATACAAACGAAATCTTACAAAGTAAAGTTCATCAGATTTACTTAAATAAACAAAAATATGATGAAACTTATATTATACCGAGAACTCATAGTACTAAAAACAGAAAGTGTTTAAAACCTCTTAATTGTCATAAAATTTGTAAAAAAAGGGGAAAAATAGCCAGAAAAGTATAATTTAGAGGTTAATTTAGAATGTAAACCATAAGAATAAAACTAGAAGTCCAGAGAATATTTATCTTAGTGTACGTAAAATAAATAAAGGAAGAACAGAGAGACATGAAGTATGGTCCGATTAAATATATATATATATATATATATATATATATATATATATGTGTGTATATACAAAAGATTTATTGACATTCTTAATATAGTTTTATTCATCATCTTCTTTAAAGTTAGATCACCACCCTCACGTAAGGATCTGTGACCTTTCTTCATTAAATCAAATCTTATTAATTTATTTGATTCAAAAAAACAGTTATTTCTAAAACAAATAATCTACAGATTACCTTTAAACCTCTTACGAACGATATACCATCTACGAGTTATTTATAAACGACTCACAGATTTATTTAACAACTGGTTCCTCTTCCTTAACCGTTAGGTGAGTAGGTGAGGTCATGAGAACGGACCCTTTAGGGTACCTGTCTCTTCGGACCATTCGATGTCAGGTACCCCAGTGTTTCGCAGCCCGTCCTGACTTACTGAAGTCAAAGTCAAAGTCAAATTCTATACTCAACTTTAATTTTATAAATTCGATAAAACTCCAAATACATCATGTACTGTCTACTGATCCAGAAAAAACTTGATTAGGAATCGTGTTTGTTTTATGACATAATCTATTCTTAGACTGACATTCGGTAAGGGTCGTAGAGTACCTATCTGTAAAAGATTGAAACATATAGTCAAGGAAACAAAAAGTTGAAACCATCCCTTCATTACTCTTTAAAACGACAGTCATTAAATTTCCCATCACGAAGGATCAAAGTGACGACAAACTAAACACACGAAACAAATAACGGACACTGTACTTTTTATACTGAATCAACTCCAACTGACGACAGTACTCAATTCGATATGAGACGTAACACATAAGTCTAAAATAAACCTCACGTGGTCCGTCGACTTTCGTCGAAAACTAGTCAAGATTTACTTTGCTAATTTTACTGGATGAGGTGTCTCGAGTATCGTCATTACCACTTTAAAAACTCACGAACTCATATCTATCATAGGTACTTTATTTTAAGACCTAGACTTCTTAACATCGAAGTATGATAAAAGGATATGACATAAAACGTACGGGTAAAACGACTTACTCTCAAAGTTGAGTTACTTTAAATTAAAGACATAGAGTCTGTAACACGGACTGTTATTACGGACCTCCGTGGATATGTATTTTCGGTTGTAGATTGTCTTTCATAATACTCAACTTTAACACACTGGAATGTTTAAGTGTACCACTTTAGGGCTAGGAGTCATAGAGTCCTTCACTGGAAAAAATCTTTGTTCTAGAAATACCTCCATTAGTTCTATTCTACTCTAGTACTCTCACTTTAGATTGGGTTATACTGACGACAGGAATATTTTCCCCCTTACAAACCTCTATCTAACCGAGTGTCCTTTTCGATCTCTTAAGGTCTTTTTGTAGATGAAGACGAAGTAACTGATGTGATTTGGAAACTGATACATTTAGGGTTCTTTGACACCTTTTAAGAATCTCTACCCTTAGGGTCTGGTGGAATGGACGGAGGACACTTTGGACATACATACAGTTCTTTGTTGTCAATCTTGACCTGTACCTTGTTTTAACCTACCTCAGTTTTAACTCTTTCCTCATGTAATTTCGACATATAATAATGGGACGTATAGATTGAACCTACGTCCCGTGTAGTACGTTTTACGGTCCGACCAACTTCGTGTTAGACCTTAGTTTTAACGGTCTTCTTTATAGTTATGGGAGTCTATACGTCTACTGTGGTAGGAATACCGTCTTTCACTTCTCGTTAATTTCTCGGAGAACTACTTTCACTTTTTCCTCTCCCTTTTTCGACCGAATTTTGAGTCGTAAGTTTTGTGATTCTGGTACCGTAGGCCAGGGTAGTGAAGTACCGTTTATCTACCCCTTTGTTAACTTTCGCATTGTCTGAAGTAAAAGAACCCGAGGTTTTAATGACGGTACATTAATTTTCTACGAACGAGGAACCTCCTTTTCGTTACCGTTTGGATCTTTCGTATAATTTTTCGTCTCCGTAATGAAACGGTTGTTTCCAGGGTTATCAGTTTCGATCCAAAAAGGGTTATTAGTACATGTCCATACTCTCGACCTGTTATTTTTTCCGATTCGTGACTTCTTAATTACGGAAGTTTGACACCACGACCTTTTCTGAGAACTCAAGGAACCTGTCGTTCTTCTAGTTTGGTCAGTTAGGATTTTCTTTAGTTGGGACTTATAAGCAACCTTCATGACTACGACTTCGACTTCGAGATTATGAAACCGGTGGACTACGCTTCTTAAGTGAGTAACCTTTTCTGGGACCACGACCCGTTCTAACTTCCGTCCTTCTCTTCCCCTGTTGTCTCCTACTCTACCAACCGACCGTGGTGACTGAGTTACCTGTACGTAAACTCGTTCGAGTCCCTCTACCACTACCTGTCCCTTCGGACCGTACGTCAGGTTACCCCAGTATATCTCCACCTGTACTGACTCACTGACTTGTTATTGTAGTTACTTGTCTCTTTCTTACGGTACACTTCTACTTCCATCTCTAACCCCACTACGAATATGTAGTTTCTCACTGTCGTTTTGGTGGTCTTTAATGCATTCTTTGTACCTTGTCTAATAAAGAGTGTATGAAGTCCTCGTAAGTTGGGACAACTGTGGAACTAGAGTCTAAACCTCAGAGGTTTGACATTCGATTATTGAAAGAAAACAAAGTTCGGTAAGTCAAACACCATAAAACAATATCGTCGAGGTAGTTTGATTATGTGGTTCTTTGAACTAGGGAAAAACAACAAGAATTAATTTAATGAAGGAATGTCGACGATTCCTATATGAGGGTCTACTCCTCGAGTAGACTCCGATTTTGGTACAGAAAGAACAACTTTTAAATCTTTACAGGTCACAAAAACTACACTCGAAACCGTACACTTTAATTATAAAACCTCTGATATATATTACTCTAAAACGAACATAAACATTTCAAAAAACTACAAATTCCTATTTTCGTAATCTATTTCATGTGTAATTTTTATAATATTAGTCACACTTTATGTAACTCTCAGTCTATCCTAATACGGGTCACCCTTCAGTCGATTAACGTCACGGAAAGACTAATTCGGTAATATTTCTATGGATTTTATTGACTGAGGGATGAACCGTTCAACTAATACAAGGTAGTAGTAAAAGGGATTTTATCCACTTAGTGAATCCATTATAAGTCATAAGTCTTGACACCGAATGTTCAGAGTACGTTACAAAACCCCAGAAGTACCTTTCTTTTATGTATCAAATTTTTAGTAGAATCGAAATACAGAAATTGTACTTATACCATCCGTCTTATTACGGTACGTGGCGGGGGGTTATACAGGTGTGGAGTTAGACGTCTTTGTCAAATCAAAGAGTCGATTCAAGTCTCAGTCTCCCTCTATACACATTCCTTGTTCGTAGTCTCTACATTATAACAACTCAAAGACGAAACTCCTACCTTCTTCCTGGGTACTAGACTCTTTGTTCCCGTTATAGATCATCTACCTTTTCCGTTCCTTTACTAAGAGTGGATCTTTGAGGTCGTCCCTTACGTCGGGACGGTTGTGGTTCTAAAGTCGACTCACTCTAAACCCAACCTGAAGATTGGATGACTTGACATTTTGTCATTTAAACACAACCAGATTCGAAGATTCAAACACCATTAAACAACGTCGTCGTTATTCTTGGATTATTGTTACCTATTTAACAATTATGTACAACTAGTAGATTAACACGTTCTACAAAATTTAAAATACCCTGTCTAACATTTATTATTATTGTTAAGTAACACTCTGGCTTACTCTATGTTGTGAGTCATAAAATTTTAGGGTAAATACAAGTAGTCAGATCAAATCAAATCAGCGAGTCAGTACAGACTAAGAAACGCTGGGGTACCTGACGTCGTGAGGTCCGAAGGGAAGGATTTAACAATGGAGGGGGGAAATTTCTTTTTTACTAACGTCATATCAACTAAATGTTATGACCCAATCAAAGTCCCCATGTCGTTTCACTTAGTCAATATATACATATGTATATAGTTGAGAAAAAATCTAGAAAAGGGTATATCCGGTAATGTCTTATAACTCATTTCGAGGTACATGACATGTGTTCCAGAAATAAGAGATGATATATACTATCAGACATATACAGTTAGGGTCAGAAAAGTAAATAAGGAGAGGGGAATTGGGGACTATTGGTACAAACAAAAGATGTAGACATTGAGATGACGACAAAACATCTATTCAAGTAACATAGAACAAATCTAAGGTGTATGTTCGTCATAGTATACTATAAACAGAAAAAGACTGAATGAAGTGAGTCATACTGTTAGAGATACAGGTAGGTACAACGACGTTTACCATAGAAAAATACCGACTCATTATAAGGTAACGTATATACATGACGCAGAAATAGGTAAGGAGACAGTAACCTGGAAATCCAATGAAGGTGTATAACCGATAACGTTTATGACGACGTTACTTGTAGTCCCACGTATGTAGGAAAATTGAAAACCACAAGAGACCTATATACAGGTCCTCACCCTAATGACCTAGTATACCATCGAGATAAAAATCAAAAAACTCCTTTAACGGTATCACAAGAGGTATCACCAACATGGTTAAATATAAGAGTTTTCAAATCCTGTCTAGTGAAAAGAGGTGTGACAGAGGTCGTAAATTATAAACATCTAAAAAGTACTACCGACAAGACTGGTCACACTCCACTATGAAGTAACGTCAAAACTAAACGCAAAGAGATTATTAGTTACTACAACTCGTGGAGAAGTATACGAAAAACCGGTCGTCAAACAGAAGAAACCTCTTTACGGATAAATCTATAAGACGGGTAAAAAACTAACTGAACGAGCTAAAAAACTATCTTAACAAACTAAAAAACCATAACTCGATACACTTAACAAACATATAAAACCTCTAATCGGTGAACAATCAAGGAAATAAAAGTTAACAAAAGAGGGTAAGACGTCCAACAGAAAAACAGAACAAATACTATAGAGAACGATACGTTTTCGTAAATTCAAATTAATCCAGGGTAAGTAAACAACAACAGAAATAAAAGTAATGAGTTCAGTTACCTAACTTTTTCTAGGACGACGTTAAATACAGTTTCTTACAAGACGGATACAAAAGGAGAATTAAAAAAAAAATCATAGGTTGGAACGTAAATCCAGAAATTACGTAAAACTAAAATACAAATAAATACCATAATCCTTCATAAAATTAAAGTAATAAAATATACATCGACAGATAAAAAGGGTCGTGGTGAACAACTTTTCTAACAAAAAAAGAGGTAATATATAAGAACGGATAAAAGAGTATCTAGTCCACTGGTATCTACACACCCAAATAGAGACCTGAAAGATATGACAAAGTAACTTGATACAAAGACAAAAACATAGTTATGATACGAGAAAAATACTGACATTGCAATATCATATAAGACTTTAGTCCCTCGGACTAAGGAGGTCGAGGTAAAAAAGAAAGAGTTCTATCAAAACCGATAAGTCCTAGAAAACATAAAGGTATGTTTCACATTTTAATAAACACGATTAAGACACTTTTTACAATAACTATTAAACTATCGTTAACGTGACTTAGACATCTAATGAAATCCATGGTATCAGTAAAAGTGTTATAACTAAAAAGGGTAGGTTCTCGTACCATATAGACAAACACAGCACATACTAAAGAAGTCATAATAAAACTCATATCTAGAAAACGGAGGAATCCAACCAAATAAGGACCTATAAACAATAAAAACAACACTACTGTGTACCCCAACAAAAGGGTAAAAGAGAAAGACTAGAAAACAACAATCATATATTTTTAGGTTCTCTAAAAACACATACTTAAAACATAGGACTTTGAAATGTTTTAAGTATCTACTCGAAATCATCAAAAGACCATCGTCAAAATCCTAAAAACATATTATAGTCCAGTAGACGTTTTTCGCAATGAAAATGAATAAAAGGATAGACCTAAGGAAAATAAAGAAAATGAAGAGACTATCGGTACCGATTCAGAAGGTTTTGACACAATTTATTTTTACCACTTTCACGTGTAGGAGCAGAACAAAGACTAGAATCTCCTTTACGAAAGTCGAACAGTGGTAACTCATACTACAATCGATATGCAAACAATATATACCACAAATAATAAATTTCACCCAAAGGATATTTGGGTGAAAGACCCCTCAAAAAAAAAATAGTATTTACCCACAACTTAAAACAGATTTCGAGAAAAACGTAGATAACTCTACTAGTATACCGAAAATAAGAAGTTAAACGAATACACCATATAGTGTAATTAATAAAACGTATATAACTTCTTAGGAACCTGGGGACCCTATTTAAGGTGAACTAGTGCCACATACTATGAAAATCACACAATAACCTAAACTAAACGATCATAAAACAACTCCTAAAAACGTAGATACGAGTAGTCACTATAATCAAACATTAAAATAAAAACTATAGAAACTAAAACCGTTTTTCCACTACCACCAGAGTATCTTACTCGAACCCTCACAAAGAAGGAGACGTTAAAAAAAACCTTAAAAGTCTTCCATCCACAATTGAGAAGAGATTTACAAACTTTCTTAAGAGGACACTTCAACAGACTAGGACCGGAAAACAAACAACCCTCAAAAATTTAGTGTGTAAAATAAAATCATGGACACTGACCAAGACAAGTATAAAAGACGGTGAGGGAAGACCGGACGTCTAAAAGACGACTTTTTAGTCGATTATTGGAATACCACTAAGGGAACATATAATAAACAACGAAAAGGGAACAACGAAAATTATAAAAAGGAAACATAAATTAAAAATCATTCAAACTAATGATACACGGTACCACACCAGGAGAAACCTAAATAGGATATACCCTGAGACTTGAAGGACTTAAACTCACCGATAAAGGAAAGGGTGAAATCCATTCAGAAAGTAATATTAGAGAAGTATATAAAAGAGTCCAGGAAAGAGAAAGAGAAGAAGAACCCTGGAGGATATTAAAATTACAACAGAGTCACCAGAGATTCTGACAGGGTTAAAGAAAAGAAAAGAAAAATAAATAAAACAGACGTCGTCACCAAAGGTGATAAAACAGAAGGTCGTGTGAATGGACAAGAAGACGGAGTCAATAAGACGATACATAAGGAACATCTCATAAAAAGTGAAGGTAACAACATATTAAGTAGAGGGAAATGAAAAAGAAATCACGAAGACCCAGAAACGATTTATAAAGAACGTAGAAGAGTTAGGTACGGAGACAATAAAAAGACTCTGGAACCTAGTAGAATTGATAGTGATAAGGCTTAAGAAAAACATCCATCTAACACATAAAGGAGAAGCAAATCAACGAGAGTATCCAAAAATGGAACGAGGAAGTAAACGTTGTATAAAGAGATATCGGAATGAAACAGATTGAATAACACAAGTACCAGAGGAAAGGTGTCCGGTATCCTAACATCGAGGAGAAGGAAGACTACAGACGGAGGACCAACCACTCCACCAACAACTCGTCTTGGAGTCAACACCAAAATCGGGGTGGAGACGAACACAAGGAGGGTGTCGTAGACAAGGGTTCCTAAGGGACCTCGTGTTCACGGGTACGTCCGGTCACCTCCACCTCTGTAGTTATCGTGTCGGGTTCCTTCGAACCACTCCCACCTTATACCCTCCTTCAAGAAATCTGTACACTTTTTATTTTAACCGTATCCGGTTTGACATTTCTTGACGAAGATAACTATTATTTTTCGGTTTGTAATTACTCCAAAAAGTGTCATGTATAAAACTTGACGACTTTGTAAACAAAAAATCTTCGTCGCATTACAAAAGTGTTCCGAGTCACAATCTTTCAATCACGAGATAATAATTTGAACTTATATATCAGATTAAAATATACAATAATGAGAAAAACAACACTTGGTGACTTTCATATAAATAGATATAATCGTAAATAATAGACTTTCCTAAAAACTGAGTGGATTACCTTCTTAGACCTTCGTTTAGAACGAAGTCCGTAACTCTGTAAATTTAATCTTCGTCCTTTTTAACTTAGGTACGACGTAATTATATCTATCTATCCATTTATCTATTCACTATCCATCTTTGTGTCTATCTATATTAACGTTTTGATGAGATTCCATACCAAAAATTTGTTAAGTCTGATCTTTTTACATTAACTTTGTAACTTAACCTCCTTTCCCTTTCTCTCTAAAATAGTCTTAGGAACAAAAACAAAAACAAAAAAAAAAGATCAGACTCCAAAATACGAAGACACTACCGTGACGTGTATCAGGAGGGTCGAAGGTATACGAACGACTCTTACGTGACAATATAGTCATTTACGAATACCTAAGATTCTGTCGACTGTTTCCATTAAGAAATTTATGAATTTTTTTTTTAGAGTCATATTCGTGTGGAATGTTACATACAGTTCCCTTTTGGTGTCGATGTTCTTGGAAGTGGAACTACGATTTGTAGACTGATAAAACTCATTAAACTCCAAGAAAAGACTTCATAAATACTTGAGATTGTAAATATTAGTTAACTTTACAAGAAGGAGTTTTACTAATGAAAATTAGTAAACCTAAAGTGCTAAAGTATTAAGGTTTTTACCAAATCGTAAGAAATTTAAAGTTAGGTGATCAATTAAGAAAAAACTATTTGATGTTCAAGAATATTATTATGGCCATCCCTTTTCATAAACGAAAAGTTCGTTTGATTTACACTGTTGATTAGTAAGTCCGATAAACGGTGGACCACGTTTATAACTTATTATCGAGGATGAATAGAGATCACACTAAGTCGTTATTTCTTCACAGTAGATGAAGGATTTTCTAGTTCACCTAATAATTAATTTTTGATTAATGTAGTGAATACTTAAGACATATCAATTAAACATGAGTTATTAAGAACTATGATCCAAATGATCTTTAGTAAAAAGAACCGATGACAATTGAAATATCTATACAATTGACATTATAAATATCTTTTATTTTACATATAACTTTAAATTTTAGGTGTTAAAAAGGTCCGAATATAATATTTGATCAATTTTACTTAAGGAAAATTGAACGATCACTTAATCCGTGTAAATATTACTCGACTCAAAGTTAAATACTTCCATACGTAACAAAATATAATGAAGGAGGTAAATATGACGAGACCTAAAATAGCAGTGAAAAGGAATGTTATATTAAAAGTACCTAAATAAAACGTCTACGAAATATGTAAAGCCACACTTAGAGGAAAAGTGTATGGAACTACGTAATAAATAAATTTACTTGTTTAGACAAAACCAAACCATCTCTTTTTTTATGAGTAGTCAGACGGAGTGTGTCTTCGGTATTATAAGTACAAGATATTGTTAAGACTACGGATACTCTGATACATATTTCACCTAAATCTCCTTAGTAGAATAGTCCAATAAAGAGACTTAAGAGAAGTTTTAATCTTCGCTGAAACTATGTAAGGTACGACACTATAGTATTTAACACCAGTTGTGGTTCTGACGTATAAGAGAACCTTATAATGCCATCCATATTGAACTCTCATATCTGGAAAGGTACCCTACATTGTTGTGAAATTTAACTATGTCAAGGATACAAATGTTTCGTGATTTAGAAATATTATTGTGGTACTTTATCTGTAATAACTTAAAACTTAGTGAGTATATCTTATTTAGTTATTACCTACTTTGTATCCAAACGACAACAAATAATAAATCTCATCCTAAAATGTAGAGTTATAAAGTTTCAAAGAATCTTAAAGCATCAAAGTTAAAGGCACTAGAATGTTTGTCTTTGTTTATGATGGGTTACTGTTATAACAATTGGTTTAAAATAACATTCTGTATCCATGATAAATAGTAGACAGTCCGTGATACGATTCTTTACTAAAAAAAGATAATATAGTAAACCAAAAATGTTGGTGTTATACTCCACTTAATATTTTATCGAATATAAATACAAGACAAATAGTACAAAGTCCGTGTCAAGAGTCTCGAAGATATATAATAAGGTAAATTATTAGTGTTTTACAACGTTTATTTAGTATGTGGAAACGGTAATAACTGTAAAATGCCTATTCAGTTGTAACCGTATTTCTTGAATTCGTTGATTGGACTAGTCTGCTGAAAAGTTACCACCTTGGTTTAGAGTTTGAATCCTTCGGACGGAGGTTTGAGATGAGAAGTGGTGACACAAATAACGAGAGATTATTTATGTAGGAGGTCATCTTGGATCATTCGTTACAATCACTACTTGTTTTTGACGGAAAGTAAGAAAGGGGAGAGGTCAAATGTTTAATTCTTCGACTTTCTTTTTTTAATTCGTAGGATAGTCTCTAGTGTAATACTTTACACTTCGACCTGAGTTTGGTCGGAATGAAAGTGAAAGTCACAAAACAAAATAAAACAACATAAGAAAAGGAAAATGGTGTCGACGGAAAATGTGTAAGTACACGTTTGGCTTTATTTGTCAGTCTGAAACCGTCTGTTTACAGAACTAATATATGTACCATCCAAAACACTTCTATGAAATCTAAGTCTTGTAAAGGTTTTGTTTAAATAAGAGGACAAAATACACGGGACCTGTCTTTAAGGTGTTTTTACGATTTTGGAGGTTAGGTCTTCAATAGATCCGATTGATCTATTGAAACACGTGTGAGAAATTGTCATTATATAAGGAAGAACTCATAAATACTTGTTATAATTTCGTTCTATAACACTTTCGAAATTTTCTCAATGTATTTAAAATTTTTGTCACTAAACTCACTATATCGAGAATTCAAAATTTGATGGAAGTATGTCTCCGACGTAATCTTTGAACAAGAGAACAAATAAAAGATCTTTTGTTAGTCACTTGAGAGTCTATAATCCCTTCTCAGTGAAATGACGTCTCACCGACTTGACAGTTTAGATGTTGAACAGAATACTAACCGAACTACTTCAAACAAAGGGAGTTGGGAGTTTTCCTCGAGGAACTTTCGTTCCGAGCACAGGATAAACAGGAACGTAAGGATCACGAGACAAGTATATTTGGACAGGGATAGACGGAACGAGAGTAAAGTCAGTATAGACGGGACAAATGGACACAAGACTTTGAATACGGGAGAGTAGTAACGTTTCTGGTGTGACATAGTTTATACGAGGACGAGTACGTGCAAGGAGACCAAGAAGGGCTTTCGAAATTTGTGTGGTACGAGACAAGTATTATTTACCATTATTGTCGTCGGTTCGGTGTATTAAGAGAGTTGTGATTCGGGAGGAATCGTTCATGTGATAAAGAAAAGAAAGTTTCGGTTGTCAGAATCTTTTTATTGGGTAAAAAGAGTAGTAGTGAAAATTGTGTATTGACAGACTGAAGTGGGTGTTGGTCAGGTTATTTTGACTCCATTAATACTAACGTACCAATAAACATTGGTGTGATATGGATGTAATCTACCTACTTGTCATAAGTTAAAAATAATGACTACAAACTTGGTCAGTTGTACATTGTTCGAAGAGAAAGTACTGGCTCAAGACTTTGTAAATTCTTTTATCCTGTACCCAGTCACCTTTACCTCTAATTTTACAGTCGTAATAGTGGATGTCATAGATTTAACTTCCTGTACCTAAGACACACGTCAGTTTATCCGAAAGATTGTGGAGGTACTCAGTCTACATACGGTTCGACATTCGGAGAGTTTGTCCCTATTCTTAAATACGGTACCGTCTCTTATCTTCCACTCTGGATAGACGTCCAAGGAAAATGGTTGAGTGAAAAGAGATCCCTTTCTTTTCGGTCCTTCCAGAGAAATTCTCGACAAAGAAGTGTACCTTAGTACTCTAGTCCCTATTTTCTACAAGAAAACATTGTGAAAAGAATGAACTCGAGAAACATATCAAGTCGGATATGTCTTTCCAATGTCGGATTTTGATGTCGGAAATCAATGTTTTTGATGTCGGATTTCGTTTTACCTAAAAGAGTTATCGTTTATGATGTCATGACACGTTAGGTGTTAACCAACTTAACTAACTACATGTGTTTGGTGTCTACGTCTCCTGGTTGGTATTCAATATTAACCTAAAGTCGACGTCCCTCCTACTCAGAGGGATTGGGGACGTAACAAGTTCCCAGTTGACATGTACACTGTCTTAATGGTATACACACGTAGGAATCAGTGAGTCAGTACAGAGAAACACTGGGGTACCTGACATTGGAGGGTCCCAGGAGACAGGTACCTCTAAAAACCCTTTCTTATAACTTCACCTAACGGGAAAGGAGGAGGTCCCCCAGAAGGTCTGGGTCCTTGACTTGGGCCCAGAGGACGTAAAGGACGTAACCGTCCGTTTAGGAAATGATTGTACGGTGGACCCTTCGGGTTTAATAGTATACGAGTGGTAATTTGAAAAGACGAAGGAATCGGATAGAAAATTAACATTAACGATTGTAGAAAACAACAAAGAACAGTTTACGAAGTATTCCAAAATATAAATTGAGAAATTTACTCAAGAAATTCAAAGGTAAGAGAAAAGTAGAATGTGTGGCATACGACAGGAATCCAGGAATGGATGAGTAATCAAATAGAGGGTCAGAATACGAGAACTAAGATCTTATTTATAGAGATCGGGTCTAGAGAAAAGTCCCTAATTTTCTCTACTCGATTTGGTAGACAATTTCTCGAGAACCCTTATTTAGTATTTGTTACGTTTAAGTCTCACGTATGGACTTGAGTAGTAGAAAGGAGACTTTAATGAAGGTCAATTATCGTGACTTTAAACGTATAACGGGTAAATTCTTTGAGTTTGTGACAGAAAAAGATGAAGAAAAAACAGGATATTTAGAATATAAAGGTCACACAGTACATAAAAATGGAAGAAAATATAGAGAAGTTCTTTAAAATTAAGTCCGGAAATGAACGTAAAACTATTCATGTTATCTTAAATATAAACATAAAGTCTGTACAAATAAAGGGAGATTAGTCAAAAGATTTACTAAATATCTTATTTGAAAAAGTTTATACTTAGACCAAAATAACACAAGTACGAGTCACGTACTTCGGAGTCCATTAAACCGGGTTTTCCTGTTCCAGTTATTCAACCACTTTTGTTCAACCAACTGGTCATATTAAAATAACTTTGATTCTAAATCAATTTTTATCTCTAGAAGTCTAGAAAAAAAGGGTTCACAACGTTCATAATATCGGTTACCACATAATATATGGACAAAAATTAAACGATTATACTAAAACCATCAAAACAAAAGGACTTTCACAAAGGGTTCAGTTAATAAAAATAACAGTGACATATATTTTAAAGTTTTAAACTTTAGTTATATTTATAAGGTTTGATCATTTTTAATAATCTCGCGGATTATGGTATTTTTTTTCTTTTTCGAATTTTTCATTTGATTACAAACATTTATAGTCGAATTATCATCCCTTAATCAACTTATTATTCCTTAACCAATATTTTGTTATTCGTAAACTTTTTCTAGACGGAGTTTATATGTGTCTTTAGAGAATTTTGTTTTATTCCATGATTGTCTCTTCGACAGAAGACCAATCATCCATTGAAGAAAAACAACCGAAAAGATTAATTTTTTTAAAAAAATACTACTTAAATTAAAATTTACTTGAATCACCATTTATTTTTAATAAGTTTCTTTAAACTTCATTTCTTTCCTCAGACTTCAAAAGATTTAACAAAAATCTTTGAATAAAAACAGTCGGACCGTTACAAATTTATTAGAATTTTTATAAGTTTTACCTTTAAATGTTAAAGATCAAGTAAAAAATTCGAAGAAGAAGAAAAAAAAAAAAAAACCATAATATCACTGATGAAACATTAGACGGTGTTAGATATTGATCGAAAAATAACAGTTTATTAACAAAGAGTGTAAAGACATATTTTTGTTACGTATCGTTCTTATTGACAACTCCTTATGTAATTTTTATATTGACCTAAGGGTGAATCTAGTCCTTGTTCCGTTCTTACAAGAAAAAGTGATGAGGAAAACTTATAACATGACCTTTAGGATTGGTTACTCTACTCTTACTCTACTCTACTCTTTTCCTTTATTTTCTACGAGTCTAACCCTTCCTTCTTTATTTTGTCAAAACAAATGTTTACTATACTCACAGATACATCTTTTATATATATTCTGAACCTACTTAAAAACTTCGTCACTTGTTTATTTATTCATTATAAAATAACTTAGTAACTCACTAATTAATTAATTAATTATGGACTAATTAAAACCCATGTTCATCTTTATATCGACACTTCTAATTCGAACCAAGGTTTCTTGAGAAGGTATATAATAATGAAAATAAATTTTTTAAAAAAGGGATATTTCCCTTTAGGAAGGAGACATAGGGAAAGAGTCTCTTTTGAACGAGAAACAACTTTTTGACAGACTAGAAGTGAAGAATTTTACGTAAAGTTTTCGTCACCAACTGTGACCTCGAGATAACTATATCTACCCATTCTCTTCTCAAATTTGAAGAGTTACTACATATCTGAATTAAAAGGAAAATTGTTAATTTTGTCGGAAGTAGATAAAGATAATAATATAGATTAGTTCGTAAACCTATTTCATTAGGAAATCACTTGTCGTTTAGTTTACTTCACTTTCATATAAATTGATGTTTTTAATGTGGATTTGTGTGATAATTATATATTGATTACTGACTGTTCAACTGAGAAGTCCAAGTTTATCACCATCTTGAGTTGGAATTTTGTGATTATTAAAGTAGGGGAAAGAGTGAAAGGTTTTTACAACTGAAAGAACTCAAGAATAACAGAATCATACGTACAGTCTCCGTCTTTGTTAATGATTATCTCGAACGTGAGAGAGTGTGGTTTATTTTGGTATTAACAGTTGTTGGTAGTCGTCAAAGTGTCTTTCTTTAATCTTGTGGTTTTTATCAGTAGTGATAAAATTAAAATAAGTAATCCCTTTTATTCTTCAAAAAATATACACCGAAAAAAGTCACGACAAGACGTTACAACGGCTTTAAAATGGAAAAAGTCCCTTTAGTCTTGATTGTTCCTAAATCTGGAAGTAAATCCTTTGATTTACTTACAAGGTTACAATAAGGATATTACCGACTATCTACTTCACCGTCGACAGTTGTTTTTTGTTTTGTTTTTTTTTGTGAGAGATTAAGAAGTCCCATCACAGATAAGTCGTCAACTTGTGTTCTGTGACGAACTTCGAGTATTACCGACGGTTTTCAAAGTAACGGAACTATAACGGAAACAGAAACTTTTTGTTAAAAGGGGTCCGTACCAGTCATTGTCTTTGTATCAAAAAAGAAAAGATGATCTGTCTTAGGCTCGACGAGGGACACTTCTCTTGTATAATGGGTCGAGTCTCTCCTCATGTAGAGTCTCTGTAAGAGTAGTTTCCCCTTAATACGAAAAACTGGTTTACGTAGAAGTTCCAGTTTGTACAATGTCAATTTTATCTCTTTTTCCTTTACTGTGTATATAACCTACGGTTTTTAAGAGAACCATTTTAATGGGACAAAGATTCATAAACTTTTAAACCCCAAGACAACAAATTCAGTTTGACTCGTAAAATATGTACACTGTCGTTCGGATAAAAAAAGGAAGAATCTATTCTAACATGTTAAAAAAAAAGTATCTCCTCTTAATGTCAGGGATACTTATGAATGACACTCGATTGTAAGATGGAAGATTTTGTATTAGCATTGTTATAAAATTGGAAAGAGAACTTTTGAAAACTGAGACCATACCCCTTTTGGTCTCACAATTAGAAAAATAGTACGTAAGTCATTTCCCTCGAGAAACAAAACATGGTTTTTGAAACGAAAAACATAATTTCCTAGACTTTGAAAACAGTTACTTTTAAACTAAAACTCAAAGGATCTTAGAATTATATAATTAATCTCCTCTATTTTGGAAAACCCTCTTTCTCAACTCTTCCCTGACCTCGTTTCCGACACCAGGGTAGGAACTTTCAGTCACTCTTCTTACACCCACATCTCCTGGTTTAACTTACTCCGAATCACAGATGAGATTTTACTTTTAGAAACCCGTACGTAACCCATCAATAAATCACTCTAAAAAGGGATGACTTCAAAAAATAGAAAATAAACAAATAGTTACTTTTAATAAGTTATTTGAAAATTATCTCGTGTCAAGACGAACTTTCTAAAGATATATCATAATACAGTAAACTTTTAAGAATATTTAGAGACATTCTTCGTTAGTAAATAGATCTTTTCAACTGGAGGTCCTAGATGAAAATATAAAAGGTGATGGTATTTACTTACTTTTCTCTGTTACGACTGATTTTATTTTCAACTGAAGTATTTTTTTAATGGATAAAATGGAAAATAGAGTTCAGTACTTTATAAGTAATAAGTAAATCGAAATTGGTAAAAAGAAACCAATGTCATATAAAATAAATTGATTTCGATAAATCTCAGGATTGTTAATATATATATATTGACAGACCCTGTTCTAGTCGTCTGAGAAAGATTCCATAAATTATTTAGGTGATTAATACAACTATGTATAATTTGGTTTTCAAATCAAGGGAACGATTCTTTGAAGTGATATGGTTTTGGGGTTTTCAATTATATAGTAAGTCGACGGTCCTTGTATGTGTGTACATGGTTCAAGTGTTTTAATCATATATTTTGGTTCTACTACTAAATACGAACATTTCATTCTACATAGTGATGGGTGTCTATCTTTATAGATTGAATCATACATAGAGAAAATATACCAGTTGAGGATTTGTATAGTGTATTTGTATAGTGTATGCTGTATAGAGATTTGTATAGTGTTGAGGTATAACAGTATTACAGACGAGGAATTAAATCAAAAGATACTTGGTCAAACTAAACCAAAGATGGACTGAGAGATCTTAATAGAAAGTGTTCAGGAATGGTGTAACCGTGAGATGAATGTCTTATGACTAGAAAATCAAAGAACTTTTATAAAACGACAAAGAGTTGAGTTTTAGAAACGGATACAATAAGGGGGAGTACCAGAGTGATGTGAGAAAGGGGAAGTGGACAAGTCCAATTACCTTAAAGAGGTTTTTCATAAGGGACTAGGGTAAAAATTTTTATATTTATGTCATGTACAGGGACTTTATTTGAGTGGTATTCTAGAGATTAAGAGAACAGTATCATGGGTAGTGTGAAATACACGAACGAATTGACAGATACAAGGAGTCATTTTGTATTCGAGTCACTCCCACCCCTGTTATCGTCAAAACAAATAAAAAGAACAGTACATAGTACTAAAGGTCGTAATACCTTTATATAAAGTTATAACTCACTTATTTCTTTGTAAAAGTCACCGTCAAAAATTAAAATTTTATTACTAAAAATTGTGAGGTACTATCTCTTAGTTTTCAAGTCGGACTTTTCGAGTAACAACAATAAATGAATGATTCAGTACAGTCTGAGAATACACTGGGGTATCTGACGTCGGGTGGTCCGAGGAGACAGGTACCCTAAAAGACGTAAGAGTACCAGGACAAGAGAGATATTTTTGACCTGAAACTGAAGGGACCGTTAGGTCACCAATTGTAGGGTGTGAAGGTGTCGTCCCCGACACCCAAGATGGGGACCAATCCCTTGATTCTAGGACGTACAACGTACCACACCGGTTTTTATTACGATTCATTTATTTCCTAAATGTACTACTAAGTTTACTATTAGGACTAGATCTCTGACCTACTATCTACATGGTTCCTCTACTTCTGTAGAAATTTGTGTAGGTTCATTCTATCGGACGACGCTGATAAACTGGTACACACGACTTGTTCGGTCTAGTGACCGATTCCACGAGAAAGAGGAGAAATCATAAATCTTCCCGGATCCCCTTCAAATGAAGACACAAAGAGAGAGTATATGTGAAAGATAGATATACTAAATGGACGACCGATTGTATCAGGAAGAAATTAATAAATCTTTAACACTGAGATAAGAGTCTCCGTCGGATGTAGTACGGAGGTCTCTGCCTCCCTTTTACGATGAAAGACGTGATCTTGACTGGTTACTTATATAGTTTATTTTTTAATGACTTATTTAATTAAAATTTTTCATCGGTAACAAATATTGTTACCTCTTCAATGTAATCTAGTTATTTGTAGACTTTAAGTTCTAGTGTACCCTCAAAACATTTTTATATCTACAGATCAGAAGTAAGAAACTCTAAAAGTAAGAGATTTATTATTTTACTAGTTCCTTAAATACCTTTAGTTATTCGAATTTTTCTGAAAAATTAAAAAAAGAAATGAATTATTTATATTATAGATCTATCATATACAACCAGTAGGAGTGAAAATAATAGAGTGGTATTCTAAGAAAACTAATCTACACAATCCTTTGTCGATAAAGGAATTTACTTTATACGATCGAAAGTTGCAAATGTCATGGTACATACAAACACGTATAAATAAATGTGTTGACGTGCACTTATCTATACGAATAAGAGGAGGACATCTTAACCGTCTAAAACAACACAGGGACTACCGAAGTGAGATTAGAGAAATGACCGTTGGTGTAAGAATAGTCTATAAAGTGTCTCGTAAAGTAAATGTTGGGATGTTTTATCTCAGGAGTGTAACTAAACTCCTGAGATTTTTGATCTAACACTTTTTAAAAGTTGAACTTACTTTTATCAAAATTAATTTGAAATGTCAAATCCGGTGTTAATGTAGTGAATCAAAAATAGGTATTGGTCATAGATCTTTATGAATATTTAGACTTTCAATCAATTTAATACAGTTTTTTACGATAGAATCATTTTTATACACTGACTTCATAAAAGATAGCCCATGACTGACAACATTGTTACACGTCCCAAAAATTTTATATATCTAATAAGTTATGTATAAGTAATACAAAGGAGATACATAATCCACGACACCTTCTTTAACGTCTAAGGACCTCATTTGTTTTGTCTATACTATGGGTAGAAGTATCTAGTATGTCAGGTCATACATTGTACCAACAATTCATTTAAATATAAATATTAATACTATGGACGATACGTTCTTTTCTAGTCTCATTGATAAGTAGTTTTCAGGATATTTTCTTAATATGTTATACACTGGAAAACACTGAAAAGTAACGAATCACACTATAGAAGTTTCAAATAAGTACACAATCGTACATAGTCATGAAGAAGGGAAAAATAACGATTTATTATAAGGTAACATATCGATACTGTATAAAATAACTATCTTAAAAACGACGGGAGAAACCATCTTGGCACGGGAGAGATGTCAGATTTCGTAGAACTGGGTCTCACGGACCCCAACATCTCTACACGTTTAAGAGATTCGTCCAAGTGACCCGTACTTCTCTCAATGAAGATGAAAGTATGACACCAAGAACTTGAGTACATAAGATGGGTAATCTGTATGTTGTGGTATATTAACAGTCGCTAAATCCCGTATATGATAAAGAACCCCCTACCAAAGGATAAGAGAATCTCAGAAGAGAGGTTCCAACGTCGAGATTTCCAAATAGTAAAACAGTTGACGTTGAAGATTCGTCATACTCTACACTTTACTGAGTACTTAGGAGACCGATACACGGGTGACGACTTAGAGTAAACGAGATTTTGTCTAGTGACAGGGGTCAATCTATACTACCTCCTATGATACGACTGCTTAGTTCGTGAGACTGTCGGAACCCATTCACCACGACCTCTTCTGAAACACACTTCTTATTCGTTTGTTCTACTAAACGGTAGGGAACGTCCTATACACCCAAGTTACATTAGTCGGACAGTGGTTTACTGATCAACAAGAATCCCTAGGACTGTAAAAACCAGATGGAACAACTCTTCAAATCGTTATCGTTATCTTCAAACCATTATCGTTATTGATGTTAACGGAACCACTTACTATCGAATACAACAATGTAGATAAGGGTGTGGGGTAAGTACGACGGTACCCGGTTACGTGTCACAACTCCACCTAGTACTTTCATAAACCGACTATAGTTGACGGATAACAATGTAGATGAACCAACAAACTCTTTCGAAGTCACCGAAAGACCTCTGGACAATCATACGCTACATTCTAGAAGTGTGAGACACGAGTCATATTACCTAAATAAATGTACGGAGAAGGAATCCTAAAAAACAAGAGTTAAAAGGTTAATAAAAAGTAGGTCTAAAGGCCTGGGTGATTTGTGACGGATAATCAGAAACATATCAGAACGAAGTGTGGCGAAAGGTGTGTTTCACCTACTGGTCCACGTAGAAGGTTTCGATATCGTAAACCCTTCAAAAACGAGTTACAACAAAAAACTCACGACACTATAACTTTTGTATGAGACAACATGGGTATGGACTCGATTTATAAAACAGTTGTTTCAGTTTGAAAAGGAAAAGGTAGTCAACCAGTAATCCCTATGAGAGAAAGGACTGAACAGAGTATTCGAACTCAACTTCTATTTACGTTCTTTTTACAGTTCAAGAGACCCGGTAGACGAATACGTAAAATGAACACGAAAGATTGAGACAAGTACAGATTCGGTTCTACATGGTAGGATAGAATACTATTTAACGACAAACCGACCGTGTTCAAATAGTGGAACACATTTATATTGTCTCAAGTCAAGTCAACGAGTCAGCACAGGTTGAGAAACGTTGGGGTACTGACACCGTACTGTCCAAAGGGACAGGTAGTGGTTGATTACCTCGAACGAGTTTGAGTACAGGTTATTCAACCACTACGGTAGATTGGTAGAGTAGGAGACAGCAGGGGAAGAGAAGGACAGAAGTTAGAAAGGTTCATAGTCCCAGAAAAGGTTCCTCAGTCAAGAAGTGTGGTCCACCGGTTTCATAACCTCGAAGTCGAAGTCCTAGTCAAGAAGGTTACTTATAAGTCCTGACTAAAGGAAATCCTAAGGAAGGAAATCCTAACTGTTCAAACTAGAGGAACGTCAGGTTCCCTAAGAGTTCTCAGAAGAGGTTGTGGTGTCAAGTTTTCGTAGTCAAGAAGTCACAAGTCGGAAAGACTACCAGGTTGAGAGTGTAGGTATGTACTGATGATCTTTTATACTGTCTTGAGTCTAATATTTCTTTTCGAAGTTCACGTAGAAAAGATAAATAGAATATTAGTCCGTGGGGAAGAGATGATTCGGGGTCATCCTTAGGTTCTGGAGCATAAATTTACCTATAAGACAAACCTTTCCCGTACCAGTACGTTCACTGGATGTCACTCCATGAACACCCTTATTAAGGACATTTTCTTACTTGTTTCGTTCTAAACAGTCTCTTTCTTCAATTTGACATCACTTCAATGTTTTTACTTGAGTCGATTGGAGAGTCCCTACAGACTCCGACTCTAAAAATCTCTATAAGGTTTAATTTCTTTCCCGAAAACAGAAACATGGATATGTAGTCCATGTTTCTGTTGAGTAATGACCTTCGACTTAAGGGGATCCTTCCTTCTCGTAATAGGAACCTGTTTCATCAGTACCTCTCACGGAGTCAATGCCTTAACCCCCTTTACTCAAGGTCCTAGGACTCCCTCACTAGACCTAACACATGGTTTTGAAAACGAAGATTTATCCACATCTTATTTGTAGTAGTAGATATAAACCATAAAAAGAGAAGAAAGATAACTTAAAAATTTCAAGACGTACCACATGTGGATACATTTCCGAAATCATCAAGGTAGAAAGTTTATAGGTTTGAAAACTGGTGTGAAAATTTCTTTAAATAAGGATCTCTTTAATCTCTTCTATCGTTCGTCCTGTTCCTTCCCTTTCTTCGGGTTGTTCTGACACCTAGTCCGTGTCAAGGTGTCTCCAAACGAAGAGGATTAGAACCTCCCACTGAGATCACACTTAATGTGAAGTCTACTACCTTAACGTCAAAGTTTCAAGGTATGGGACTTTAGTAGCCAATTGACCCAGTATTGAGGGTCCGAAGATCGAGACATGACACTCCAGTTTATCCAGGTCGTTGGAGACATCTCGTGGGATTTCTTTTAGTTTCTACATCCGGTGTTTTTCGTTTTCGAGGAGTTTCTTTCTTCCCCGGTGTAAATGTCTCAGTTTTCCTCTATCCTTCCTTAGATTTAACTTGTGGTTGTCACAAACGATGTCCCTCACCATACCCTCGTTGGCGAATTTTTTTTACCATACATTGGATTTAACGAAAAAATTAAAATTGAGAGAAAAGACAAAAAACGAAGAATGAGAGATTGTAAACGTTTATAATCTTATAAGTTAATAGGGATAGAAAAGTACAACTTGTCTCACTATTAAAGAAAACGAATCTCATAAAATTAAAGTGAAAAAAGGTTCGACTACATCTTTTATTTACGATAAAACTATAACTAATCTAAGTAACTAAAACCTTTAACCACTTGTTCATACTTTATAGAATCCACAGTTCTATAGTTTATTTCCGGACTTGATGAACCTTTGTAAAGTCAAAAATTACACCTTACGTATTCTACGGTTCTGAAATATTTTCTACTTTGACATTTCTTGTTAGTGGAGATTTATTTCCTCTTACAATGTAAATATCCGACTAAGGAAGTATAGAGAACGATTAAAGAGTAGACGAACTAAATCCTACAGAGAACAATATCATGAACCCCCTCTTACCTTCAATCTTATTCTGTCGTTTTACGGTTTTACTTTCTTTTCACACACACACACACACACACACAGACACAGACACACACAGACACACACAATATACAAAATCAGTTTTCCATCAAGAAACTCAGTCCGTCCTCTAAGGTATCTGAACAAAGGTAATTAATCATTTAAAGTCCAGTATCTTATAAAATACTAAAACGTTCAGTTAGGTCTAGGTAGAAGACAAAGATTAGGTACCTCGGAGTTTTGATACCATCCAAGACTATGAAAATAGTCCTATTGATTTCGTAACGAAGAACAATTTCGGAAACTGATTGGAATTTCGTATAAGTATCAGTAATAAATCTTATTAAAAGAAAAAAGACGGATATAGTATGTTAAAAGTGAATTATTTAATTCATTATTAAGTGTTGTTCGTTGAGTAAGAACATGGTTTGTACATGTATAAGTAAGTTTCGTACTTATACAACACAAAGAAAGACTTCTAAGAGACTTTCTGTAAGTAATTGGATGTCGAGAGGGATAATTTCAGAAATTGAAAAGTAACGACAGTCCTTTTTACTGCTGGATATGTCAAAAGAGTGGTAGATCCGAGACGGACTAAGAGGTCAAAGAAAACACATGAAAAGAGATACCCCGGGTTTGAAGTGGATACGCTTCGTGTAAATGTGTCAAAAGGTCTACCTAGTATGAAACAGGATATACATGAATCTGATATCACTTTCACTTCAGCAAGTCAGTACAGGTTGAGACGTTAGGGCACCTGACATCGGACGGTCCGAGGAGACAGGTACCCTAAGAGGTCCGTTCTTATGACCTCACCCAACGGTAAATATGATGTGTATGTGTATTTATATTATATATTTATATTTTAGTATATCATATTTCCGTACATATAATACATATATACGTGTATTATATATAAAATTAAAAGTAAAAAGTATCAAGTAGTGACATGACTGAGGATAAAAAGTCTTGAATAAAGTACAGGTTTCATGTACAAGTTTCGAAAGAGATTGAACAAGGGAAGCTCCTACTCAACTCTGAGGAGGGTAAAAAGGTATACATCCCAATTGTGACGTATATAAGATGACAAAACGTACACAACTAATAAACACAGAGAGAGGACAGTATTAAGTAGTTCTCTTAAAAATGTCTAATAAATTTTAAAAGGTCAGGTTCACGAACCCAATACATCTACTTATTTTATCAGGGACAAGAGGTCATTGAGGTTTTCATTATGATAGATAGTATAGTATTTTATTTCTTCATATTTTATTTATAGGTACTCAGATAATAATGACTTTTTTTACTAATTTATTTAATTTTGCTCTGATTACCTTTTTGAAGAACTTGGGGGTTAGAGAACTTAGAGACTTAAAGTCAAGTCAAGTCAGCGAGTCAGTACAGGCTGAGAAACGCTGGGGTACTTACCGTCGTGCGGTCCGGAGGGACAAGTAGTGGTTGAAGGCCTCAAGTGAGTCTGAGTGCAGGTAGTTCAGTCACTACGGTAGGTCGGTAGAATAGGAGACAACAGGGGAAGAGGAGGACGGGGGTTAGGGAGGGTCGTAGTCTCAGAAAAGGTCACTCAGTTGAGAAGTGTACTCCACCGGTTTCATGACCTCAAAGTCGAAATCGTAGTAAGGAAGGTTTCTTTAGGGTCCCGACTAGAGGAAATCTTACCTGACCAACCTAGAGGAACGTCAGGTTCCCTGAGAGTTCTCAGAAGAGGTTGTGGTGTCAAGTTTTCGTAGTTAAGAAGCCACGAGTCGGAAGAAGTGTCAGGTTGAGAGTGTAGGTATGTACTGGTGTCCTTTTTGGTATCGGAACAGATCTGCCTGGAAACAACTTAAACCTCGGGGAGTTAAAGGTTTATTATATTAATCTATGGGTGGAGGAGAAATTCTTCGATACGGTATTGAGAGATCGAGAATGGTTTCCCTACGGAGATCACTGAAGAAATTTCTATTCTTCCTTTTCCCTTTTTCTTATTGAAGTGTCACCTCTTCGGACTGTTTGTGATTTGAGATGGAAGAGGTCCACTAGTTCCAGTCGTAGTCATCACTAACGTGCTTAGGAATTATGTTACACTACTATTACCGTCCGTTAGAGTCAGATTAGTACCCTCTTTATAGACTGTTTGTGGTCAACTCACTGTAAGATGGATTGCGAACTCGTCATAAAGAGTTTTGACACTTTAGTTCCCGTTTCAACCTTTTTCACAGTGTTAGTCCTCCTTTCATTCTACGCTACTGACTTACATTACACCATATGACATACACTAGAACCTTATCTTTCTTTTTCATGTAATCTGATTTTTGAGTCCTTCAGACTTCTTTCATACCCAAATTCAATTATTATTTTACATTTGTAACAGAGTAATAAACCTCTTTAAACGGTATGATTACAGTCTACAATCGTTATACCCTTTGAACCAAACCCTATATACCTTTAAGAGATGGCATAAGTAAAAAAAAGACCTTTATATGTTAATAATAGTTTAATTTCCAAATAAAAATTTTCAGTGATAAAGAAGAGAGTGAGTGGTGAAACGGTTAACATTTCTTGTTCTGAAATCACCAACGGGATTTATACTTAGTAATTTACGAAAAGAATAGTTTCTCACTTGTGGACGATTCCCTTCGGTACTCAAACTAATGTTAAAGTCTTAAAACCGAAGGGATGGGTAATATGGTTTTTGCCCTTTGAATTCGTGATAATCAAAAAATTTTTTAGTGATTTGTCTCATTCACAATTAAAATCATCTAATAAGGTAAGGGAACATAAAGAGTTTATTAGACATTGACATGACAGGTGAGGTCGGTGTCGGAAACCTAAGGGAAATACATTAACATACTTTTTTTATATATTAGAGAAAGGTATATTCAACATTCGATCTAGACGTTCTAAGAAGATAGTAAAATAAAGATTCTAATCTACTAAGACTTTAAGATTTTAACACTTCTTTAAACTGATCTATCAGTTTTTGTACATACCTATTTCCTGTTACGAAAAACAGATCAACAATAATAAACTAAACGTTCTGTGGGAATAACTATAAACGAAAGGATTACTAGAAACAAAAGTTTAATAAAACCCTATCCTAAAAGAACATGGTATAACGAAGGAAAAAAGGGGATTCAAGTTTATGTTCACTATATGAAAAACAGAAAATTTGAAGTATAATACACTTATATTGTGTCTTACCCTTGGACTTTAACTTTTTTTCCTTACTAAGTCAATATCTTTTTATCCCGGTAAAAAATATATAGACTTAGACACGGACTCTAACAACAACTGACTTATGGGGAAAAACACGATACTATTAATAATAAAGTTCTTCACCCTTATTCTCCTACATTATTCGTTTTATCTCAACACAGGATCCTCAATTCCATCCCCAAAGTTCAAGATCCCGAAAGTACGTAGTTCATAAACTAGTTTCGTTCTAAATTTACATGAGTTGATGTTTTACCTTACTAGTGAAATTTATTAAAGATCTTAGGAAGGACCTAAATTGGATGAAAACTTTGTGTTAATTATCGGTTTTGAGTTCACATTTCCACAAACTTTTTACTCGGTTTGAATACACTTTAAGAGTACCATTGAGAAAGGGTATTGGTTGAGTATAAGTGTATTTCCCGGACTCAAGAAGGTAGTCCCAACAATAAAGTAAAAACATAATATAATACAAACACAATTACATTGAGTCATTAATTCATTTAACTTTTCGTATTAAACCTATAGTTTATCTGTCTTATCTCTGGAGAATTAGTGATAAAAATTTACTCGAAGTCTTTATTAAAGTTCTCTTGACACTGGAAAAATTTTCTTAAGATTACACACATTTTTTATCTCTGTGTTTCTAAGAAAGGGAGAAAGTGAAGTAGAGAGAAATTGTGATTAAAAGAGACGGATAAACCGACCATACTGACGTAATTAAAGGACTCGGACTACATTACTTCGTGGTGTTTACCACCCCATCTAATTTAATTCTATTCAAATAACAGAGTGTCAAGACCTACGATCTAAAGATGTTTCATCCCGGTCCGAGGGAGACTTTACACATGCCGTTTTAGAAAGGAACGAAGATGGTTCGAAGACCTCTACCGGTAGGTAGGAACCGTAAAGAACGAAACGTCGATTTAGGTGAGGTTAAAGATGGAGACAGTAGTTTACTATAAGAGGGAGACAAAACCAAAGAAGAAAGAACATTTCTGTGACCCATATAACACAATTCCCGAGTGGAAAACGACCATACTGGAGAGAATAACTTTAATGACTAATGTAAACGTTACTGGGTAAAGATTTACAATGGAAGACTCTACCACCACCAATCCTAAGCCGTATAGAAAACCCCCTCACTTGTTAAGTTGAGTATTGTTATTATGTTACGTCTAATTTATACGTGTCTTTGAGTTTGTACCTTAGTAAAGTTTTAGTGTAAAATTCATATTGTTCGTATCAGGTACACTAACTAGCTACGTTCCTATACTATTACCGTCGAGTCACACTGAAATTTTAGTTCATTTGTTCCTTATTCGAACCCCTTTTCCACTTCTCTAATAAAGAACTATTTATTCGTAGTATAGTACTGCGAAGGGTCCTTCGTCAATATATAATTACACAGTAAACGTGAGAACCCTTTATTATCCTTTGGTAAACCACAAGAATAAAAAGGTCGTGTAGAATATACGAATACCATATAAGTACATCAAAAGACTTTGTAGTACCTTACCTATCGTGGACACTGTAAGTCTATTTATTCTCAACCCGTAATCCCGTACGATAAACGACGGGCACCGAGTCAACTACTGGTACATTTACTAAGTGACCGTACCGTAGGACAATCATTAAAAACTATTTGTACACCAGGGACTCATAAAATTATATGTGGTGGTCTTACGTAATTGGAGATTTTGTTAAGGTAAAAGTAATCGAGAGTCTGACCTCGATGGATTAAATCTGTAATTCTATTCCATAACCTTCAAAAATTGTTAATGAGAAAAATTAGCGGTAATACCGAAAATAGTTACAAAGTCGTATATTGAACAAAACACTTCATAAATAGAAATTTTATTTAAATTTTTTTAATTGTATAATAGGTTCTGTAAAACAAAGTTAGACAAAAAAAAAATTCAAACTCGACTTAATAGATAAGTTTATTTTGACGAGTTATTCGTCGTAAATACTTATGTAACAAATTAAGAGTATGTAAAACCATTTTTTGTATAAAGTGTTTTAAATGATAGGATTGGTAAAGTTATATGTCAGTCATTTCATTCAGGTTAAAGTAACAAAACGTTTGACTTATAATACAAAACGTTTAAGATGTAAAAGAATACGATTAAACAAAACACATACACACATGTTTAACGGTAAACTATCAAAAAAATCTTTAGATATAGTTGTCCATGTGTGGTACACATAATATACTATCTTCTCTAACGAATCCGATCAATAAAGGTACATGAAAACGTTATGATGTCCTAGAGAAGTTGATAAATAACAAAACAACAAAAATCAACGATTTAACCCAGGCTGAGAAAACGTTGACGTATCTGACAACGGAACCTCTTCTTTTACCGGTGGGTGAGGACATAAGAACGGATCTCTTAGGACACCTGTCTCCTCGGACCACCCGACGACAGGTATCGCAACGTGTTTCCGCTGATACGTCGTCACTGAATCGTCGTCGTCGTCGTCGTCGTCTGATAACGGACGGTGCGAGGAGACAGGTACTCTAAAGGGTCCGTTCTTATGACCTCACCCAGCGATAAAGGAAGAGGTCCCCTTAGAAGGGGTGGGTCCCTAGGTTGGGATACAGAGAACGTAACCGTCCTCTTAAGAAATGGTGACTTGGTGTTCCCTTCGGGATCATCTCAATTTTAAGGAAATTTATATGACACTTACTATTAAGTAAAATATTTCGGGTCCGTTGAAGAGTGAATAATGGTTTACAAAGAAACTTTGGTGACCCCACCCTCGACTTCCGTGTTGATCTTTTATTAATCCTAGAAACATCCCAGACACCGTAAAAAATAAATTTACCTCTAACACAAGGATAACCGTTTAAATCATGGTGGAGTTAGTATCGGTATTTCGGGTATAAGATTTCGTTACTTTTAAATTATAAATAGAATTAAAATTTTGTTCAAATTTACTTATAATACATGTAAATGTATATTATTTACCCTTAACTAGAATGATATTTAAACGAAGTTTAAAAACAATTTACAAGGTATTTGATAGTACAAATATTATTCGTCATAAATTTATTTCATTCTAATATAGGACAGAATCTTATAATTGTATAAAAATGGTCAATAAGTTTCCTGGACATTGAGAATTTTTATTTGTTATAGAGTTTCTAAACGTAGTTATAATAAAAAAGAAAATTTAAAGAATATCGTTATTATCGATTCGTTTTATAACCGAGTTAGTATTTCAAATAAGTCCCTTTTTTGGGTTTACTTGAAAAACCGATTGGGTCATAAAGACAATTGAAATATCTCAACGGACGTCTTATAACGTCTTAATGAAGATAGTACTTTGTGAAATATAGATGGTCTTTCTGAATATTCATCGACGGACCAGTAGATAGTCCTGATAATTCCTTTTTGAAGGAACATCGTGACACTTTCAATGAACCTCAAAATACGACTACGGTGACTGAGTCAAAGATACACTGGAACTCGTTAAATGAGTTTAAAACTTCAATGGAAACAGGACTAAACATTTTCCCTCACTGAGACTCAGAGACTAAAGGTTTTTAAGATTCGTCAAGTGTGTGGGACACTTATTCAATGTTTTAAAAATTTCAACAGGATCATATTATGGGATAGATATACGAGTGTAAACACGAAATTGGACTTTCCAAATCTTTTAAAACTTTCATGTCTCTAAAAACCAAACTAACGTTCTCACCTTACATATACACTTGGAAAAGTTCTATCAAATGTGGATGGTTTTAAGTATACAAAATAAAAGTACCTCAAAGAGGAAAACTAAAATTTAGGGTCATTATAAATAATCCCTTTTTAGTATGTTTTTTAGGAGAAATTGTCGATTATAGGGTTGGTTATCTGAAAGTACTTATTAAAATTAACGTAAAAGAATCGAAAACTCTATATGATATGTTTAATTTCTTCATTTTTAACATTACTATTAACGTAAATTGGTAAGAATTACAGTGTTTTAAAGAACTTAAATTAAAGTATAGTATAGGATAGTTACACTTTCAGTAAGAATTATAACGAAGATTCCCGTAATTACTTGTAAACAAAGTTATTATACAGAACAAATACGAATAGTTTATACTATCCTTTAATATACTAAAAGATAAACATTAAAGACATTCATATTTGTGTTTTAAAGGAGACCATTAGTAAAAGTCGAATTATATTAGGGAGATTTCCTCATAATAAAATTTTCATGTCATAATTTTATTGGATAACACATCCTAATACGAAATTATACAAACTATGTCAGTTATACATAATACAACTTAGAATTGGTATTTTAAAACTTTAATATTAGACCTTTTTCACATACATGTGTATGTATATATACTATGTATTAATATATGTATTAATATACATATAATATATGTACAAATATACGTACTGGTACATAAAGTAAGACATATATATACTAGTCAAATTACGACCGGTAAAAGGATTGTGATGTCTTGTGACGGTTACGTCGTAGAAACAGATAATTAAATTGAGTTATCCATCGATATAAATGTGTCTACACTCGGATATTTTGTTATTTGGAGTTTTCATTCATCCTGAAAATAAACGTTATCGAGAATATAGTCTCGAGATAAATCAAACTTGATAAACAGTTTATTATCTCCTTTTTTTACTTAGACCTTGTCTCAATTTGACTACTAAGTACCCGACTCAAGATAGGTGTCTACGTAAAAAAACAGAAGTACCAAATAAGTTTCTCAATAAATTTTTTAAAAGGACGACGACGACGATTCCGTGAAGTCAACACAGGCTGAGACGCTGGGGTATCTGCCGTCGAGTGGTCCGAGGGGGCAGGGACCCTAAGAGGTCCGTTCTTGTGACCTCACCCAACGGTAAAGGAAGAGGTTACGTACTTTCACTTTCGCTTCAGAGAGTCAGTACAGGCTGAGAATCGCTAGGGTACTTGGCGTCGGGTGGTCCGAGGAGCAGGTACCCTAAAAGGTCCGTTCTTATGACTTCACCCAGCGGTAACGGAGGAGGCTTTTTTTTTAAAAAGGATCAGATTCCAATTGGTATTTAGTAATCATCGTACTTCCGTCAAGGGTGTACGTTTTTTAAACGACATCAACAAGGTGACCGTTCCCTGGACGAAAGATCTGGTGGGAGTCAAGTCAAGTCAAGTCAGCGAGTCATCACAAGCTGAGAAACACTGGGGTACTTAACGTCGTCCGGTTCAGAGGGACAAGTAGTGACTGAGGGGCTCAAGTGAGTTTGAGAACAGGCACCTCTGCCACTACGGTAGGTTGGTAGAGTAGGAGACAGCAGGGGAAGAGGAGGACGGGAGTTAGGGAGGGTCGTAGTCTCAGAAAAGGTTATTCAGTTGAGAAGTGTACTCCACCGGTTTCATAACCTCAAAGTCGAAGTTGTAGTCAGGAAGGTTACTTATAAGTCCTGACCAGAGGAAGTCTTACCTGACCAACCTAGAGGAACGTCAGGTTCCCTGAGAGTTCTCAAAAGAGGTTGTGGTGTCAAGTTTTCGTAGTTAAGAAGGTGTGAGTCGAAAAAAGTGTCAGGTTGAGAGTGTAGGTATGTACTGGTGACCTTTTTGGTATCGGAACTGATCTGAAAACAACCGTTTCATTACAGAGACGAAAACGTATACGATAGATCTAACCAGTATTGAAAGGAAGCTTCCTTATTCGCAGAAAATTAAAGTACCGACGTCAGTGGTAGACGTCACTAAAACCTCGTGGGTCTTTATTTCAGACTGTGACAAAGGTGACGAAGGGGTAGATAAAAGGTACTTCACTACCCTGGTCTACGAATCAGACTAAGTGGGTCAATGTAATGAGAGACCAAGTACGTAGAAAATTAGGTAAGTAATGTCAAATAAGAAGGAGAAGTGACGGAGAACTCGTGACGAATAGTTACAGTACTAGAGAATCAATAATCACGTTAACTGTTGGATGGTCCCCGTATTCGAAGAATAGAGTCAAAAAACGAACAAAAAAAAAATGGCAGTAGAATCGGGATTAGGAAAAGAGAAGTGAAAAGAGTCGTATAAGTTTCTGTTTTAACAGTAGCTCAGGTACGAACATGAATAACGACGTACGTACAATTCAGTAGAGGCAATACAGGTTGAAAAACACTGTGGTACCTAACTCCGGGTGGTCCGAGGAGACAGGTACCCTAAGAGGTCCATTTTTATGTCCTTACCCAACGATACGGGAGGAGGTCCCAGAAGGACTGGGTCCCTAGTTTGGACGTAGAGAATACACAGGACATAACCGTCCTCCCAAGAAACGGTGAACACGATGGACCCTTCGTACAACGACGTATTGTCCGGTCATTTAGCTCTCTACTCCACGACCTTTTGCTTGTCACTGCAATAAGTCTTCGGTCGTCTGACTTTTCTGACACGCGATCACAGGGTTTCGTGGCAAATTGGGTTCAAATTAGTCCTAAGAAAATACGATTTTACCCTCCTCCACACCAACGATGACGTTTAACGTGGTCTGGAGTCTCCCTTTCACTATTAGAGAGAATAAATCGACAGGAGAATCTAGACCGGTGTTACAAAGACATTTGGAGGTTGTTCTGTTAATAATAAAAGGTAAGACATTGAAAAATAGAGAAATCCTTACGTTTTCACAGTATAGAAGTTTCAAGTCCAGACCTTCCGTCTAAGAACTCTGAACCAGTAGTACATATAAAGTCAGATATTTGTTGTAATAGAATGTCTATACGTCTCAGTCGTTCCGATTCGCGTCCCGTTGTCTAGTGTTTCAAATCTCGACCCCTTTATCTAAGTTATATCTAAGTCCCAATATACATATATATATATATTTTAGTACTGATTTAAAATGATTTGAAGAAAAAAAATTTTATATATATATTTAGTGGATTTGAACTTTTACCTGTTCCCCTTCTTGTATTGGGGTATGAGAATCCCTCCAACCAAACTTCCCTTTTAGTACCGTCACTTTCTTTTATTATCCTTTCTCACTTCCTTCCTTTTTCCCTTGAGATTTACAGAAGGGGTAGTTTCATATTTCTTATAAGAAGTCTAGAGATCCTTATTTGTTGTTGTTGTCATTAATCTTGATCTTTGGTCCGAAATTTCCGACATTGTTTGACACTATTCTTTACCCAGTGTTCCCGATATAAGGATATAGCGAATTTCTAATCGTTTTTGTTTCGGTTACTTTTACATATGTGTTTCTATGTCGAGATAAATGAGTAGGACGGGGTGGAAAAGGTAATCTCATTTTACCTTTAAGGGTTAATAGACTTAGGTTATAAATCGTCCCGAACTGTAATCTGTGTAAGTCATCTATTAGTCCGTAAGTATAAGTAAAACATACATATTCTCGTAAACTTATTACACATTATGAAAACTTAAGTCAAGACAGTATATTTCCTAGGTAAATACTTCTTTTGACTAAAAGACTCTTGAACACAAATTTGTACATGTAGTAAATTTTATTTTTCATAGTTATGTATTGATTAATCGAATGTCCCACCTTTCTCACCATATAAGTTCTCTCTATAATTTTAATGTAAGTCCGAAGGAATAAACGGTAATAGTCTTATTGTTTATAGAAAAAAAAAAAAATTATCTTTTCGACCGAAAGTCAACTGTTCTGGATGAGGTGTTAAGGTGTGTTAGATTAAAGACTTTAAACTCAATTTAACGGGTCAGAAACACCTTCTTAACAGAATTTCCTTAATAAGAGTTCTAAATCCCCTGAATATATTATTAATGTAAACTTAGTTAAAATTTTGACTTGTTTTACTAATAATTTTTAAACTTTCTTTTTCGTTTAAATTCGGTTAATCAAACTCTTACTGATAAATTGGTTATAACCAGTGTAAGTCAAGTCAAGTCAAGTAAAGTCAACGAGTAAGTACAAGCTGAGACGCTGGGGTACCTAATGTCGTGTGGTCCGGAGGGACGGGTCACAGTTGAGGACCTCAGATGAGTCTGAGTGCAGGTAACTGAACCACTACGGTAGGTTGGTAGAGTAGGAGACAACAGGGGAAGAGGAGGATGGGAGTTAGAAAGGGTCGTAGTCCCAGCAAAGTTTACTCAGTTAAGAAGTGTAGTCCACCGGTTTCATAACCTCAAAGTCGAAGTCGTAGTCAGGAAGGTTTCTTATAATTCCTGATTAAAGGAAATCCTACCTAACCAACCTAGAGGAACATCAGGTTCCCTGAGAGTTCTCAGAAGGGGTTGTGACGTCAAGTTTTCGTAGTCAAGAAGTCGTGAGTCGAAAGACATATCAGATTGAGAGTGTAAGTATGTATTAATGACTTTTTTGGTATCTAAAGTCATCTACCTGGAAACAACCATTTCATTACTGAGACGAGAAATTATACGACAGATCCAACCAGTATCGAAAAGTAGGTTCCTCCTTGACAGAAAATTAAAGTACCGACGTCAGTGGTAGACGTCACTAAAACCTTAGGGATTTTCACTTCAGACGGTGACAAAGATAACAAAGGGGTACATAAACGGTACTTTACAACCCTGGTCTACAGTAGTAGAATCAAAAGATTTACAACTCTATTTCGGTTGAAAAAGTGAGAGGAGAAAGTGAAAGTAGTTCTCCGTGAAATCAAGAAGTGAAAGACGGTATTCTCACCACAGTGACGTATAGACTCCAATAACTATAAAAAGGGCTGTTAGAATTAAGGTCGAACACGAAGAAGGTCGGGTCGTAAAGAGTACTACTGGAGCCGTATCTTCAATTTATTCGTCCCACTGTTATATATCAGAACTGGATTAGGAAAGGACTAAACCTTGGTCAGACAACAAGGTACAGGTCAAGATTGAAAACGGAGAACTGGTCGTATGTCTAAAGAGTCCTCCGTACATTTTACCAGACCTTAAGGGTAAAGGAATTCTTAAAAGGTGTCAAACAACACTTGGTGTTTCAGTTTTCGAAACCGTATCGGTTATTTCGTCTTTAACTACAAGATCTTGAGAGAACGAAAAAGTTA
Organism: Capra ibex; assembly: GCA_006410555.1. Lineage (NCBI taxonomy): Eukaryota > Metazoa > Chordata > Mammalia > Artiodactyla > Bovidae > Capra > Capra ibex. The sequence goes on from SJYO01020080.1 coordinate 32,125,191, forward strand.
CTAGGTTGTCTACAACCGTTACACTAGAGACCAAGGAGACGGAAAACGTTTAGTTCACACCTGTACACTTTCAAGTACCAAGTACATGATGACTCGGACCGAACCTCTTAAAACTCGTAATGAAATGATCGCATACTCTACTCACGTTAATACACCATCAAACTCGTAAGAAACCGTGACAGAAAAAAACCCTAACCTTACTTTTGACTGGAAAAGATCAGGACACCGGTGACGACTCAAAAGGTTTAAACCACCGTATAACTCACGTCATGAAAGTGTCACAGTAGAAAATCCTAAACTTTATCGAGTTGACCTTAAGGTAGTGTAGGTGACCGAAACAAGTATTATTACGAAGGATTCCGGGTGAACTGAAGCGTAAGGTCCTACAGACGAAGATCCACTCACCAGTATGGTAGCACTAATAGACCCAACACTTCTAGAAAAAACATATCAAGACACATAAGAACGGTGGAGAAGCATTATAGAAGACGAAGACAATCCAGGTATGGTAAAGATAGGAAATAACACGGGTAGAAACGTCCTTTACAAGGGAACCATAGAGATCAAAAGAACTTCTCTAGAGATCAGAAAGGGTAAGATAATAAAAGGAGACAAAGAAACGTAACTAGTGATTCCTTCCGAAGAATAGAGAGGAAGGATAAGAAAACTTGAGATGTAAGTTTACCCATATAGAAAGTAAAACAGGAAACGGAAAACGAAGAAAAGAAAAGTGTCGGTAAACATTCCGGAGGAGTCTGTTGGTAAAAAGGAAAAACGTGAAGAAAAAGAACCCCATCCAAACTAGGATGGAGGATATGTTACAGCGCTTGGAGACAGGTATCAAGAAGTCCGTGAGATAGTATAGATTAGGGAACTTAGATAAAGAGTGAAGGTGACATATTAGTATTCCCTAAACTAAATCCAGTATGGACTTACCAGATCACCAACAGGGGTGAAAGAACTGAAATTCAGACTTAAACCGTTATTCCTAAAGTACTAGACTCAGTGTCAGTTGAGGACCAGAACAAAAACGACTGACATATCTGGAAGAGGGTGTCTTCTGTTACCGTTGGGTGAGGTCATGATAACGGACCATTTAGGGTACCTACCTCCTAGGAGCACCCGACGTTAGGTACCCCAGCACTTAACAGCTTGTACTGACTCACTGTAGTCAAAGCGAAAAGTAAAAGGACGTAACCTCTTCCTTTACCGTTGAGTGAGGTCACAAGAACGGACCTCGTAGGGTCCCTGTCTCCTCGGACCATCCGACGGCAAATACCCCAACGTATCTCAGTCTGTGATGACTTCGCTGGATCGTCGTCGTCGTCGTACGTCGAAGAGGCAGAAACGGAAGTTTCTTATATTAGTCAGACCAAAACTATAGCTGATAGACTACTACAGATACACATCTCAGCAGAGAACACAACAACCTTCTCCCACAAACGATACTGGTCACACAAGAGAACCGTTTTGAGGAAATCGGAAACAGGACGAAGTAAGACATGAGGTTCCGGTTTAAATGGACAAGGAGGTCCATAAAGAACTAAAGGATGAAAACGTAACGTCAGGAGATATTATTTTTCCTGTAGAAAACCCCCACAATTAAGATCTTCCAGAACATCCAGAAGTATCTTGGTAAGTTGAAGTCGAATAAGTCATAATACCGGTCCCATATCTGAACCTCATGACACTATAACTTACTAAAAGGAACCTTTACTCGTCTCTAGTAAGACGACGAAAACTCTACGTAGGTTTATGACGTAAAACCCGAGCAAACAACTGACACTACCGATGAGGTAAAGAAGATTTCCTAAGAACGGTTGTCATCATCTATATTACTAGTAGACTCAATTTAAGTAGGTCAGGTCAGGTAAAATCAAACGACTAAGGATTTTACAATTACAAGTGAGAACGGTAGAGGACAAACTGGTGAAAGTTAAACGGAACTAAACACCCGGATTGTAAGGTCCAAGGATACGTTATAACGAGAAATAAATAAATAAAAAAAATTTAAAAAATTTAAAATTTTAGAAATTAAGAATGTACGCAAGGGTTTGTACTTGGGGGGAGGGTGGAGGGAGGGGTGTTGTAGAGAGACCCAGTAGGGGTACGTGGTCGGGGTTCGTTCGACGTGGGATGCAGTCTGTATCTGACCGCTAAGTTAAGAATGTACTATCATATGTACAATCT
>SJYO01020080.1:32130791-32531549 GCA_006410555.1 Capra ibex
GGGGGAGGGGAGGCAGGTGGGAGGAGGGGAGGGCGACGGGAGAAGTAAAACAGGACGTCCGGGGGAAGGGGGCGGGGTAATACCTACTACTCTACTCTTGGCGTAGGAACGGCGGGCGGAATATTTAGGGAACTGTGACCAAACATGGGTGATAAAAACAGAACATTTAGGTGGAGTTAAGTCCCTTCTATAAGTGTAGGTATGCATATGTATACGGTATGGGAGTCTTACGTTTGTCCGGTCTTCGTCCCGGAGGTGGGATACCCAGTCAAAACCAAAGCGGTCGTCGGCTGGGACTCTNGAGGGTAAGTCTTCCGACAGAAAAGTGGAACGAATATAAAAGGAAACAACACGTCTTCGAAAATTAAAATTAATCTAGGGTAAACAAATAAAAACGAAAATAAAGGTCTTAAGACCCTCCACCTAGTATCTCCTAGGACGACACTAAATACAGACTCTCACAAAACGGATAAAACTCTGACGACTTAGAAAACAAGACAGACAAGGGTAAAAAGTGACAAGGAGTCGAAGATCCACCTCAGGAAAGGCTATACGAGAAACTGGGAAGTCAAGTCAGAGAGTCAGCACAGACTGAGAAACGTTGGGGTACTTAGTGTCGTGCGGTCCGGAGGGACAGGTAGTGGACGAGGATCTCAAGTGGGTTTGAGTACAGGTAGGTCGGTAAAGTAGGAGACAGCAGGGGAAGAGGAGGACGGGGGTTAGGCAGGGTAGTAGTCTCAGAAAAGGTTACTCAGTCGAGTAGTGTACTCCACCGGTTTCATAACCTTAAAGTCGGAGTGGTAGTCAGGAAGGTTACTTGTGGGTTCTGACCAGAGGAAATCCTACCTGACCAACCTAGAGGAACGTCAGGTTCCCTGAGTGTCTCAGAAAAGGTCGTGGTGTCAAATTTTCGTAGTTAAGAAGTCACGACTCGAAAGAAGTGTCAGGTTGAGAGTGTAGGTATATACTGGTCCACTTTTTGGTATCGGAACTGATCTGCCTGAAAACAACCGTTTCATTATAGAGACGAAAAATTATACGATAGATCCAACCAGTATTGAAAGGAAGGTTCCTCATTCACAGAAAATTAAAGTACCGACATTAGTGGTAGACGTCACTAAAACCTCGGGGGTTTTATTTCAGACTACTACAAAGGTGACAAAGGGGTAGATAAAGGGTACTTCACTACCCTGGTCTACGGTACTAGAAGCAAAAGATTTACAACTCGAAATCCGGTTGAAAAGTGAGAGCAGAAAGTGAAAGTAGTTCTCCGAAAAATCAAGGAGAAGTGAAAGAAGGTATTCCCACCACAGTAGAGGTATAGACTCCAATAACTATAAAGAGGACCGTTAGAACTAAGGTCGAACACCGGGTAGTCTTTTTAAGAATATCGAAGTTGAAGATACTTACAAAGAAGACACATAAATGAAACTGTTAGTTTTTATGAAAACAGTGACAAAAGTTTTTTTACACCCGAGAAAGTTATACATGAAAGTTTGGAAAAAGATTGATAAAGTCACTTGAAAAGGAATTAATTTCTAAAAACGTAAACAAAAGGTAGGAAAGAAGGAGTCTCTAACGATAATATACGTCGTTAGAACGATGTATATCGTTAGTTAACAATAATATACGATAACATACAACTTAGAAGTGGATAATCAGTGCAAAATAAACAAACAGAATTTTTTTTTTTTTGAGATAACTCAATATTAAGTGAATGGTATGTAAAGTAGGTAAATTTTAAATATTTGATTACTAAAAATCGTATAAATGTCTATAAACTTTATTGAAGGTACCAGTCAAATTCTCATGAACTTAGAGGAGTTTTTCTTTGGCTACAGGACGTCAACAATGAAGGAACCCCACATCAATTCCTCTCGAAAAGATTGGAGTGTCTCGAAGGAGAAGAGAACTAAAGTATCTCACAGACTTCTATGTTATCAAATAAGAGACTCAAAGGACTAGGTAAGGATAAAGAGTCGAAATAGAACCGGAAGAAAAGGAAAACATACAACAGGAAAGAGGAGTCAAAACTAGATAACGGTCGATAAAGGATAACCGAATCCCTAGACAGACTCTTCCTAAAGATCAATCTATAAAAGACCTCAACTAAATCCGATGTACTGAGGTCGAGGTAGTCTGGATAAGTACCCGAAAAACATGAATTGATAAAGATCTAAAATTCATTCCGTTTCGGTAAGAGTAAAAGTCACTGACAAGGAATAAACCACACATTACGAAAGGTCACTTATGAACACAGATAACCTCTCAAAGGACAATCTACAGGGTAGCGAAAGCAGATGAAGAACGATGAGAAGAACGATGAGGTGTCTGTTACTTTCATGTCATATGTCCTGAATACAATCACCACAAACAAGGATGGACGAATAGAAAACTTTAAATAGTTATATAAATTACCAATAGAAACTGTCATTGTAACATGTTCCCAAAAACCAAACGAGCATTAAAGAGAGACCGAAAACAAAATAATAAACTATATTTAAGGCATTAGGTCAATAATTAACAAACTACACCCTCGTCCTCAGCATGAATTTTTATTGATCTATTTTCTCAACTTATTCAAGATCTCCATAAACAACTACTAGTATCGGTCTTTCAATTATTAAATGATTATGTATTTTTAATATGTTAGTAAAATATTATTAAAATTAATTAAAATCCGAAACAGTACGAAGAGAAAAAATACGAATATTAATTAGGTTATTGAGTAGTCTAAGACAGTATAATGGTTAAACAAAGACAAGAAATGTTTTGATTCAATTTATTTGAACTAATACTCAAACTGTTTCGATTCAATTTATTTGAATTAATACTTAATTAGACAAAAAAAACAAGACGGAAAGTAAAACGGTTAAAAAAATAAATGTCAAATCCCTTTTATAGAAATCTGATAAAGGGGAAGTAAAAACAATGTACTTTGATGTAGAATTATGGAATAGTTTTAAATAAAATTTAAAATAAAAGTTATGAATTAACCCTTCCTTTTTTAAAGGGAAGAAGATCCAATAAAGTCAAGTCAAGTCAAGTCAGCGAGTCAGTGCAGATTGAGAAACACTAGGGTACTTGACGTCGTGTGGTCCGGAGGAACAGGTAGTGGTTGAGGGTCTTAGGTGGGTTTGGGTGCAGGTAGCTCAGTCACTATGGTAGGTTGGTAGAGTAGGAGACAGCAGGGGAAGAGGAGGACGGGAGTTAGAAAGGGTCGTAGCCCCAGAAAAGTTAACTCAGTCGAGACGTAGTCCACCGGTTTCATAACCTCAAAGTTGAAATCGTAGCCAGGAAGGTTACTTGTAGGTCCTGACTAGAGGAAATCTTACCTGACCAACCTAGAGGAACGTCAGGTACCCTGAGAGTTCTCAGAACAGGTTGTGGTGTCAAGTTTGCGTAGTTAAGAAGTCACGAGTCGAAAGAAAAATCAGGTTGAGAATGTAGGTATGTACTGGTGACCTTATTTGGTGTCGGAACTGATTTGTCTGGAAGTAACCGTTTCATTGTAGAGACAAAAAATTATACGACAGATACAACCAGTATTGAAAGGAAGGTTCCTCATTCATAGAAAATTACAGTACCGAAGTTAGCGGTAGACGTCACTAAAACGTCAGGGGGTTTTATTTCATTCGGTGACAAAGGTGACAAAGGGGTAGATAAAACGGTACTTCACTACACTACCCTGGTCTACGGTACTAGAAACAAAAGACTTACAACTCGAAATTCGGTTGAAGAAGTGAGAGGAGAAAGTGAAAGTAGTTGTCCGAGAAATCAAGAGGTGAAAGACGGTATTCACACCACAGTAGACGTATAGACTCCAATAACTATAAAGAGGACCGTTAGAACTAAGTTCGGACACGAAGGAGGTCGGGTCGTAAAGAGTACTACATGGGACTCATATTCAATTTATTCTTCCTACTGTTATATGTCGAAATTGTATGAGGAAAAGGATAAACCTTGGTCAGACACAAGGTACAGGTCAAGATTGACAACGAAGGACTGGACGTATGTTTAAAGAGTCCTCCTTCCAGTCCATCAGACCATAAGGGTAGAGAAAGTCTTAAAATGTGTCAAATAACACCAATAAACCGTCCGAATTATTAATTTAACTGTATTTTCTCTCATTTTCCTTTTTGTCAGTAAATTAAAGTATACAGGTCTTCGGGGTGTTTCTATACTCTAAGGTTCCGTCAGTCCGTTAACTTAAAATATTTGGTAGGACTCAATTCCTTTCCGTACTCCAGAACTCCAAGTTTCCCTTTCTTCTGTTTAGTGTCCTTCTACTCTTCTCATTTACAATCTATTTATTAAACAGAAACGACATGTCTATTCAGAAAATCTATATCTTTCAATAAAGACCATTATCAAGAGAAGGACTGTGTATGAAGGAAAGACTTAAGAAAATTCGTCAATTCCCCCTTCTATTTTTCGAAAAGGACTCAGACGAACCAAAACTAACAGAAATCGAGTTTTATTAGGTGTCCTGTTGCACCGTGTAAACCCCTACATATAAAATGAGGAAAATTGAAGATTTTAAATTCTCTAAATCTATCTAAGAATTGAAGGGATTGTAGAAAATAGATAATTTATCATGATTTTAAGGTATCAAGAGTTGCAAAGAAGGGGTCACGGTGTATACTTTTATTTTATGGGTACTTTTAGTATCAGGAAGAGATCTACCACAAACTCTACACTCTCACTACAATAAATAACCCTATTGGAACTGGTCTGACATTAAGCATTTTTCACCTAGTAAGTGTTTGACACAATGGAATTTATAACAAACATTGTTTAATGGACATTATGTAGGGATACTGACTAATGTTGTGTGGTTAAACAGTGACGAGACATCGATTTTTGGTGACTTACTGTTTTTCAACTGGAAAAGTCACCGAAAGATTTCCCAAACACGTTTAGAATGTAAAATTTCCTCCGAAGAGACACAATATTTTACAGTAGTATTAAACAGAAGTGACGACATCCATAAAAATAAATGAGTCCTCTTAATGAAACGGAATCCTTCTTCTAAAAACAAGGACCGTAAGAAATTGAAGTGATCTCTCGTTAAAAATATCTTACAGGAAGATCTGAAATATTTGAAATATTTGTATTTGAAATATTTGTATTTGAATAATTGTATGTCAAAAGGAAACCATTGTCTTGTCAGTAAATATCGACTGTCTCAAAACACCGAGAGAACAATTCATTACCATAACTTTTATTCACAAAAAAAGACCACGATGATAAGAAACTGACGAGAAATTGAATTTTTTTTTTTCTTTCTTTCTTTACATAACTCTATGTGAATTCTGAAGTAGATGGGTAAAAAATTAGTTACTTTTTATAATAAGATTACAGATTTATTATGAACCAAGTCTTCTATGAACTCTATTTTGAAGATCGGATATTAGTGTAATACAAATAGTAGTTAAAAATAAATCACAAACTAATTCCCGATCTCGTCCTTCTTTATTATGTTGGGTAATGAGAAACCTTTTTACTTTTAACAAAACTTAATACTTTAATCCTAAATAGAGGGTTTATTAAACATGTAAAACTTTCTCTCAGTAGTCTTAAACTGGTGGGAGTGGGGTACCAAGAGTCAACGTTCGGTGTGTCTTTACCGAAACCGACACAAATGATCTTTTAATTAAATAGTTTTATTATACAACATCGAGTTTCTTCTAAGATTTTCTAACTCGTCGGACCCACATGGATTTTAATTTGACGTCTGGATCATATCACTCCCACGTCAAGAAATCATCGTTGTGTGTGGGATTGAACTATTGTGAAGGTGACAGGTGTGACCTGGGACTTACAACACTGCCGTTTTGAGGGTCAGGAAGAAACCCTTTAAACAACGACAAAAATGGTGACACCCACTGTAAATCCTTCGTGATTCAGCAAGGATTAAGTGTCATGTCCTATCTGAAAATCTAAAATGACCTTCTAGATCCAGAATACAAGTGTGATTGCGATGTCTCCTCTGACCCTTTTCACTGATAAGTCTTAAAAGTCAAAGATAGTATTCGAAATGGAGAGTACATCTGAATGTTTCAGGGGGTTTGTATCTATTCCTTTACCGTTGGGTGAGGTCCTAAGAACAGACCTTTTAGGGTGTTTGTCCCCTATTACCACCCGATGTCAGGTATCCCAGCGTTTCTCAACCTGACCTGAATCACTAATTTGTTGTTGTGTTTTTATATCTCTTCTCCAAATCTATAACTACTCACTTAATTTCCTTTTCATAGGGTATGTCACAAAGAGTAAAAAAGACGGTCTACTAAAAAAATTTGTTGAGATATAAAAAGAAAACACAAAATGACCACACCTAGGACGTTTGTGACTACTTTGACTTGTTTTCGATGATGAGGGACCAGTGGTAAATTTTAGATTTTTACAGGTTCATTAAAGGAAGTCATAAAGTTTGATGAAGATACATGTAGGACACACAGGTTTCTTTTGTGACATTAGTAAAAGTCTTACACTTAAGGAATCAGAGAGAAAACTAAGAAAAATTCTCTATATCTTTCGGGAAGGGTCACTACCAACAGATAAGTACTTTATTCATGAAACTAACACTTGCTAATTAGCAGTTAGTTACACGGAAATTTTTGACACTTCTTTTACGTGATTGGAAAAGTTCAAAGATAGGTCTCGAACCGGACCCCCGAGTTCACTAAATCATTGAATAAACTAAAAGAAAAGGATTTCAAATTTTTGTGTTTTAAAGAAACTAAATCGGAAAATATAAGAGACACAACGAAGGACCTGAGACTATAGACTGTTTTACAGTTTATTGAATCCCTCTTCAAAATAATTTGCAACGGAAATACAGGACGGTGGACCTCCACTAAGACCAAGACTAAATTTAGGTCTGAAGACGGTCCTAAACCTTTTCAAGGACAAACCGGAACCCAGTATGAGTTCGACACATATGAGTTTTCGGAGACTTTCAAAACTTTTACCTTATCTCCTAAGTCAGTCTCTATTTCCGGGAGACATACGAAGTAATAACGGACTTTCTTAGATGACGGTGGTAGTCTCAGATAATCATTGTAAAAGGGAGAATCCCTATGTATGGATTGTCTTTACACATATAAATAAGTGTTTTACGTACGTAATATTACAAGAATCTTTATGCTAAATATTCTTAGTCTTGACCTTTCTTGGGTCTACAAGTAGTTGTCATGTTATCTATTTAATGCAACATCAATCATTTTACTTGTGATTTTGTCGCTACTCTTACTTGTTAACTATGTCATCGTTGTAAACTTTTTGTGTGTTTTTTTAATAAACTCGGTTTCTTCGTTCTGTTTTTCTATATATACGATTGCCTAAGTAGATGAAAAGGAACTTCATAGTTTTATCCTTTTTTAGTTTGAGACGAGTGTCTTCATTACTGTAACCGAAGGAGACCCACTTTCTATTCACTAAAGTTCCATTATGTACCCTCAAAAATCAATGGTCAGTGTATAAAGAAGTACACTCAGGATAAAAGTGTCCCTACAAGTGAATCACGTTTCGAGAACTCAAGTCAAGGACCCAGCCCTTCTAGACGACCTCTTCTCTATCCGATGGGTGAGGTCATAAGAACCCGAAGGGACCACTGAGTCGACCATTTCTTAAGTGGACGTTACGCCCTCCGGACCCAAGTTAGGGACCAAACCCTTCTATGGGACCTCTTCCCTTGTCGATGGGTAAGGTCATAAGACCAGACCTCTTAAGGACACAGAGTTTGTCAACCTGTACTGACTCGTTGAAAGTAAAAGTGAACTCAACTTTTGTATTGAAACATGAAGAAAGTCCACATACAATACGAAGTCATTTTCAATTTATAGTCAAAATAATTAGAAATTTATTAAGTATATTACAAACTTATAACGAAAAAGAGGAAAAAAATGACTTCCACTAAATGTTACAACACAATCAAAGTCTACATGTCGTATCACTAAGTCACAAAAACGTCTAATATAGGTAATATCCAACAGTGTTCATACGAAAGTGAGAACTTTCACTTTCACTTCAGCGAGTCAGTACAGGCTGAGAAACGCTGGGGTACCTGACGTCGGATGGTCCGAGGAGACAGGTACCCTAAAAGGTCCGTTATCATGACCTCACTCAACGGTAAAGGAAGAGGTCCCCTAGAAGGGTTGGGTCCCTAACTTGGGCCCAGAGGGTGTAACATCTGTCTGCAAAATGGTAGACTTGGTGGTCCCTTCAGGAGTGTGAATTTCGACACCATAATAAGAGATCTAGTCTCCATGAAACTCTAAAAAATTTTTCTATAAACAAAAATTACATAAATAAATGAACCGACTCAGTCCAGAATCAACACCGTAAGCCCTAGAAGGTAGAATCAACACCGTACGTCCTAAAAAATTCGTACACCCTAGATTAAGGGACTAGTCCCTAGCTTGGGTCTTGGGGATAGAATCAACGAGTCTCAGAATCGGTAACCTGGTGGCCTCTTCAAGGGTCTAAGAAAAAAAGAAAAAAAATTATAACTAAGACTGACAGGACTTGTAATAATGGTACGAGATACATATCCGTTAGGTGCGTTGAGATAATGACCCATCAATAAATCATTATTTTACATTCAATTAGTAAACCCTCAACACAGTAAAATTTCAATTTTTTTTTTAAATAAACTAAGAGTTTCTTTTGACTTTCCGTGTGACGGACTCTTTATAAGTCACAATATTTTCGTGTCTTTCATCGTAAGGAGATGACGAAATCGTAAGGAGATGAGATAAACTTTATTTAAACTAAATAAAGTTTAAAGATATGAATTAGTATATTTACGGATTATCATAGTGGTCGGACACATTCACGATTAACGGACATAAAATAAAATTATACTTCTCCTGTGATAACTCACTGACTCGTACCCGAATTATGGTTTGAAGATTAAATACAAGAATTTTGTATGTCGTGAAAGGTTTACATAAGGACAGTATGGAGTAACGTAAAAGAACTAATTGACTATCAGAAAGGTCGATTTTACATTCGAGGTAGTAACAGATATGTTACAGATAGAATAAATGATAAAGTAAAAGTTAGAACATGTAATTTATTGTGTATAATCTATAAATTATAAACCTCTACTGATCTATTTCATTCGGTTGATCTTCATAAGTTTGTCCTTGTAAAAGGACTGAAAAGAACTTTTTAAACATGTCAGAAGATTTAAGGTTTAGGACTAATGTTCGTACACTGTTTCACCCCTTTATTTTTTTACGTATATATTTACACATATATAATATGATAATATATATTAAATAAATTAAGAGGATATTCTTAATTTCGTATTAAGATTTGTACTTCTGATGACTAAACTTCCTTGGACATTTATTACTCTGTCGTCGTTCTCCTCCCTTGTGACCATGTGTAAATTTTAATTCCAGTTGTAAAAACTTTTCGACACATAAAAACGGTAGTTAACACTAAAAGTTATAAGACTCATTTAGGTCTTATGACTCTTTTTTAGGTATCGAATGGAATCTTTACATTCAAACTCCATAGATAATCTGTTTATAAACAAAAATCGACCACTTGGTACTAAAGTTTAGTAACTAAAGGAAGTTTGCAATATATGTAAGATCGTAAATAGAAACAAGACAACTTTTTAGACTATCACTTTTACTAAATGTTAATGTCAGCTAAACCATTCTTAGGGAACCGGGTGTTTAACGTAAACCTTTGGAATATTTTAGTGACAACTCATCGAAAAATTTTTAAATATAAACCTGATTAAATCGTTGATGTTTTATGATCTCATGGTGTATTAAAGGAAAAATTTTAATCTGGGTTTACAAATCTTATTGTAGTTTGAACATCTCAAGTCTTTACTGATTAATACACCATCTTTCATTTATTATTAAAATTTTATTTATATAAATTTCTTTTTAAAAAAGATAAAATTTTAGAAAAGAAGTAAAATAAGAAGAGAAGTTGAGGAGATTATAGGGGAAGGAAGGGGGGAAAAGGAAGAAAGAACGACATTAAAAGGAAATTAATATTAAATTAACTCGTAATGATATAAGGTCCGTGATTTGATCCGTAAATTTTTCTACGTTCCCATTCATTCAGTGTCTACGTAAACTTTTGAACTTTCGAATAATATCCTATATTTTGTGACGGGATTGATATATATATTTTATGTTAAAACTTCCACAAATTACCTTTTTCTTTCCATGTCTATTTGAAAATTTTTAACTAATAAAAAACAGGATATAAGGTAGAATAGATTTATTTAAAATACACATTTTTATGAACAGTCAATACACGAAATCTCACGGTCCAAGGATTACCATGTGGTCCTAAATAATAGTTCACTTGAGTATTAATAATCCCTTTTTCAATTTTATATTTCAAAGATGTGTAAGAGACACTGACATTTGTAAGTTCTAATCTCCTCTTTATTTCACGTTCCCGTTTACTCTAGAAAAATAGATATGTTATAATTTATGTATAGTACGAATGTACTCAGAACCTTCACAAGACATCTTGTTAAGTTGGATTGAAAGTTTATTGGGAACCGTCCATCATAGGATACTCCAGGAACTTTAAGGATGACTATTATAACAGACTTACAGTGTACTTTGACGACACGAATCGAGAGGTAAAATAAGGGTAGTTGAATGGCTTAACGATCTAAGTCTCAGACTTACATCGACAGACTGGGACTCTTTCGTCCCATTTGCTTTATGTCCTACAGTAACCAAACTTATGTTGTATAGATAGGAATTTTCCGGGTAAATAGAGGTGATGTGTCTTTCTAGAGGACCCGACTTCTTTTTCGATATTTGAGTACCTGAACCCACGACAAAAAATGAGTCAACGACCGTTCTATCTGCTCTTAAAACATCTATTCCTGAAATTAAATGACTTTTCTTAAAGTACTTCTTAAACATTACCGAAGGATACCACCGTTTTCGTACTATAATTTTAATATATGACTATAAATATTTAAATCTTTACTTTATAATTGTAGATGTAGAAACAACCTTCGGGGCGACTATTGGGATTGTAACTCTTATATTGGAAGAGGTCGGAACTGAGGTCCTTTCCTACTTAGAGATCTACTGGTTAAACTCTTTTACCTAAGGTCTCTGTAGTTCGTTGTATATTCATGTAGAACAATAGGATTTTTCTCTATTTTTTATCTTGACACCTCGTATCATTTTACGGATACTTGTATACTCATCCGTAGACGACTATCTACACTCTAAATGATTCCTTTGTCATACCTTTATTTCTCATTTTTAAACTTGGGAAGGCCTACAGTCTAGTTACACCAGAGAACAATTATTTATCAGGAAACTCTGGATTCAAGTGAAAATTAAAGAAACTACAGAGTTCCTGAATTGGAAACCCAGTATTTATTTAGGACCTGGGAGGACGGAGTAGTGTGTTCAGATAAGAATAAATTCGAAATCGGTTCTAAAGAAGTTATAACGTGTTCGGGAAGAAATTAAACGACCCAAAATGAGTTCGATCGTCAGACGAAGGTCGCATAAAGTCAGATAAAGGTTGTATTGGTGTGAGGAAGGATACTATCGACTGTGTTCGAGGTAATCCTTTGTTTGGGTAAGTTTAAAAAGTAGTGAAAAAGGTAAGACTAACAAAAGTCACAACGAAGAGAACTTCGATAGACCATGTTAAAAATTTCTTAGTATAAAACCCAATCTTCGTGATACTATTTTTAAGATTTTGTGAGAGTACGACGATACTCTTATTATTTTTTTAATTAAACTCATTTTAAAATAACCTCTGTATCCTAGGTACTTCCCCGACAGACTATTTGATTAAGAAGTTAAACTGAGGTTAAAAAAAAAAAGGTTTACGACAGAACACAAAGGAGTTTTCTGTTATTTATAAAAACTTTACATGTAGACACAAACAACCTTATCTTTTACGAATGTAAATACTCGATCATTTGTTCGTTACGAGTAGTCTGACACAAAAAAGAGTAGAATGATACAAGTCACGAGGAATTACAAAGAGTATAAGAAATCTAATCATTATGTTTTGACTCAAGATCAGTCACTTTCTATATATTTCACTATGTCTGATGAAGTTCCGAATATTTTTAGGATACACATTTTAAGATAAGATAAAAGGATAACGTACCGTCCATACCTCTGTTGTAACTTTTAGTATCATTGGTTTTAATTTTACGGTCCAAAGGATTTACTAAGATACCTTGTGATACCGGGAGGGGATGGATTGACTAAGAAAAACCTTCTACGGTATGGTTTTCCTCGGTGTAGACTGGGTTATCTATACTGACTTGTTGTCTTGTGGAGATTATATTAGAAAGTCGACCTTCGTTCTACCTTAAACTCTAGTAGAGGGAGTCTCTCTTAAAAGATATACACTTTTCTTTTTCCGTTTTCTTTCTACACTAGTACTCCGTTTGGTAGTCACTGTATCCAGGGACTCGAAACCCCCGATGAACTATATGGTCGTATGTCTGTACATACCTACACATTCAACCTGACATTTCTTCCGACTCGCGGCTTCTTAACTATGAAAACTTGACACCACAACTTCTACTGAGAACTCTCAGGGAACCTGACGTTCCTCTAAGTTGGTCAGGTAAGACTTCCTCTAGTTGGGACCCTAAAGAAACCTTCCTTACTTCGACTTCGACTTTGAGGTCATGAAACCGGTGGAGTACTCTTCTCAACTGAGTAACCTTTTCTGAGACTACGACCCTCCCTAACCCCCGTCCTCCTCTTCCCCTGCTGTCTCTTACTCTACCGACCTACCGTAGTGCCTGGGCTACCTGCACTCAGACTCACTTGAGGTCCTCTACCACTTGTCCCTCCGGACTACACGACGCTAAGTACCCCAGCGTTTCTCAGCCTGTGCTGACTCGCTGACTTGACTTGACTTGACTTTTGATTTTAGGATTTCATCCCACGATGATATTTTTTTGGGAGTTTGGTATACCATAACCGTATTAACAGATTCCCTCGTTTTGTGTCTCCCTTTTATGTCACTACACGACACGAATCAACAAGGTAGCATAGGTTGAGAAACGTTGGGGTACCTGACATCGGGTAGTCCAAGGAGACAGGTACCTCTAAGAGGTCCGTTCTTATAACCTCACCCAACGGTACGGAAGGAGGTCCGTTAGAAGGGTTGGGTCCCTAGTTTGAGTCCAGGAGGTGTAACGTCCTCCTAAGAAATGACTAACTCGGTGGTCCCTTCGGGTCCACTCGTTTTGTGTCTCCCCTTTATGTCACTATATATACAATTACTGTATAGTCTTAGGAACTATTTTTACAACGGAGATAATTAAATCCTGACTAACTTTAATATTACCCAATTAGAATCAAATCCGTATGTTTTATCTCGACACCTTTAAAATGTGTATCTTAAAAATATTTTAATTTATACTTGACTCCTAGATCAGAGTCTAGGTAGGGACGTGGTAACTATTGAACTTGAAAGACACTTGAAATACGAACATTTCTTAGATGGACGTTACGTCCTTAAGGGTCAAGTGAAGGACCCAGTCCTTCAAGGGGACCTCTTCCCTATCCGATGAATAAGGTCATAAGAACCCGAAGGGACCACCGAGTCTGCCATTGTTTAGGTGGACGTAACGTTCTGGATCCTAATTAGGGACTCAACCTTTCTAGGGGACCTTTTCCCTTCTCGTTGGTTAAGGTCATAAAATACGACCTCTTAGGGGTACCTGTCTCCTCGGACCGTCCGATCTTAGGTGCCACAGTTTTTCTCAACTTGTGCTGATTCGTTTCCTCTAGTCGGGACCCTAAAGAAACCTTCCTTACTACGATTTCGACTTTGAGGACATGAAACCGGTGGAGTACTGTTCTTAACTGAGTAACCTTTTCTGAAACTACGACCCTCCCTAACCCCCGTCCTCCTCTCCTACTGCGGGCTCCTACTCTACCGACCTACCGTAGTGACTGAGTTACCTGTACTCAGACTCACTTGAGACCCTCAATCACTACCTGTCCCTCCGGACCGAACGACTCTAAGTACCACAGTGTTTCTCAACCTGTGCTGACTCGCTGACTTGACTTGACTTGACTTGACTTCGTGTGTTAATTAGGTACAAAGTTTCAACAAGGAAATTGATATGTTGGTAAAACCTGGGGTTGGTCAGAAACGAATTCTTCGTGGAAGAACTGTCAAGTACATGACACACTGGAACGTCAAAAACGGAAATTCTTTCACTTTCACTTTCAACGAGTCGGGACAAGGTGAGAAACACTGGGGTACCTGATTGATATGTCAGTTACCTGAAGAGGTCCGGTCTTATGATCTCACTCACCGGTACGGGAAGAAATCCCCTAGAAGGGTTGGGTCCCTAGTTTGGACTCAGAGGGCGTAATGTCCGTCTAATTAATGATCGACTCGGTTGTCCCTTCAGGAACAGAAATACGACGACGACGATTCAGTGAAGTCAGCACAGGCTGAGACACCCTGGGGTCTCTACCGTCGTGTGATCCGAGGGGGTAGGGACCCTAAGAGGTCCGTTCTTGTGACCTCACCCAACGGTAAAGGAAGAGGTTACATACTTTCGCTTTCACTTCAGTGAGTTAGCACAGACTGGGAGTCGCTGGGGTACCTGACGTCGGAAGATCCGAGGAGACAGGTACCCTAAAAGGTCCGTTCTCATGACCTCACCCCACGGTAACGGAAGAGGGGAGGAGGTTAAAACATCAGACCTCCTTGTGTTAAGTTCACGAAGAACTTAGACACAGAGGGTTCGTCGTTGGGATTGTTTGAATTTTATTTACGGAGAAATAAAGTTAGTTCAAAGTCAAAGACTTTTAAACCAATTGTATTACAATTTTTGTTAGATATGTGGATAACTCGATCGTAGAGATTTCTTTAACTGATCCTTTTTTCTCAATCACTGATAACTATAAAAAAATCGTCAAAAAGTTGTTCACTACTGATATCTTCTCTTAATGTTTAACTTACCAAACTTTCGTTTTTATTTCCTTTGCCAGAAGATTTATAACATATCATCCGTTATCTCACCCCTTTAAAAAGTGATGATTTCTAAGTATTTCTTGGTCTGAACCCAGTTTCTAATGTACTTTCCATCGAAAGAGAACAAGTGTGAAATATTGTAGTTACAATAAAGGTCGGTTTACTCTCTCTCTTCGTATCTCCGTTTCTTCGTTTATATTTCTTTTAAATTAAGAACACAGATTTTTCTTAAAGTCTACAAAAAGACCATGTACCTCATTGAATTTGGTTTATTGAATATTCAGAATCTTCATGGTCTGTTCCAAGTGAGTTAGGATCAAATTCAATATAGGATTCCCATAGAATAAGGATTGGACAGTGATTTAAAAGTCACACCCCAACGTCCCTCTCGTCTATTGGTCGTAATATCTACTACCTTATTGTGTAGATTTAAAAGACAAAAAAAGTCGATTTACGTTTCCACTTCATTTTACATCTTAAAAAAAGAAACCCATTCTCTTTCTGTTATAAGATACACACCTTGCTTTTCTCGTTTTTATATAAACTACTATCTTACACCGTCTCTTTAGATCACGAACGCGCAAAAGGGAGAGGAAAGATCGGTACATTTGTTTCCCGTGAACAGAAAGTCAATTTAACCTTTGTACAAAGACTCGAAACCACTTACATTACACCCATATTTACACCATACGATGAAGACCCGGACTGTGCATTTTTAGACAGTCTATAATGGGTGGTGGATAGGGAGGTAAGACATATGGGTCCCAACCTCAGCTCCTACCACCGTGGTGTCCCACTTTATTTGATACTTTAGACTTATTGACGAATCGTTTTAGGGAAAAGAAAGGATAAGGAGTAATAGGTTGGATCTGTCCTTACATTGTGTTTTTTGTTTATTTAGAAACAAATGAACTCAATTCGGTAACTATAAACCTCAAAAAGAAAATGTACCAATCTTATGAGATAAATTGTGTGTCTAGAACTGTGTGTATATGTATCCTTTAACTCTGAAAGACTTTGTATATTCTGTGTATAAATATCATATGTAATATATTTTTGAATAAAGTTCATCACTCAATATTTTGGGTAGAACAGTAGACTTTTTTATTTTCACTGGTTTGGACATCCTCTCTTTAAATAACCCTTACTTACCACACGTTACTAAATCCTCCTTTGAATTTTATAGGGGTGAGAGGGAAAGGACTTCTGTTAAATTTTTACCTGTCCTTTTTTACGTCTTTTTGAGATCCGACTCGAAAACTTTGAACATCCTACCACACCACATATATGGAGTCTCACGAGTTATGTTTCTTTAAGAAAAATTATTTCCGTTTTTCCTCCCGTCTCTATCCCATATAGTACATCATGTTTATATATTATATCGTTAACACCTTTAATCCCACAGGAATTTTACGATCACTGACTCTCAAGATCCATAGGTTCTCTGTAACCATGTCGACCGGTCCTTCAATCACATCATTCAGAATCTCTTTACAACCTCCTGGTTTAACGGTTCTAGGCAGTCTGGTAGTTTTTTCGTTCTCTCTTTTTGTAGATGAAGACGAAATAACTGATACGGTTTCCGAAACTGACACACCTAGTGTTGTTTGACACCTTTTAAGACTTTCTCTACCCTTATGGTCTGGTGGACTGGACGGAGAACTCTTTAGACATACGTCCAGTCCTTCGTCGTCAATCTTGACCTGTACCTTGTTGTCTGACCAAGGTTTAGACCTTTCCTCATGTAGTTCTTACATATAACAGTGGGACGAATAAATTGAATTTACGTCTCATGTAGTACTCTTTACGCCCCGACCTCCTTTGTGTTCGACCTTAGTTCTATCGGTCCTCTTTATAGTTATTGGAGTCTATACGTCTACTGTAGTGGGAATACCGTCTTTCGTTTCTTTATTTCTCGGTGAACTACTTTCACCTTCTCCTCTCACTTTTTCAACCGCGTATTGAGTTGTAAGTCTTTTGATTCTAGTACCGTAGACCAGGGTAGTGAAGTACCTTTTATCTACCCCTTTGTTACCTTTGTCACTCCCTGATATAAAACCCCCCGAGGTTTTAGTGACGTCTAACACTAACTTCGGTACTTTAATTTTCTGTGAACGAGGAACCTTCTTTTGATTGGTTGGATCTGTCGTATAATTTTTCGTCTCTGTAATGAAAAGGTTGTTTCCAGGTAGATCAGTTTCGATACCAAAAAGGTCACCAGTACATACCTACACTCTCAACCTGTTATTTCTTTTAACTCACGGTTTCTTGACTACGAAAACACCACAACCTCTTCTGAGAACTCTCAGAAACCTGTCGTTCCTCTAGGTTGGTCAGGTAGGATTTCCTTCAGTCAGAACTGACAAGTAACCTTCCTGACTACGACTTCGACTTTGAGGTTATGAAACCTGTCAACTACGCTTCTTGACTGAGTAACCTTTTCTGGGACTAAGACCCTTTCTGACTTCCGCCCTTCTCTTCACCTTCTGTCTCCTACTCTACAAACCTAGCATAATGGATGAGTTTACCTGTACTCAAACTCATTCGAGGTCCTCAACCACTATCTGTCCCTTCGGACCACACGACGTCAGGTACCCTAACATTTCTCAGTCTGTACTGACTCACTGACTTGACTTGACTTGACTAGTGAGTTATTCCATACCTTTACGTATTCAAGTCAAGTCAAGTCACTGAGTCAACAGACCGAGAAACGCTGGGGTACCTGACGTCAAACCTTTACGTATCTAGAACCAATTATCGGGTATAGATAGAGGTTTGGTACTCTCTGGTATATTGTCTACCTTTCTGTCTTCACCTCCCTCATGTCCTCAAGTTCCTTTAGGTCCAGGAAAAATCCCCGACGACTTTGTCTTAAATCAGTTCTTTTTCCCGAATGTACACTTAAAAAACCAAACAAACGACGAAAATAAAGTGACAAAGAGGAGGATACTTATATATAAACTGTCTCCAACTTAGAGACAGTGGACCTTATCGTAAACCGTCTACCTGTCTGAGTCATTCTTGCATAAGTTATTAATTATTTATATAGGACAACCATACTCAGAGGGGTCAACATAAGAGTATATACACATAAACAACAACAACAACAAAAACCATCTCCCTTCTCTCCAAAGATTCACAATTCTCTTTTGTCTTGAACTTATAAAAAAAGTTTTAATCTTAGACTTTATTGTCAGACATATTTTGATACTCATATAATAATGTTAACACTTTTTTGATGACATTAAAGGAGAAACAGAAAAATAGTGCGATAAATCTTTTCTTTATTTTAATCAAATAACAAAGTCTTACTACAAATCTTAAATAATAACAGGATGTCCATAGGTGACTACCTATTCCTATTCTTAGAACATGTTCAAAGGACTACCCTCTCTGACTGACACCCCTTTTGACCCAGAACGAGACCTCCCGTCCCGGTACGAGTCATTTAGAAATTAAGTTGACAGATAACTACCTACCCCAACACGAGAGGGGGACAACCAACAAACCGGACCTCACTGGATCAGGATCCCAGATGTCCGAGAAACCATCCCGATTACCACTTAAGGTTCTCCCAAATATGGTTGTACGTAGAGGGTCCTGACGACGCGGGTCACGGGGACAGGGATGTGGTCCGATGACAGTTAGGTCCGGAGACGCCCTTTGGGAATTTGTGAGTGTCCGTCCGGACCGAGTCAGAGAACACCCCAGTAACGAGGAAAAGGGACCCAGGACCACGTGTGTTCCAAAACGAACACGGGAGGTTTTCAGACAAAGGAAGTCAGGAGACCTTCAAGGCATTAGTTTAAGACGACAGGGAGTTTTAGTCAAAGGGACCCATAAGGGTTAGGGAAAAGAACTAGGGGTCCAACACTTCAGACTACACCCCGGATCTTAGAGACGTTTTTCACACTCTTGAAGAGACTATAAAAATAAGAGGTCGAACACTCAGTAAGTGGACCCCCCACACCTTAAAATAAAGTTGGACTAATGTAGAGAGGATCGTAGAACAACACCGAAGAGGAAACTGTAATCTACATCACTTAGAAAGAAACCATCCAAGGTTGTAGGAGGTCAGTTAACAACAAGTTTTCGATCCAGGTTAAAACAACCACAAGAACGTCCTCTTCTACTCCCGGGCAGACAGATAAAACGGTAGAACCAACAGTAGTCTTTCGAACGTATCCGGAGAATAAGAGGAGAGAGTCTCTCGTTTGTCTTCTTCGTTCTTTATGTTAGGATGTCCGAGGTCTTGTTTTCGGTGTTAGTGTCTTTCGATTTATTTTACTAGTGCACCTAGTGTCGAAACACATTGAGTTACTTCGATACTTGGTACGATACGTCCCGGTGGGTCCTACGTACCCGGTACCACCTCTCAAGATTTTTTTTTTCCATCAGGAGACCTCTTCCCTTACTGTTTGGTACAGACATAAGAACAAAGTTCTTTGGGTACTTGTCATATTTTTCCATTTTTCTTTTCTGCGATCTTCTACTCGTGGGGTCCAGTCTTCCATAGGTTTTACGATGACCCACCCTTTCTCGTCTCCTATTGGTGATTATCGAGACTTTCTTACTTTACCGACCCGGTTTTGTCTTACTGTGAGTCAACACCTACATAGACAACCACTTTCATTTCAAACTACGACATTTTTGTTATAACAGATCCTTGGACCTTACAATCCAAGTACTTAGTTCCATTTAAGTCAAGTCAAGTCAGCGAGTCAGCACAGACTGAGAAACGCTGGGTTAGGAAGGACATTTACTGGGTGAGGTCCTCAAGTACGTCTGAGTGCACGTAGGTCAACCGCTACGGTAGGTCGGTAGAGTAGGAGACAGCAGGGGAAGAGGAAGACGGGGGCCAGGGAGGGTCGTAGTCCCAGAAAAGGTTACTCAGTTGAGAAACGTACTCCACCGGTTTCATAACCTCAAAGTCGGAGTCGTAGTCAGGAAGTTTACTTGTGTCTCCTGACCAGAGGAAATCCTCTGGGTCAAGTTCCCTGAACGTTCTTAGAAGAACTCGTCGTGTCAAGTTTTCGTAGTTAAGAAACCGTACTTCGGAAGAAGTGTCAGGTTGAGAGTGTAGGTGTGTACTGGTGACCTTTTTGGTATGGAACTGATCTACCTGGAAACAACCTTTTCAGTTTCCAACCGTTTTGTATAGAGACGAAAAATTATACGATAGATCCAACCAGTATTGAAAGGAAGGTTCCTCATTCGTAGAAAATTAAAGTACCGACGTTAGTGGTAGACGTCACTAAAACCTCAGTTTTTATATTTCAGACTGTGACAAAGGTGACAAAGGGGTAGATAAACGGTTTCACTACCCTTGTCTACGGTACTATAAACAAAAGACTTACAACTCGAAATTCGGTTGAAAAAGTGAGAGGAGAAAGTGATAGTAGTTCTCCAAAAAATCAAGGAGAAGTGAAAGACGGTATTCCCACCACAGTAGACGTATAGACTCCAATAACTATAAAGAGGACCGTTAGAACTAAGGTCGAACACAAAGAAGGTCGGGTCACAAAGAGTACTACATGAGACGTATATTCAATTTATTCAACCCACTGTTATATATCGGAACTGCATGAGAAAAAGGATAAACCTTGGTCAGATAACAAGGTATAGGTCAAGATTGACAACGAAGGACTGAACGTATAACCAAAGAGTTCTCCGTCCAGTCCACCAGACCATAAGGGTAGAGAAAGGCTTAAAAGGTGTCAAACAACACTAGGTGTGTCAGTTTCGGAAACCGTATCAGTTATTTCGTCTTTATCTACAAAAAACACCTTGAGTGAACGAAAAGGTTACTAGGTCACCTACAACCGTTAAACTAGAGACCAAGGAGACGGAAAAGATGTTGGTCGAATTTTTAGTCCTTCAAGTGCCAAGTGCATAACGACTTCGGACCGAACCTCTTAAAACTCGTAACGAAATGATCGCACACTATACTCACGTTAACACACCATCAAACTCGTAAGAAACCGTGATGGAAAGAAACCCTAACCTTACTTTTGACTGGAAAAGGTCAGGACACCGGTGACGACTCAAAAGGTTTATACGGTCGTATAACTCACGTCGTGAAAGTGTCGTAGTAGTAAGTCCTAAACTTTGTCGAGTTGACCTTAAGATAGTGGAGGTGATCGAAACAAGTATCACTACGAAAGATTCCGGGCAAACTGAAGTGTAAAGTCCTACAGACCGAGATCCACTCACTAGTACAGTAGCACTAATAGACCCAGTACTTCTAGAGAAAACATGTCAAGAAGACACATAAGAACGGTGGAGAAGAATTATAGAAGACGAAGACAATCCAGGTACGGTAAAGACAGGAAATAGTTCGGGTAGAAGTGTACTTTACAAGGGAACCATAGACATTAAAAGAACTTCACTAAAGATCAGAAAGACTAAGATAACAAAAGGAGATAAAGAAACGTAACTAACGTCCTTCCGAAAGAAAAGAGAGGAACGATAAGAAACCTTGAGACGTAAGTTTACCTATATAGAAAGAAAAAGAGGAAACGAAAAACGAAGGGAAAAAAAGTGTCGATAAACATTCCGGAGGAGTCTGTCAGTAAAGAGAAAAAACGTAAAGAAAAAGAACCCCTACTAAAACTAAGGACAGAAGACATGTTATAGTGTTTAGAGGCAGGTATCAAGTAGTCCATGAGACAGATAGTCTAGATCAGGGAAGTTAGATAAAAAGTGAAGGGGACATATTAGTATTCCCTAAACTAAATCCAGTATGGACTTACCAGATCACCAAAAGGGATGAAAGAAACTAAATTCAGACTTGAACCGTTATTCCTGAAGTACTAGACTCGGTGTCAGTCGAGGGTCAGAACAAAAACGACTAACATATCTCGAAGAGGCAGAAACCGACGTTTCTTATATTAGTTAGATAAAAGTCCCAACTGGTAGACCACTACAGGTACACATCTCAGAAGAGAACACAACAACCTTCTTCCACAAACTGTATCAGTTTATCCTTCACCGTTTTCACTTGAAACTGTAAAATCCTTAGTCGTTTCATTTTATTTGACCTTACCCACTTAATTTATTCTATTGGTAATATATTTGACACCCGTTCTTGGGGAATCTTCTTTACCCTATCAGTAGTGTCACTTACCTCGTGATGTTTTACTTCATGAACCCACGTTAGAGTTTTTGTCATCTTACTAGAACTAAGTAAAGGTTCTGTTTAGTATGTTGTAGTACCATCAGGTTCAGATACGGGGTTGGTGTCAACCCTTCTTCGACTTCAACTGGTCAAGACCCAACTGGATATTCTAAAGTATCTTGATTGTTGTTTTATTCTATAGGAAAAGTCGTATCCTCTGACCTTACGTTTTCATCCTTCAGTTCTCTATGGACTTCATTGTCCGTTCAACCGGAACCTGATGTGTTACTTCGTTCCGTTTCCCATTGACTCAAAACGGTTCTCTTGTGTGACCAGTATCCTTTGTCGGAGAAGAATATTATGTTCTATACTGAGATGGACACCCGTAATGGTTCACCAGTCATGATTTCAGTCTAACTAATGTAAGAAACGTCGGTTTCTACTTCTTCGAGATATGTTAGTCGTTTTGTTCTGAACCTCGATGGCACCGAGTCTAGTACTCGAGGAATAACGTTTTAGGTCAGAATTGAACTTTCATCTTAATTGAACTAGATGCATGTTGGAACTAGTTTTGCGAATACTAATATGTCCCCTTCACTTTTTATCTAAGTTCACTAATCTAGACCATCTGTCTCACGTACTTCTTGATACTTGTCTCCAACCATTGTAACATGTCCTCCACAACCGGTTTTGTTAAGGTTTCCCCCCTTTTTTATGTTCTTCGACTTACTAACAGACTCCTCCGAAATATTTACAGACTCTTTTCTTCTCTTCGTTTTACGTTTCCTCCTCCCCTTACTATATTGGTTGACTTACGTAATAAGGTCTCTATCGTTCCTCTCTATTCTTCCGGAAGAATTCGATCGTTTCTTTCTTTTATCTCCTTTTATTATCTTACCCTTTCTGATCTCTAGTAAAGTTCTTTAAACCTCTATGGTTCCGTTATAAAGTACATTTCTACCCATGTTATTTCCTGTCTTTACTATTTCTAAATTGTCTTCGTCTTCTATAATTCTTCTCCACCGTTCATATGTCTCTTGATATAATTTTACTAGAATTACTGGGTCTACTGGTGTTACTATACTAGTGAGTGGATCTCGGTCTGTAGGACCTCATGTTTCAGTTCACCCGGAATCCTTCGTAATAATACTCGTTTTAATCACCTCCACTACCTTTAGGAAGAATTGGTAAAGTTTAGGATTTTCTACCACGACAATGTCACGACGTTAGTATTACCGTCGTTAAACCTTTCGAGTCCTGACCTTTTCCAGTCAAAAGTAAGATTAGGGTTTCTTTCCGTTACGGTTTCTTACAAGTTTGACGACATGTCAACACGATTAAAGTGTACGATCGTTCTATATACGAGTGTTAGGGAGTTCGAGAGGAAGTCAAATTCACTTGGTTCTAGGAGACCTACATGTTCGACCTAAACCTTTTCCGTCTCCTTGGTCTCTAGTTTAACGGTTGTAGACACCCTAGTATCTTTTTCGTTCCTTTAAGGTCTTTTCGTGGATGAAGACGAAGTGACTGATACGATTTCGGAAACTGATATACCCAGTATCGTTTGACACCTTTTAAGAACACCTCTACTCTTATGGTCTATTGGAATGTATACAGGATTCTTTGACCATACGTCCAGTTCCTCCTTGTCAATCTTAGTCTGTGCCTCGATACCTGAACAAGTTTTAACCCTTTCCTCATGAAGTTCCGATATATAACAGTGGGACGAATAAGTTGAAGTTACGTCTCATGTAGTACACTTTACGACCCGATCTACTTCGAGTTGGTCCTTAGTTCTAACGGCCCTCCTTATAGTTGTTGGAGTCTATACGTCTACTATGGTAAGATTTCCGTCTTTCGTTTCTCTTTGATCTCAGAGAACTACTCCCCTTTTTTTCTCTCACTTTCTCGACCGAACTTTAAGTGGTAAGTTTTTTCCTTCAAGTACCGTAGACCAGGGTAGTGAAGTACGGTTTGTCTACCCCTTTTACATATTTGTCACTGTCTGAAATAAAAGAACCTGAGGTTTTAGTGACTCCTATTACTGACGTCTGTACTTTAAAATTCCGAGAACGAAGAACCTTCTTTTCGATACTGTTTGGATCTGTTACATAATTTTTCGTCTCTGTAGTGAAACGGTTGTTTCAAAGCACATCAGTTTCAACACCAAAAAGGTAATCAGCACATACCTACACTCTCAACCTGGTATTTCTTCCGACGGCGGTTTCTTAATTAGGAAAGTTTAACACGACCTCTTCCGAGAACTCTCGGAACCTGTCGTCGCTCTAGTTTGTCAGTTAGGATTTCCTTTAGTAGGGACTTATAAGTAACCTTCCTGACTACGACTTCGACTTTGAGGTTATGAAACCGGTGAACTAAACTTCTTGACTGAGTAACCTTTTCTGGGACTACGACCCCTTCTAGCTCCCGTCTTCTCTTCCCTCCTCCCATCTCTTACTCTACCAACCCACTGTAGTGACTGAGTTGACTGTACTTAAACTCCTTGAGACCCTCTATCACTTCCTGTTCCTTCGGATCACACGACATCAGATACCCCAGCGTTTCTCAGCCTGTGCTCAATCACTGAGTTGTTATTGTTGGTCACAGGTTTCTTAAATCCGAGAATCAAATCAGAATCAAAAACTTTACGAATAAATGACTTTTACAGAGATCACAAACCTGAAATCATGAAGAAAAAACTTCCAGGAGTAACGATGTCAGGATGTCTCGAATGAGAGGGAAGTGGGGTGGGAACATGGTGTAAACAAGAGAAGGAAAGAATCAATTTTTTTTTTTTTTTTTTTTTTTTTTTTTTTTTTTTGTTTTGTTCTTTTCGTTGACGAACTCACATCCTCGTAAACTACTCAGTTCCACGACACCTATATCACTATCTAGACTGTAACGGAAAGAACAATAATTACCCTAAGATTAATCTCGTTAGTCAAAATTAATCATACGACGACACATCGTTAGATTATTTTATGACGCAGATCCTTTTAACTAGACCGGGACTACGATTAATGAGAAGATCTGAGATTCGAAATATTTTTCTTCTTAACTAACGAAGATCCGTTGGATACAGAAAAGAGGAAAGGAAACAGAAGAGACCGAAAGAAAATATGTCTTTCAACAGTGGAATCAAGTATAACACAAAAGAAAGACATAAACACGGTTTGGAACCTAAACCACATTGGACTTTTCTCGTACCGAAGTAGTGAACAGTCTCTTTTACCAGGAGTCAATTTGAAAAGAAGAACCTTTACATTGTCTAGTCTCGGAGTATTAGAATCTCCGACTGAATTTCAATTCCGACTGTCCCAATCAGAGTCCAATCGGAGGTGTACTTACTCTCAGTCTCTCTTAACCCCGACACCGACTTTAGTCTCTTCTGTCATTGTTATTGTAATCTTTTCTTTATAGAATTATTAAAAGTGCACCCCACACGATGACGACAAAAGAGTTTCATAGTACCGTAAAAATTCCAATTTATTTAATGAAGGTTATTAGTTCACCGACCAAGCATCAAAGGATCGAAGATAAATTGAAATTTTAGTCTTGTTATACTCTATTGACCACAAAAGAAAATCAATATTCCACGACGACGACGACGACGACGATTCAGTGAAGTCAACGCACTGGGGTATCTACCGTCGGGTGGTCCGAGGCGGCAGGGACCATAAGAGGTCCGTTCTTGTGACCTCACCCAACGGTAAAGGAAGAGGTTCAATATTCCATGTACCTGATGTTTAGAACTTCCGACGGTTCACAAATCTACGTAAAAATCGAGTAATTGACACAGAGGTCCGAAAAACACTTTAGCGACAACCTTTGTTTTAAATTTGTACAGTAGGATGGATTATTATTAAACTTAAGATAAAAAGAGGTAAATAAAATTTGTGTTAATTAACATTATTACAAAATTTAAGTTCCCGTTTCACTCTCTAAAGAACTAGAAGTATTTTCAAAAAAAAAAAAGACAATACAATCGTATTGGTTAGAAGTTTGTGACTACTAGAAGTAATTGTCAGATTTAAACAAAACCCCCCACCAGGAGTTGTTCACTCATCGAGATTTTAAAGTACTTTACGGATCATCTATAGAATACTCCAATGACCCGTTCGTACATACCGAAGTACGAACAAACAGAAATCCTTAAGTAAGGTAAAATGGAACACTCCAATTTCCTTTCAATTTAACTTCACCATGAGTTAGGAATCTAGTCGCACAAAGTGGGACACTACTCCGTGTAGGTACTTGATAAACAATGGACACGTATTAACCCAAAGGGACCATCGAGTCTCCCATTTCGTAGACGGACGTTACGTCCTCTGGACCCAAGCTAGGGACCCAGCCCTTATAGGGGACCTCTTCTTTTACCGTTGGGTGAGGTCATGAGAACGGACCTTTTAAGGTACCTACCTCCTCAGACCATCCGACATCAGGTACCCTAGTGTTTCTCAACCTGTGTTGACTTGTTGAAGTGACCAAGTATTAACAATGACTTTCTCACACCACCTAGACGGACGAGCGGCGAGTTTTCGGTTATTTGTCAAGTACAACCACCTTTCCTTTGAATCGAAATAAAGTCTACGGTCGTTGACCACCCCCTCCCACCGTCTGTAGACAGGTTTCCAGTTGAGGAGAGGACGGGTACTGATCGTCCCTCACTCTCGTAAATATCTGTCTCTGCTCCTACCCCTGTCCCCTCAAATCTACCTCTTTGTCCTGTCAGTAGAGATTGTCAGTAGAAGTTCAACCAGTAGTCACCAGACTGGTCGTAGTAGAACCAACAAAATCCATGTCAATGAGAAGTCAAGACCCCACGTGAATAAGGATTAATAAACGTTAGTTAAGAGTCTTAACACCGTTGAGTGCAGGACTCATGTCAGACCAGTAATACCTCACTTGAAAAGGTTTACCTCAAAATCAGAGATATTCTATTGAGTGTTCTATACCAAATCTCACAATAGATATCTGGAACAACTCAAGACAAGTCAGTCAAGTCAGCGAGTCAGTACAGACTGAAAAACACTGGGGTACTTAGCGTCGTGTGGTCCGGAAGGACAGGTAGTGGTTGAGGATCTCAAGTGAGTCTGAGTACAGGTAGCTCAGTCAATACGGTAGGTCGGTAGAGTAGGAGACAGTAGGGGAAGAGGAGGACGGGGGTTAGGGAGGGTCGTAGTCTCAGAAAAGGTTACTCAGTTGAGAAGCGTACTCCACCGGTTTCATAACCTCAAAGTCGAAATCGTAGTAAGGAAGGTTTCTTTAGGGTCCCGACTAGAGGAAGTCTTACCTAACCAACTTAGAGGACGTCAGGTTCCCTGAGAGTGCTCAGAAGAGGTTGTGGTGTCAAGTTTTCGTAGTTAAGAAGCCACGAGTCGGAAGAAGTGTCAGGTTGAGAGTGTAGGTATGTACTGGTGACCTTTTTGGTATCGGAACTGATCTGCCTAGAATCAACCGTTTCATTATAGAAAAGAAAACTTATACGATAGATCCAACCAGTATTGAAAGGAGGGTTCGTCATTCGCAGAAAATTAAAGTACCGACGTCAGTGGTAGACGTCACTAAGACTTCGGGGTTTTTATTTCAGACTACGATAAAGGCGACAAAGGGGCAGATAAAGGGTACTCCACTACCCTGGTCTACGGTAATAGAAGCAAAAGACTTACAACTAGAAATTCGGTTGAAAAAGTGAGAGGAGAAAGTGAAAGTAGTTCTCTGAAAAATCAAGGAGAAAGGAAAGACGGTATTCCGACCACAGTAGACGTATAGACTCCAATAACTATAAAGAGGACCGTTAGAACTAAGGTCGAACACAAAGAAGGTCAGGACGCAAAGAGTACTACATGAAACGTATATTCAATTCATTCGTCCCACTGTTATATGTCGGAACTGCATGAGGAAAAGGATAAACCTTGGTCAGACAAAAAGGTACAGGTCAAGATTGACAAAGAAGGACTGGACGTATGTCTAAAGAGTTCTCCTTCCAGTCCATCAGACCATAAAGGTATAGAAAGTCTTAAAAGGTGTCAAATAACACTAGGTGTGTCAGTTTCCGAAACCATATCAGTTATTTCGTCTTTATCTACAAAAAGACCTTGAGAGAACGAAAAAGGTACTAGGTCACCTACAACCGTTAAACTAGCACCCAAGGAGACGGAAAAGATGTTGGTCGAACTTGTAGTCCTTCACGTGCCAAGTGTATAACGATTTCGGACCGAACCTCTTAAAACTCGTAATAAAATGATCGTACACTCTACGCACGTTAACATGTCATCAAACTCGTAAGAAACCGTAACGGAAAGAAACTCTAACCTTACTTTTGCCTGGAAAAGATCAGGACACCGGTGACGACTCAAAAGGTTTAAACGACCATATAACTCACGTCGTGAAAGTGTCGTAGTAGAAAGTCCTAAACTTTATCGAGTTGACCTTAAGGTAGTGGAGGTGATCGAAACAAGCATCACTACGAAAGATTCCGGTTAAACTGAAGGGAACTCCTTCTTGATTTACAGGAATTGACACGAATTACTGATGTAATAATAATAAATCAGAAGGAACTGACGAAAGGAAACAAAGTCGTAAAGAGTGAAGAGGTTAATTTGAATAAGAACCTGATTTCAAAAGGTATCCGTTTTCCGTCTCCTGTCCACCATTCCCACCCTTCCTGGTATGTAAGGACGAAGTAAAGTATCTTCAAATACGGTTTCACTTTTAGTACATTCGGTAATTCGTGTCACAAATCCAGTCGACTGAAAAAAAAAAAAAAAAAAAAAATGATTGTTCACAAATAGTTACTTCTTTCATCGTTTGATAAATGTAAGATTGTGTTAAAGGAATAAAGTAAAAAGTGAATACGTAACAGTGATACTCATCGGGACTACATAACTGTCAGACCGGTATTAATTTTCTATTTTATACAAAAGGTTGTTAATTATCCATACGTCTATTATATTATTACTACCTTCTACACTCGAGGTTACTAGGATGGAAGTAGATCTTTAAAATCATACAAGATTCGTACAGTAACGTCGGTACTTTAATTTTCTACGAATGAGGAATCTTCTTTTCAAAACTGGTCGGATCTATCGTATAAGTTTTCGTCACTGTAATGAAACGGTTGTTTCCAGGCAGATCAGTTCCGATGCCAAAAAGGTCACCAGTACATACCTACACTCTCAACCTGACACTTCTTCCGACTCGTGGCTTCTTAACTACGAAAACTTGACACCACAACCTCTTCTGAGAACTCTCAGGGAACCTGACGTTCCTCTAGGTTGGTCAGGTAAGACTTCCTCTAGTCGGGACCCTAAAGAAACCTTCCTGACTACGATTTCGACTTTGAGGTTATGAAACCGGTGGAATACGCTTCTCAACTGAGTAACCTTTTCTTGAGCCTACGACGCTCCCTAACCTCCGTCCTCTTTTTTCCCTGCTGGCTCCTACTCTACCGACCTACGGTATTGACTGAGCTACCTGCACTCAGATTCACTTGAGGCTCTCGACCACTACCTGTCCCTCCGGACCGCACGACGTTAAGTGCCCCAGCGTTTCTCAGCCTGTACTGACTCACTGACTTGACTTGACTTGACTTCGTACAGTAAACAATGTAACAACTAATAGGAGTGACCTTAAAGTGACAACCTCACACTTTCTTCGCTATAGTCCTTCCTCATTACGAATAAAGTAAGATTGGTCGTTTATTATAGACTAACTATTAAACTTTCACTACTTTTAAAACTTTCTTATACCAAATAGGTACCTTTTCGAGAACCTTTTTAATATTTCTTGTAAGACTGGTATCAATCTGTACATTTACTTTTAAACTCTCTTTAATTTTTTTTTTTTGTTCGTCCTTTCCTAAACAACTTAGAATATCAGTCTCTCTGACGTACTCTCTGATATTCTTTTTAAGTTCCGTAAGTTCATACTATACGAATGAGGTTTAACTCCTATTTTTGATGGAACACGTAATAAATCAGTGGACCGGGACCGGAAGAAAAAAGAGAAGTGAACACGTATCGTTATCCGAGAATTTTAACTAGTAAATCTCTTTAAAGGATATTGAGAAGTTTAGAAATACCCAGTTTATGATTCACTCTGACTGTGACCTTTTCGTACTCCCACTCTTTACTAACGATTGATCGACAAGACGGATTCCTTTCCCTTCCCCTTTCTTTATTATAGTACTTAGTAAAAGGGAGGGTCTTAAACAACTCCTTCACTCTCACAAAGAGTATCAGGTCTATACCCAGTAAACCCTTTTATTAGTCGAAATTCAACAATTTCATCGAAACTACTTCTCCAGTCTAATTTTGTCGTTTACTTAAGGTTGTCCGTCTCTAAATATCACGTCTAAAGTCTTTTGGTCCTGACTTCTTTCACAGTGTGAAGGTCAGTGTCATTTACAGACTTAATCACTTGATGTCCCTTCTCTAGGGGGCACTATTTTCTCTCTTTAGAGACGTCTCAGGATATTCCTCTACGAGTCGATTTATGAGACTTATGAGTCTTTCGGGTCCCTCTCAGTCCATATTTGTTATAGGGTCGGTCTCTTTTACACCATAGTCGGTTGATACTGGAGAGGACTGAAGTTTGAACAGAGGAGAAGTATGAAGAGAGGTTGAGGTCTCTTTGATTTTCCGTCGGATTACTACTACACTTTTATCCTCACCGTCTTCTGTCTCCAACCACAATATCGGGTAATATGGGGAGTAGGGTGAGGTCCGAAGAGTTTCTAAAAGTAAAAAGGGGTGCTTCATCTTCTATTTTATCATATTTGTTCCCATAAATTAACTCCTGATCAGGATAAAGGTCTGACCTCTTCTTTTACCGTTGGGTGAGATCATGAGAACGGACCTTTTAGGGTCCCTGTCTTCTCGCACCATCCGATGTCAGGTACCCCAGTGTTTCTCAACCTGTACTGATTCGTTGAAGTGGAAGTGGAAGATAAAGGTCTTGTTTATTATATTGAATGTCTAAAGTCCATTACTCATCTTTTAAAACATATGAAGAGAAATAATTAACAAAGGGAGTTTTTTAAAAATTCAAAACCAAGATGGAGAATTCTACCTACAATGACTGTTCGATATACCTAAGTCTAAACCTATTTGTTTTACGACTCCTTTACATACTCTTTGTCACTTTCATTAACTCTTACAACTCGACACTCGTTTCCCTTAGAACTCCCTTGGTTTATAGACTTTTCAAAAATCTCTTTTCCTTAATCTGAACAAACAGTGTACGAAAAGGGATAGTCCACCGCTACTCTAATTTGTTTCTATACCTTGAGCTCTACGATCTCCTGTCTCTAGTGCTTTGTACCCGAATAGTTTACCACCAAACCGTCAGTCGAAGGTCAGGTTTCAAGAAGACCATACGACAGGATCTGAAGTCCAAAATCCTTCGATTTAGGGTGACAAGAGTCGAAGAGAAAGTCTATTCTAAGGGAGTTTATTTCAACAATATACCTTTTAAAACTCCCGTTTTAATTTCTTTTACGGTAGAAGGATGACGTCTATAACCTAATAAAACAAATAAGAAATTTTAACATACACGGGGGTTTCACGAAAGTTCGACTTCAATCAAAATTTCTTGGGTGGACGGTTACGTCCTCTGCATTCTCCGAACCCAAATTAAAGACCCAACCCTTCTAGGGACTTCCTCCTGTACCTTTGGGTGAGGTCATAAAAACGGACCTCTTAGGGAACCTGTCCTCTCGGACCAATCGACGTCAGGTATCCCAGAGTTTCTCAGTCTGTAAAGGTTCCACTGAATCGTTCGTTTTTGTCTACCCGACAAGACCCGAGTTCAAAAGTCACTGATGACGTCGTTTCTCGTCAATGTCTCCGTTGTCCTTCTCGAGGGAATGAGGACACAGTGCCAACATAATAAGTAAGTACGACTTGTGGTTATCAAGTACGTAAACTTTGTCCGTTTCAATACGATGTACGAAACGAGTTATCTTACACTTCCTTCACCCTATATATAGTGAGGGTACAACTTCGTATATGTTCGACCATACATCAAGGAATAAAAAAGAGAAGAAAACCAGTGTCGTTTCCACCTTGACACACAACGTTTCATCAATCTTACAAATAGGCAGTGTACACACCGTCAACGGGATCTCTAAGAAGGTCTAAACGTCATCTAGAACAGACCATTCTTTATATAGTAGAAAAAAAAAAAAAAAACCTAAAAAAGGGGTAACAAAATATAGTAGTACTAAAACCTTAATAAACAATGATATCGTTCTGGATCTGATTAGAGTTGTGACGTCTTTAACTGTAGCCCGAACCTTACATTATTGTTTCGGACTCTATCCATTGTAACTGAACCCTTCTTAACAACTCCTCTGACCTCAGGTTTTTGATTGTCAGATACGATAAGTAACGACCTTTATTAAACAATTTACTGAAGACTCAATTGTCCCTTCCTATAGTATATGAATTACTGGAAAGTCCAGATCTGTTTCTACTATCGTTTCACTTGTACCCAACACACATAACTAATGATAACTGACACCAACCTTCCATAATATACTTTCTTCATTCAAGTCTTTTCTTAACCTGTCAAATTGTTCGTTCTTATTTTACCTTCTCTCTATTTGAACCCCCAAACACCATAACCTTCTTAAAAGAATCGGGAAGTGTCATGTACATTTTTGATTTCCTCCGAAACTTAGTGTATTCAGTTTAATTGACCGGTAGTGTAGACAATAAAATTAGAGACTTACCTAATTAGATAGAGTCCAAGTTCTAGGTTAATTTTAACACCGACTCATTTAGAAAATTAATCAATTTTACAGAGTACCTTTTCTCTAATTCCATACAGAGTTAATGTCTCGATGGTGTTAGTTTCGTGTATCTTAGTTTTGACCAGTTTTCTCTCTCTACCAGTACCCTGTCTTTAATTTATTTATGATGTTTAAAATTTTGTTACAAGATTCTCCTTGACACGTAAACTGACAATAGTGAACAAAAACTAACCTGAGTTTATCAGATAATTTAAAAAAGTTCTCCAAAAGATAGTTTTCCTTATTTTAGATTTAATTTTCATTAGAGATCGACTTCTTAATTTCACTTTGAAACTGAGTGTTTGATCATATTCGTCCTTGACCAGACTCTTTTAACGAGTCGGTGTTTCTTTCATATAAAGAGGTCAAGGATCAACACTGCGGTCAAGACTCTTCCTTTTACCGTTTCCTTCTTAAAGAGTCACTGGTGTCTCAGTCCTCCTCCTGGATAAAGAGGACTCGTCTCTTTCCCGTATTACTTCCTTATAACGGGCGGGAGTCTTATCTTTCAGGGAACCCTTAAGATTTAACGATGTCCTCTGATAGAAGACACACATAGGATAAGAAGAGGAGAGTCTTACCTTCAAAAGTAACTTTATTAGAACAGGTGAGGATGTTTAACCCACAAACCCGCGTAGTAAACGGAAAATCAAATATTTTCGTACCCTAGTTCTCGTTGATATAGACCTGGGCTACATCTCTGATAGTACTTACGGTTCTTCGAGAACTGACAGTCGAATTTACGACGTTAATTAAATCTAAACCCCCGTAATCTTCCCGTATGATACAATCAGTAATCATGACAAGTAGTTATAACAATTTGTAAAAGGAAGGTCTCGGTTCCACACCTATTTAAAGGAACGGTTGATCTTCAATCTGTATAAGTACACTAAACGAAACCGACTACTCATTTTATGTGGTATATATTAAAACCCCTCTTTAATAAATTCTTGACAACTTAGTAAAAAATTAGACAAAAAGGGGGACGGTACCCCAAGTACATACAGGTATAAATATATTTCTACGTTGATACTCACTCTGTAGAGTATCCTCTAGTGTTAGACGTTCTTAAAGGTACTAGATGTCACTTGAATCATACTCATTCTTTATTCCAAAATAGTAAAATTGGATTACTCTAAAAATCCAACAAAAAAAAAAAGTAACGTTGTACTAAATCGAGTTTGAATTATTATGTTGTGTCTACCCCAAAACTAGGACTTGGGTTCAAGATCATAACTGGTGAACTAAGGGTAGAGGGACTAATACTATCTTTAACGTCGAGGAACTTTTCAATTCCGATCTTATTTTAAGACACGAGGTCCAGAAGATTATTAAAATATTCATGAATTATGTGATAATTCGGGGTAAGAAACTTTCATGGACGTCAGATAAGACAAAGGATTTCGACTTGGGACTGAATAGACGGTCAGTTCCGTCTTACGATGTCCAGTTCTTGATTCTATCTCTTGGATATGGTCCATCCATTAAGATATCTATTCTACCGTCATCTTCACTTTTTAATTTTTGAACTTTAAGTTAATGTTTCTGATAGTTTTACTTATGTCGGACCTAATACCTTACCTTTAAACTTGGTCAAAGGTTTTACTAAACGAATCCTTAAAATTTACTAAGGTCATACTAGGACACACCCGTACCATCTAATTGAGTTCCGTTAATGTTCCCAATGTCTTGTCAAACCCTCACCGGTTACATCCCAATCCCAATTTGGTAATATGAATTATATACAGTGTTAAAGATTTCGAGATTCCTGTCAAGTCGGAAGAATTGGAAGGACACTCCGTTACTCGAAGAAAAGTGTCCTTTACAAGTTCGTAAAATAGGTACTACAACCATTGTCTATAACGACTCTCTGACAGATATAGTCTTTCAACAGTGTAAAAAATAATGGTACCGTTGTTTGTTTGTTTTTATTAATTACCCTTTAAAGGTAAATATAGACAATTTAAACATAATTGTTCAAATTTCACGTATACAAATATGTCCACGTATGTCTAGATGTGCATGTAAAGTAGAGTACGAGATTTCTAAACATCCCGATAACCCACCTACTATATGTTAGAATAGTTCGAACCCTTTGGGAACGAAAACCTACTGAGATTTTACTCTACTCATCAGTCTCAGAACCTATTAAAGTAACGGTCTCACACCCTTAAACCTTTTACTTGATCTACTACGACACTCTATGAAATGAAGATTCCAACACACTTACTACCTTTATCTGACTTTTCCTTTTACATTTAATAAAGTCATTACCTTGATACAATCGAGACTACTCCGATGTCTATTAATATATACCTTTCGTGTCCAGAAGATCCTCTTCAAATATGATTCTTTTCATGATACAAGGATACTAATATTGATGACAAACTAAACGAAAACGTTTACTTTGATTGAACTATGAGAGTGATTTGACATTTCTGTAAGAATAAAGGACTATTTTTTAATATTGACTTTTATGACTAAGACTCTTTAGAGTAAAACTTACTAGAAACCAATTTTATTTAATTCATGTATATTCGATCAAAGACGATTTCGTCAATGATCTTTTTATTTGTTATGACCTTGGATTCTGTAAACATCCTATAATCTTTCTTTTATTATTTACAATTACTGTAATCGATGTCCTCCGGTGGATTGGTCAAACTCTTATGTCGGATATTTAACACGTTAAGAGGGAAGTCAGTCAAGTCAACGAGTCAGCACAGGCTGAGAAACACTGGGGTACTTAACATCGTACGGTCCGGAGGGACAGGTAGTGGTTGAAGGTCTCAAGTGAATTTGAGTGCAGGTAGCCCAACCACTACGGTAGGTCGGTAGAGTAGGAGACAAAGGGGGAAGAGGAGGACGGGGGTTAGGGAGGGTCGTAGTCTCAAAAAAGATTACTCAGTTGAGAGGCGTACTCCACCGGTTTCATGACCTCAAAGTCGAAATCGTAGTAAGGGAGGTTTCTTTAGGGTCCCAACTAGAGGAAGTCTTACCTGACTAACCTAGAGGAACGTCAGGTTCCCTAAGAGTTCTCAGAAGAGATTGTGGTGTCAAGTTTTCGTAGTTAAGAAACCGCGAGTCGGAAGAAGTGTCAGGTTAAGAGTGTAGGTATGTACTGGTGTCCTTGTATCGGAACTGATCTGCCTGGAATCAGCCGTTTCATGACAGAGACGAAAACTTATACGATAGATACAACTAGTATTGAAAAGAAGGTTCCTCATTCGCAGAAAATTAAAGTACCGACGTCAGTGGTAGACATCACTAAAACCTCGGGGTTTTTATTTCAGACTGTCACAAAGATGACAAAGGGGTAGATAAAGGGTACTTCACTACCCTGGTCTACGGTACTAGAAGTAAAAGACTTACACCTCGAAATTCGGTTGAAAAAGTGAGAGGAGAAAGTGAAAGTAGTTCTCCCAAAAATCGCGGAGAAGTGAAAGACGGTATTCCCACCACAGTAGACGTATAGACTCCAATAACTATAAAGAGGGCCGTTAGAAGTAAGGTCGAACACAAAGAAGGTCAGGTCGCAAAGAGTACTACATGAGACGTATATTCAATTTATTCGTCCCACTGTTATATGTCGGAACTGCATGAGGAAAAGGATAAACCTTGGTCAAACAACAAGGTACAGGTCAAGATTGACAACGAAGGACCGGACGTATCTCCAAAGAGTTCTCCGTCCAGCCCACCAGACCATAAAGGTAGAGAAAGTCTTAAAAGGTGTCAAATAACACTAGGTGTGTCAGTTTCCGAAACCGTATTAGTTATTTCGTCTTTATCTACAAAGAGACCTTGAGAGAACGAAAAAGATACTAGGTCGCTTACAACCGTTAAACTAGCCACCAAGGAGACGGAAAAGATTTTGGTCGAACTTGCAGTCCCTCAAGTGCCAAGTACATAACGACTTCGGACCGAACCTCTTAAAACTCGTAATGAAATGATCGTACACTCTACTCACGAAAACACGCCATCAAACTCGTAAGAAACCGTAACGGAAAGAAACCCTAACCTTACTTTTGACTGGAAAAGGTCAGGACTCAAAAGGTTTAAACGACCGTATAACTCACGTCGTGAAAGTGTCGTAGTAGAAAGTCCTAAACTTTGTCAAGTTAACCTTAAGGTAGTGGAGGTGATCGAAACAAGTATCACTACGAAAGATTCCGGGTGAACTGAAGTGTAAGGTTCTACAGACCAAGATCTAATCACTGGTGTAGTAGTACTGATAGACCCAGTACTTCTAGAAAAAACATGTCAAGAAGACACTTAAGAACGGTGGAGAAGAATTATAGAAGACGAAGAATCCAGGTATGATAAAGACAGGAATAAGCTCGGGTAGAAACGTACTTTACCAGGGAACATAGAGATTGAAAGAACTTCTCTAGAGATCAGAAAGGGTAAGACAACAAAAGGAGATAAAGAAAAGGAACTAGTGACTTCTTCCGAAAGAATAGAGAAGAACGATAAGAAACCTTGAGACGTAAATCTACGGATATAGAAAGGAAAAGAGGAAACGAAAAGCGGAGAGAAGAGAAGTGTCGATAAACATTCCGGAGGGGTCTGTCGGTAAAACGAAACAACGTAAACAAAAGGTACCCCTACGAGAACTAAGGTCAGAGGACGTGTTACAGTGCTTGAAGTAAGGTATCAAGTAGTCCGTGCGATAGATAGTCTAGATCCGGGAATTTAGATAAAGAGTGAAGGTGACATATTAGTATTCCCTAAACTAAGTCCAGTGTGGACTTACCAGATCACCAAAAGGGATGAAAGAAGTTAAATTCAGACTTAAACCGTTATTCCTCAAGTACTAGACTCGGTGTCAGTCGAGGACCAGAATAAAAACAACTGACATATCTCGAAGAGGTAGAAAACGACGTGTCTTATATTAGTCAGACTAAAACCACAACTGGTAGACCACTACAGATACACATCTCAGAAGAGAACACAATAACCTTCTCCCACAAACGATACTGGTCACGTAAAAGAACCGTTTTGAGATAATCAGAAACAGGACGAAGTAAGACGTCAGGTTCCGGTTTAAACGGACAATGAGGTCCACAAAGAACTGAAGGATGAAAACGTAAGGTTAGGGAATATTACTTTTCCTGTAGAAAAAACCTACAAGATTTTATTAGGTTTACAGTATTAAGAAAATTAACTTCAGAAAGACTTGTAATAACCTGTAAGAGGATATAAAAAATTTTTTCGAT
The DNA here is from genome assembly GCA_006410555.1 of Capra ibex. Taxonomy (NCBI): domain Eukaryota; kingdom Metazoa; phylum Chordata; class Mammalia; order Artiodactyla; family Bovidae; genus Capra; species Capra ibex. The sequence goes on from SJYO01020080.1 coordinate 32,168,908, forward strand.
TACTTGTATTAAAGTGAAATCTTATTTCAGTAGTTATACTTGTAAGTCATAATGAAATGACATTAAATATCCTCTCGAAGGGACCACCGAGTCACCATTTTGTTGTTGTTGTTGTTGTTATTTTTGTGGACGGTTAAATCCTCTACGCATAAACTAGGGACGTAGTCCTTTTAGGGGACCTCTTCCTTTACCTTTGGGTGACACCATTAAAACGGACCCTTTAGGGTACCTGTCTCCTCAGACCGTCTGATATCAGATATCCCAGTGTTTCTCAGTCTGGACTGAATCTCTGATTTGTTGTTGTTTACTAAATATCACGTCGAAATAAATGTAAACATTCTGAAATAAAAGAAAAAGACAAAAATGAGATGAAAAACACCGATAATGACTTCAGAAATAATTTCTAAAAACTATTAAAGATCAAAGAATAAAGATTATTCCCCACCTAACCCTTTAGTCTTGTTGTAGTGTTTTCATCATGAGATCACTCACCTTTTAAATACTTGTTCTTACAACCTTATCTTGTAAAGAATACCTTATTTTTCTTTCTTCTGAAAACAGGACTCCAAAACAATGTTCAACTTACACATGTACACACATGTGTGAATCTCTAAAAGAAGTGATCGAAAAATAAAGTATTCCCGTATAATCTCTCAAATCGAACTGACATGGGATTGCGATTTACCCTTTATAAAATAGTAATTATGTATGTAGAGTACACAACATATACATATTCACTTCTAGAAATTAATAATCAAGTAACAGAGCTCGAAGTAACAACTATCGTCTTTACGTGACAAGATGTGTATAACAATATCCAGTCTGTAACCGTTTTGATACTGGGCATCCGGTTAGTCTAGACGGTTACAAAAAATAAGTTATAGGGTCTTCGATTTTTACAAAAATATAAAAATTTCTCTATAGTATTTTTCAACTTATATTCTTTCTCTGTTATATTTCGGGTATATGGGATTTTATATATCGTAGACCTAGAGATGTCTTTTTTTAAACGGCGGGGATTAATACTCATTTTTAAATAAAGAACACAGAAGAAAAACAACAGTGAAAGAAAAAACAGATGTATGTGTGGTAGAGCGATTTACTTACTAGTCAAGTAACTTCCCTCCTTAGTCCGGAACCCTGACACATCGAGGAACTGTAAACCATGACATATAAGGACACTAGACAACAATCTTTTAAACATATCTAGTGTTTCTAAGGATTGTAAACGTCGACTTTTTCTTTCTCCCTCTTACTATTTAAGACGTCTTTTTTTTTCTTTATTTTATGTAAAAATATTCTTAAAGTCAAACTCTACAGTTCTTGGAAGTCTCCGAGTGAAGAGTAATTAAAAAATTAGGAAGATGTTTATCGTCAAATTTTGTAAAAAGATTTAGTGATGGAACCTCTCTTCGTCTATCAATTGTTTTACATTATGGTAGACTCAAAATTCGTAATATACTGATTGACACCACCAAATCAACGGTTCAGTACAGATTGAGAACCCTGGGGCACTGATATCGGGTGGTCCAAGGAGACAGGTACGCTAAAAGGTCCGTTATTATGACCTCACCCGTAAAGGGAAAGGTCTCCTAGAAGGGCTAGGTTCCTAACTTGGGTCCAGAGGAAGTGCCGTCCGTGTAAGAAATGGTTGACTCGATGACTCTTTCTGATTACGGGATTGATTACGTAGATTGATTACGGGAAATTTTATTCCTTACTGAAATACCATTCATCTTACCCACGAAATAACTAGAAGATCTCTCCTCTAGGATACTTTTCACATACTGTACTGTTACTCTGGACTTAAAATTCTCCTGTATAATTAGGAAACTAGTATAGTCAAATGGAGTAGACGAACCTTTAATTTATGAAGATATTGTGGGAAAACCCGAAGGGACCACCGAGTCTATCATTTCTTAGGTGGACGTTACACCCTTTGGACCCAAAATGGGGACCCAACCCTTCTGGGGGACCTCCTCGCGTACCGTTAAGTGAGGTCATAAGAACGGACCTCTTAGGGGCACCTGTCTCCTCGGACCACCCAATGTCAGGTATCCCAACGTTTCTCAGTCTGTACTGACTCGTTGATTCTGTCGTGTATTGGGAGAAAATTTCTAGGTATAACCAAAATTTATACATATATAAAGACTTTATATAATTAGATAAATTGTTTCTTCTATTACGTCATTTCTTTTCTATCCGTTGTGACACCACGGATTCACACGTCGGAGATCGGACTCTAACAAAAATTAAACTTATGGTGAAGAGAGAACCTGACAGGGACTTTTTTCCATTTACTTTCGTCAAAGTAGTGGACATTTTACCCATATTATGATCTCGGAAGAAATATCTCAATTACTTTTATAATTTTCATTTTAAAACATATCTGTGAATATTATCATAATTTTTGTATTGATCGTTTCTCTCTTTATTTACTAACCGATAAACAAAGGAAGATGGACAATCTTTATGAATGACCGATCGAGGATAAGAAGATACCTAGTGTGTTATAAGATGGATAGTATCGGTTTTCACAGAAAATCAAGATACTGGTCTATCCTCATTGACCCGGTTGACGTTCGTAGAGAAGTCCCTTAAATGTCAACTACAAATATAAAAGATTCTTTGTCAAAGTACATGAATCAAAAGATGTACCCAGACAATGTAGGATAAGGTCAAACAAGGTAGAAGGGAAGGGACAACGGTAAACACACGGTTCTTCACAAACCGAAATAAGTGACGTCCTTACCTTTCATATCCTACAAAAGAAGTTTTCTTGAAATGAAAAGTCAGAGTTTAGAGGTATTAAAGACCTTTTGGAAAAGTCCTTACCCGAACTCTCCTTATTCATAGTAAGACGGAAAGACGTCGATAAGAAGAATTGGTGGTCCTTACATTTAATCATGAGTGTTATGAATATATAAAACATGTGACATGACATAAAAATTTTACTATTTCTATAACGTTGAAATCACTAAGATCTCACTTTTTAATTGAATCAACGACTACTAGTATCTAAAGGAGATGACCAGAGTACTGATCTCTTGTTGTATACAAAACACTAAGTAAAGACATCGGTACTCTCAGTAGTTGACTGTAGTGGTAGTTTTTAGTCCTCTGTTTTCCCAGGGAATAAAAAATAATCTTGTTAACATTCTTTTTTTTTTATAAATTTCCCTTAGACTTGTTATTCAACTACGACTAAAGGTGATGTCCCTCGTTTGGACTCTTTCTAGTATGTGTTACATCGACTACATAATCGTTATAAAACGAAGTCAAACATATATTTAAATTATCTTTTTAACTTAGACAAAAGTGTGTCTAAAATCTATGATTTTTCAGTTTTCGTTAGGAATCGTCGAATTTATATAGTTCCCTTTTACATACACGTACGTACTAGTAAACACAGACTACGAAACACTGGGTACCTGACATGGGGCAGTCCAAGGAGACGGGTACCTCGTTCTTATAACGGTAAAAGATGAGATCCTTTAGAAGGACTGGGTCCCTAACTTGGACGTAGAGGACACAGAGGACGTAATCATCCGTCTAAGAAATGGTGACTCGGTGGACCTTTCGGTGTTTTTACACGTGAACGTATATTTTCGGTATGAAACTACATCCAACATTAAGTTTGAGCATAAACAAGTAGACACATTATACATTACGAGAAATAATAGTAATAATAGGAATTAGTAATTACGTTATTTCGTTTTTGAGAAATTATAAAAACTGAAAGACAAACTCTCCACGGGATTATGGGTTTTATCCCTACCCCCTAAGTCGGGACCTTTCCATCACGACCAGATTTTTACTGTTACACTATACTTAAGTTGATATACCACAATATCCTTTCCTTTTGAATATCTTCGTCATTTTTCTTACTAGCGGTCTTTCCCTTGTTTATACACCGTACGTCCCCTAAAAATTCCATCACTTTGACAAGACATTCTTTGAAATTCCCACTCAGGTACTGTAATGCGTAAAAAATTTTGGATATCTTGACTTGGGATTACATTTGATTCCTGAATTTAATCATTATTACATAGTTATAAACAAGTAGTCAACATTGTTTACATGGTGTGATTAAATTCTACTATTATCCCCTTTGACACGTCGGTCATCTCTTCTACCCGGTATATTCTTGAGACAACGACAACAACACCGATTCAGTACAAGTTGAGAAAACACTACGATACCTGACATCGGGTGGTCCGAGAAGATAGGTAACCTAAAGGGTCCGTTCCTATGATCTCATCCGACAGTAAAAGAAGAGGTCCCCTAGAAGGACTGGGTCCCTAATTTGGGTAAAGAGGACGTGACCATTCACCTATAAAATGGTGACTCCGTGGACCCTTCAGGTTCTTGAGAGACATGAAAGACGAATTAAAAAGACATTTAGATTTTGACGAAACTCTTTTAGATAATTAATTGAAATTTTTCAACGTAAGGATAGTCAACGTCATCTACCTCTGACGATTTTACTAGAGCTTTTTCTTTATGGTGTCAGTAGAGTCATAGTTTCTTAATATCTCGATTTTCTGTGGGTTTCCTTTTATGGATGAGATCAGAGTTTCCAAAGATTCCTCTCTCTAAGATGGTTAAAGGTTACGATCCTAAATTAATGAAAGACTCAAATCACTTGATGGGACACATAATTATTAAGACGGAAGAGACTCCATCTCTCACTCAACTAGTTATCGGGGGAATTTATTGGTAAAAGATGATCTCAAATGAAGAATTTATTTAATGGGGAAATGAAAAAACAGACCAAGACTTATTTACCTAGGTTGTGGAAATTAGAAAACAATGTTTACGTTCGATATTACTTGATTATCCTTCGACCACTTGTTTTTATCAATTAGATACCGTTCGGACAGTACATTTCAAATGTAAAGATTACATCTTCGACAGTTTAAGTTTTTCATATATTTCTTATATGAGTTCATTTCCTTTTAAAGAAAAATAATTGTATAACTGGAAATGTTGAAACAAGAGTGTGACCTAATACAAGTGAAAATTTACATTATCACTTATTTTAAAAACTGATAGGATTTTAATCACACTGATTTGAGTACAAGTTTTGGATTAAATTAAGTGAGGAAACTATTACAGTTATAGCTGTTGAAATTAAAAAGTTTATTTTAGAGAGACAACTTCATTAGTCTACGGTTTGTAGGTAAGAGTTCTTCTTCATTTTGGTATTTTCTATCAATGTATAACTGTGACTATAAACGAGTTCCCTTCTACATTATCTCTTGGGTGTAACATATATCGAGTAAAAACTTTATTCAGACATCTACTTAATTTTACAATTACAAACTTGGAAAAATTGACGGTCAATAGGTACTTTACTATTTATGGTGACTTCCGTACCATTATTTTACACGTTGTTTTAATATTTCCCGCATTAAAGACACTTATACGTAAGAAAGACTCATATTATTTAAGATGAGTAGTATTGGAGTTCTCTTGTTTTCTTTAAAAGAAAGTAAAAGTGTCCTTCTTATTCGTGATCTAGGATCGTATAAAGTTTAGTTAAAATATAACAGATTATGAGTTATAATTCTCGATAAAATAATAGAGTTTTAATACAAAACATAATTAAACATAAAGTGAATAAACCTTTAGTACGTAAAGAGAAATTTTACTAAGTACCTTAGTTCTATTTCTAGTCTTATATAAAAAGGAGATAGAAACAACACGAATTTTGAATATGGAGAGAGTTAAACATCCACAATTGGTACTCGTGTAAAAAAAAAAGAAAAGAGAAGAAATGATCTTCTGTCGACAACTATGTTCCAATACTCTAATACCGTGAAAATGTATCATTTAACTTTTGATCATCGAACTGATAAGTCAGTATTCAGAAGGAAAACTATGGAAAGTAGGAGACACTGTCATATCAATAGTTAGTGTTCTGACAGATCTTACAGAACGAAATAGTCCTATATTTTTAGTAGTAAGGGTATAGTGAAGGATAATTGGATCAACGTTTCACAATGTCATAATTATTTTAGAAAATTTTCTAGAAAAGAATTACTGTAGTCTCTTACATACTTCTGACCGATCATCTCCGTTCGACCTAAGAAACCCTTCTTCTACTGTTCTATTTCAATCCACACACTTTCTAAAATACTTATTGTGGGTACCTTCCTTTTCTCCCCTTTCGTCCTGTCCTACTCTATTAGTAGTCTGGAACAACTGAGACGTTTCAAAAAAATCGGGTTGCACCTTGTTGTCTCGCCCCCAACGGTTAATCTCCTCAGGACACACCTCTCCCTTACCGATCCAAGTTTAGTCTTAACGACAATTTGCTCGTGGTGGAATTTGTTAGTAACCAACTTTCAGTGAGATTTCGTCTTTCTTGAAACGAAACTTTAGACTTATAAAACTTACTCAATTGTCGATCTCCGGTGGTCGATTAGTTGTGAGTAATGTTCGTTCCTAGACACACCGAGTAAAGACGACGTCAGGTGGAGAGGTGTGTCTAAGTTACTCGTCGAGTAAGTTCGTGACTACTCTAAAAAAAGGACTCTCTATTGAACCTTATTCTCCCAGTTTCTGGGAGGACGTCAACCAGAGCTCTGACCTTGACCGTGAGTGATGACAGATGTTATTTAAAAGGAACGGTTTGAAGACAATTAGAACTATCGAATGGAGTATCTTACTAGGTCTGGAGTAAGGAATTATAAGACTTGGGAGCCGTCGTAAAGAATTCTAAGACTGAGAAAAGTCCAGTCTTAACGACAAGTAAGTATCAATACTGACGAATGGGTTAAGTAAGTCAATATATGAGAGTCTACCATGAAGTCGATATGGATGTAGTCCATTAAGCTTACAAGATAGTCCGACGATAGAACAACTTCCACTTACACTGTACATCTAAGGTACAAATACCTCAAGGAAGGCGTACGGAAAAAGTTACATTTCATCCGAGGGACAAATAAATACCGGGGGTTTAAGGTCAAAATGGTCCCGGGTCGTCGTACGGTCATCGATATAAAGCTTTGTATACATTAAGAGACGATCTCAACTGTACCAAAATCAGGTCCTTGGGTCCCGAGGTAAACACTAAAAAGGTCACCATGAGAGGTATTTCAGGTGCGACTTATAAAAGGTGGTGACTTTAGAGATTGTGTCACACCCCACGACCTAGTATACCGAACTCACCGTCCTGACGAACGTCACGTCGTACTCGACCACGGTCTGGAAGAAACGAAGTCCAGAGTAAGTTTGACCATCGGAGGATATAGTGGGATAAAGACCCGGTCTTCTGTTAAAGATCCACACCTTATACGATAAACATCTTAAAATCTCCGGAAGGCCCGTCGCTCGAAGTAAAAACCATGTTTCCCTACTTTCTATGTGGTTTCACAGAAAACAAAACTTCACCTCCCTAACCGTACGCGGACCGATAACCAGAAGATTAAAAAAAAGGAAGAACGACTTCATTATCTAAGGATTAAGTAGTACATCAAATGGAGGGTGGAAATCCTTGATTACGGTAAATTTTACTAGTGTATCTGTGGAGAACGAGTAAAACGGATTAATAATAATATTACTTAGTTGTACTATAAAACACTTTTATAGAAAACCCCTATATAATTCTCCTATCTCACAAGTCGGTACCCCGTTTCGATTACTTACAACATCATGTAAGATTCACTTACACTTAACAAGAACTAAAAGAAAGGACTATTTATTCCTTTGAGATTTAGTAACTGACGAATCATCCAAAGACTCCGAGATAATTAGACGGGATCATTGTCATGATGTAGTCTAGACTGTCAAGTCAACACTAATTTGGATGTTAAATTAACTAAAACACCACCGGATATGACTGAGAAGTACCAGTTAAGATAAAACCGTCTCAAGTCTAAATACCCAATTTTGGTGTTACTCTATAGTGGAGTGTGGACAATTTTACCGATAGTACTTTGACAGATGTTTATTATTTACAACCACTCCTACACCTCTTTATTTTTTCTTGGGAGTATATGATAACCACCCTTACATTTAACCACGTCGGTGACACTCTTTGTCATGCCTCCAAGGAGTTTTTTGATTTTTATCTTATGGTTTCCTAGGTTGTTAAGGTGAGGAACCATTTATAGACTTCTCTTGTTTCCGTGATTAAACTTTTATATATGTACACGTGGGGTTACCAGTATCTGTTCTATATCTTCATTAGATTCACAGGTAGTTGTCTACTTACCTATTTCTAACTAACGTAACATAATAATATAACATAACAAGTCAGTGATTCAACAACGGTTAAGAAACACTGGGGTACCTGACCTCGTACGGTCCGAAGGGAAAGGAAGTGGTAGAGGGTCTCAAACGAGTTTAAGTAGGTAACATAGTCACTACGGTAGGTTGTTAGAGTAGGAGACAGTATGGGTAGAGGACGACGGAGGTTAGAAAGAGTCGTAGTCTCAGAAAAGGTCACTCAGTCGAGAAGTGTAGTCCACCGGTTTCATAACCCATATTTGTATGTATATTACCTTTTAAGTCAAGTCAGTGAGTCAGTACAGGCTGAGAAACGTTGGGGCACCTGGCGTCGTACGGTCCGGAGGAACAGGTAGTGGTTGAGGACCTCGAATGAGTTTGAGTATAGGTAACTCACCCACTACGGTAGGTTGGTAGAGTAGGAGACAGCAAGGGAAGAGGAGAACGGAAGTTAGAAACGGTCTTAGTCCCAGAAAAGTTTACTCAGTCGAAAAACGTAGTCCACCGGTTTCATAACCTCAAAGTCGAAGTCGTAGTCAGGAAGGTTACTTGTCAGTTCCGACTAAAGGAAATCCTACCTGACCAACCTAGAGGAACGTCAAGTTCCTTGAGAGTTCTCAGAAGAGGTTGTGGTGTCAAGTTTTCGTAGTTAAGAGACCGCGGGTCGAAAGAAATATCAGGTTGAGAGTGTAGGTATGTACTGATGACCTTTTTGGTATCGGAACTGATCTGCTTCGAAACAATCGTTTCATTATAGAGACGAAAAATTATACGACAAATCCAACCAATATTGAAAAGAAGGTTCCTTATTCACAGAAAATTAAAGTACCTACGTCAGTGGTAGACGTCACCTTTTAATGAGTCGTACTTTTTACTTTAAGACGGTAAAAGTTGTTGTACTTATCCACCTTTCCTATAATAAGGATCCCTTTATTTAGTCTTACTCTTTCTGTTTAGATACACAATATTGAATGTACACCTTGGATTTTTTGTCTTGTTTACTTACTTATATTATTTTGTCTGAGTGTTTATATCTCTAGTTTGATCACCAATGATCACCCTTCTTCCTTCATCCTTCCCCTTTTTATCCCTATCCCATAATTTTCTGTTTTTGATACGTACTTTATTCGATGGTCCTATATAACATGCCGTGTCCCTCATATCGGTTATAAAATATTAGTGAAACTTACGTCAAATAGATATTTTTATAACTTCGTGACACAACGTGTGGATTGGATTATAATATCTAGTTGATTGATATGAAGTTAAATTTTTTCTTTATACTATTTTTAGTTAAGGGAATATGAAAACTTTGGAATACCGTATAATAAGTAGAGATGAAAAAGAGACGTCGAATAAGAGGGTCTTCACGACGACGACGACGACGGCGAATCAGCGAAGTCAGCACAGGTTGAGACACACTGGGGTATCTGCCGTCGGGTGGTCCGAGGGGGTAGGGACCCTAAGAGGTCCGTTCTCGTGACCTCACCCAACGGTAACGGAAAAGGTTACGATAAGTCAGGATTAGAATCTCCGTCAAAGTCTCCGAATGGGAACCGGGAGTGGTGACAATGTTGAAAATGGGGGAACGGGTTCCCAGGTTACATTAGTAATGATTTTGATGGTTGACACATTTAGGGGGGGTTTACGTAGACCCCTGGTATGTTTATTAGTTTCGAACCTAAATATCTGGGTTCAGGGGATACCATCCGACCTTAATCTGGTTCTGAAGTAAATAATAAACTGTGTACAAGGGTAAGAATGGTCCCCGGTACTATTTAGAACTTCAGACGTTCATAGTTACAGTTAACTTTTGACACAGGTTATAAGGGACTTTGAGGAGAATTGAGTCCGATATTAGTGACGTTATTCATCGGTATCCATCGGAAGGGAAATCCTTCCAGACCCCCTTAGTATTGTCATATACAACCTATACCATAATAAAACCCAGGAAGGAGACCCTAAGTCCAGTAGATTGGTCAGTCGTACAAGACCGGGTCCAAACTTTTGGTAGAGTCTAAACCTTTGACCTGTTTCATAAAATCAAAAATAACCTCACTGACGAAAGTCGAAAACCGAATAGTAGACGTGGGAGGGGGCGTTTGTGTGTAAAATCACCATGTAAACAATCGACGGTAAATAAACTGGAGATCCCTGTGGTTCCGGGAACTTTGTAGGGATACCGAGACATACACAATCCACGGGAATTGGTTCCCTCGGAGAGGTTAGACAGAGACTAGAAGTTATAAGGGACCATCGAGTCAACCATTTCTTAGACGGACGTTACGCTTTCCGAGACCAAACTAAAGACCCCAACCCTTCTAGACGACCTCTTCCCTATCCGATGGGTGAAGTCATAAGTACCCTAAGGGACGACCGCATTGACCATTTCTTAGACGGACGTTACACCCTCTGGACCCAAACTAGGGACCCAATCCTTCTAGGGGACCTCTTCCCTTTCCGATGGGTGAGGTCATAGGACCGGACCTCTTAAGGTACCTGACATATCAAATACCCCAGTGTTTCTCAACATGTGTTGACTATTTGAAAGTAAAAGTTGTATCTATGGACCTGGGACGAAGAAACCCTAGTATGGTAACAAGAGTAACCAAAGTCGTTCGGTTCGTACACCGTCGGACAGATGGTAATCGGGATTGGACCTCTCCTCCCGACGTTGACTGCAAGGATTGACAGGACGGTACTTCATAAAAAGAGTACTCACACAAAGACTATCTGAAACACTTAGCACGTTAAACCTCCGGTACCTTATTTTAAGAGACTTACAAGAGAATTAAGAGACTTACTGGAGTGTATTGAAACAACAACAAATCAGCGATCCAACACAGACTGAAAAAACACTGGGGGACCTGACATCTAGGTGATCTACGAAGACAGGTACCCTAAAAGGTCCGTTCTTGTACCCCCAATGGTAAAACAAGAGGTGTCCTAGAAACGTCGAGTCCTTGACTTGGGTACACTGACCGTAACTTTCCGTTTAAGAAATGGCGACTCGGTACAACATTCGGGAAGTTCACACGGGCAAAAGGAACTGGAAATTAGAGAAAGGATAGATACGACCGTCACATACGTAAAATTAGAGAGAGTCACACCCGGTAATGTAAAAGATTCAAAGATCTAGGTCGTTTAAACGTCACACGGGACCCCTTAGAACAGTCCCTCAATTTAGGACAAATGACTCTACCACGGGACTCAGTTGTCTTACGAAGTCAAGGAAGGTAGTCCGTGGGAGTCTAGGGACAAAGTGACAAGGATCACTATTTACGAAAGAAAAAGGTCGTGACTGAATTCCTAGATCAGAGAGACGAAAGGATAATTAGGGTCGAACCGTACCGACCCAATACGTTGGTGAATTGAGAGTGGTGATCAGACGTCCTCTTTTCCACCCCCATAAAGGCTTTCCATCTTTGATACGGAACACTCTTTGTCATAGACATAAAGGAAGGACTTCATTCACGGTTGAGATTTGTCTCTCTCCGTCCTATCTAGTCAAGAAACAAAGTTCGCCAAATCTTTTTATACTCCTCAGTCAGAAACCTCTGTCAGTGTGTCTACAGGAGTTTATTACACAGTTTCCGGGTTGAAAAGGATTAGACCCAGGATTGAAACCGCATTGTCTGGATGGAGTCAACAAAGTTTCTAGAAAATTTAAGTTGGTGAAACTGATTTTAAGAATATGATCGGAAGTGGAAAAAGATAAAAAGACGACACATTCTACCTCGTAGAAACATAAGGGTCTCTGAGACCAAGAGTGTGATTCAAAAGTCAAGAATCATAGACGGAAGTTGAAAAACAATAGACGGACGTCCTTATTTACGTTGCACCACTACTATAGGTTACGGAGTCAGGAATATAGACAACAAATGTAACGTACAAAGTTTACAGACTTAGTACCGCTCCTGGGCCCATCAAGACAGGAGATAGTCCGGTTTGGTCGTGTCGAAGTCACTTACCAACTTCTGACTCTGACGGTCGAACTCAGTCCCGTGACTGTGAATGGTGTTCAGGATAGAACTTATCCTAAGCTCACTAGGTAAGAGGATAGACGGTGTTGTCTAAAAATTCCAATCTTATAGGTCTACGAAACGAGGAAAGGGGTAAAGAGAAGATATCTTATACATTACATTCTAATTTTGTCCTCTGTTTTAACCTCTTGGTAAAAAATTTCGTGTTGATGGTACCATAATAATACAAGAACCGGTCTCAGAATGTTTTGTTCGTACGATATAAGAAAAAATGGCGATGAAATTACTTAAGGTGTGTAAATCCCCGAATTGTGTTTAAATGATAGAATGTCACTGTCTCCAATTTGACCTCCCAATATCAGGAAGACCTTCAAGATCCCCTGTTGGGTAAAGGAACGGAAAAAAAGCAAATATTCGAAGACACTCTATTGAGATAAGAAACCAAGTACCGTGGTAAAACGTAAAAATTTCGGTCGTTACCTGTGAGGGAGAGAGAGAGACGAAGACACTAGTAGAACGGAAAAAAAAGGAAGGTCGTAAAGGGGAAATCGAAGGGAGAATATTCCTGGGAACACTAATGTCACCAAGGTGAGTCTGTTACGTCCCGTTCAAGAGATAGAGGTCTAGGAAAGGTATATGTTATCTTTTGTAAAATTCTATAATTGAACCTATACGAAAAATGTGGAATAAATACTGTTAAGGGAAAGTCTAGGGTAATCTCTCAAGGATATGAGAGAATTCCTATTTCTATATTTATTTTGTTTCAAAGTCACACCTTTGACCTAAGTCTACGTACAAAAACTTTAGTATCGTCTTCAACGACACTGATTTCGCAAACTCTTTCTTTCTGTAACAAACAAAAAAAAATACAACTATGAAAGTTAAGATTTTTAAAGCTTCCAGTCGACCTTTACGGTCCCGGAGTAGTACCTAGACCCGTACTATCCGAAACTATAGGTTCTTGTTCACAACTGAAGTGTTGTACTCATTTTGGTGTCACCTACACAACATAGAAAGACTACGTTCTCGATGTACATTCCAAGCTCCCAATACGTAGTATAGACCCTTTCTTAACTTTCTTTTCTCTTCCTCTCCTCCCAAAGACGTAACTACGACAAAAATAAGTTATTCTTTCATTGTCAAATGGTATCGATTATTTATATTTATTATACACAAACTATTACTTATTTTACTATGGTAACTCGTTTTGTCCTTCTGAAATATCTAAATATGTCTTTAAATTAAAAAAACAACTCGATCTACATGAAAGATCGTGACCTTGTTAAATTATATAACTTTTTAAGACATTTCGTCTACACTAACGATAAAGTCACTAATAAACTAACTTTAAACCTCTCCATAACGTCGGTCACTTATTACAACCTTTCGTCGAGAGGTACCAGGAAGACTTAGAGACGTGAAAAACACCTCTTTGTACCTATAAAAAACAAGGTTTGATAGACAAGTTCCTACCGTGGTGGGATTACCGTCTTTCGTTTCTCTTTGACTTTTCGAAGAACTACTTCCACTTTCTCCTCTCACTTTTTCAACCGAATTTTGAGTTGCAACTATTTCGATTTGAGTACCTTAGGTCAAGATGGTGAAGTACCTTTTATCTACCCTTTTGTCACCTTTGTCACTGTCTGAAATAAAAGAACCAGAGGTCTTAGTGACGTTTACCACTGACGTCGGTACTTTAATTTTCTGCGAATGAGAAACCTTCTTCTTTCACTTTCGCTTCAACGAGTCAGTACAGGCTGAGAAACACTGGGGTACCTAACATCGGATGGTCCAAAGAGGTAGGTACCCTAAAAGGTCCGTTCTTATGACATCACCCAACGGTAAATTCGATACTGTTTGGACTTTCCAACAACAACTTAGTGCTGTGACCCTAAGAACCGGGGACCTCCTCTTCTTAAGTTAGGTCCCGGTCTCTGCTCCGAACTAGCGAGTCTCGAAAACACATTATTTCAAAATAATTTCATATTTCCTCTATCTCTTTCGAAGACTGTATCCGTAGTCTTCTCCCATCTTTCTCATGGGCGAACAATTACAATCGTTACTTCAATATATGAGAGGTCATTTAGGTTTCTTACAGGTCTCCAACATTTCTGGAGTGGTCTGAATGAGGGTATTAAATGTAAAATTCTATTGTCTTAATCGGTCTTCCAAATGAGGTCTCTGACAGGAATTCGTCTTATGTAACAACAATACATTAAGAACATTTGTCGTCCAGATGAGGGTATTAAATGTCTTAATCGATCTTCCAAATCAGTTCTCTGACAGGAGTCCGTCTTATGGAACAACATATATTAGGATTCCTTACATCTCTTCCTTTTCTTCAAACAGAAAAGAAGGAAGAACTCTTAAGGTCTGGGGAGAGAGGAACCCCTGGGGATCTGAAGAATAGTTGGACGGATCCTATACTGAGAGAGTTTGGATCTGTCGTACAATTTTTCCTCTCTATAGGGAAACGACTGTTTTCAGGTATGTCAGTTTCGATACCAAAAAGGTTATCAGTACATGTCTACACTCTCAACCTAGTATTTCTTTCGACTCGTGACTTCTTAACTACGAAAAGTGACACCACAACCTCTTCTGAGAACTCTCATGAAACATGTCGTTCCTCTAGTTTTGTCAGTTAGGACTTCCTTTATTTGGGGCTCATAAGTAACCTTTCTGACGACGACTTCGACTTTGAGGATGAAACCGGTGGACTATACTTCTCAGTTGAACTACCTCTTCTGGGACTACGACCCTTTCTAACGTCCGTCCTCCTCTTCCTCCACTGTCTCCTACTTTACCAACCTACCGTAGTGGTTGAGTTACCTGTACTTAAATTCGTTTGAAGCCCTCTGTCACTTCCTGTTCCTTCGGACTACACGTTTCAGGTACCCTATCGTTTCCCAACCTGTACTGACTCGTTGACTTGTTATCGTTGTCAGATAAGTTCCTACAACCATATCGTTTGTCAGAACCTTCTATCTTTATCGTTGTAGAAGAAGGTCTCGTTTTCTAAACAAAAGTCTGATCCTTTTAATACTATTACAGAGAGATGTCCCTTTAAAACCCCGTCCAACTGTGGTTGTTGAGTATTCTATTCCTGAAGAATTCGAGGTTCAAGGAGTGATACTACACTTGGATGACAAATATATCGTAGATAAACATGGAGAGTCGTACCGTAAGACCCGGGTCCCACTTCTCCTTGTGTAACTTGTACTTCAAGTACTACGGAAGACACGAAACGTTATTTTTTAGGAGACAGAAACTGAGTTATCAAAGTACAGAAAGAGGTGATTACTACTATGACACTGTCCGATTCAACAATCGAACGTTCGTCTCATTCTAAAGTCTAGTCAGTATCAAAGAACTCATACCATCTTCGTTCTGATGTTAAAACCGGTAAAGACTGAGTTACCTGTACCCAAACCCACCTGAGGTCCTCAACCACTACCTGTCCCTCCGAACCGCACGACACCAATTACCCCAGCGTTTCTCAGCCTGTGCTGACTCTCTGACTTGACTTGAGTTGAGATCTTAGATCTGAACTTTGGTTCGTAAACTTATATTAGTCATTCATAGATGACTCCCCTAATCGATTTTACTTTAATCGTATTTATACCACTCGTTTAAACGGGTAAGGGAATTATTTTAGTCTGAAACTAGAAAGTCAAACCATTATCCTCTTAAATAAATGAAGTATTCGGTCAAATGGTTATAAAAAAACAAAAGTTCTATATTAGTCACTTTGTGATGAGATCTTCATTTAGGACCAGTTCTTTTAACATTCTTTTTTCGGTGGAACCATGCGGAATAGGAAGAACTTTTCACACAATCAGTGAGTCAACACAGACTGAAAAACGCTGGGATACCTGAGATCGGATAGTTCGAGGAGACAGGCACCATAAAGGGTCCGTTCTTATGACCTCACCCATCGGTAGAGAAGAGGTCCCCTATAAGAGTTAGGTACCTATTTTGGGTCTAAAGGACGCAACGTCCGTCTAAGAAATGGTAGACTCGGTGGTCCCCTTAGGAATAAGAAGAATCTTTACCAACTATGTAATCATAAATTTAAAAGACTCTTTAAGATATTATTTCTTCAAACTGAAGAAGTAAACTTTAAAATAAATTTTATAGAGTCTAATAAACCATCGTTTTAAAGAGGAGAGAAGATACCTAGATCCTAGGGTTACTTGTGTAAACCTCTCAGTCACTAACCCTATTTACGTAGAAGAGTCGGATAAGAGTAGGACAATAGTGTTCCGAAACTTATCGAAGATCAAATTTACCAACGTGGACATGATTATCTCTATTCCTTTCTAAACACTCAGGTGTGAACCCGACGTCGTTAATAAGACTCAGCATCTAAGGGTTATTTTAGCAGCACTTCGATTTTTCAACTACAAAAATTTTGAGGGATCCGATGATATTACACATCGGTCTCAATTCATGGTACACTATCTCGTCATTTCGTCCTCGAGTGAGGACCCTTTTAGTACTTCTTTCATATCTCAGATATATAATAAGACAGTTATACCATTGACGATCAGTGGAATATTTAAAATCAAATTTAATTATATTAATTTACTTTGAATTCGAGATAAAGACAGTAAGAATCAGTGTGAGGTGTATGAGGTAATCGGTGTATGTCGATCACGTTATCATAATTTATAATGTATATATAATATGGTATAATATATGCCATATATATATATACATAAAATATACATGTATGTATATACATAATATATACATGTTACATAGTATATATGTATATTATATACATGTATATGTATTAATATTGTATATATACATGATAAATATGTATTGTATTACAAAGGTAGTAGTGTCTTTCAAGACAACCAGTCACGACGATACATTCCATGTCTTAAGAGAGGGTCGGAATCTTCAAGGTCCAAACCAAAGTAATTCCGTGAGTCACGAGGAAGGATTCCCCCTGATTTCTCCTATACTTACCTTTAAAAGTACCTTACACACACTGTATGCATATACACCCACGTTCACTCACACGTGTGCACAAGTGCACGACACCTTTATTAACACTATCAGATTGAGGAAATCGAGATACTTTACATAGTATGAGATTTAAGCACGATTATATTCTTTTTCAACATTACTGAATTATAGGAACCTTGGGTTGAAATTCTTACAAAGATTTGTTAGTCCTGAATAACACAATTATAACGAAGGGATTTTCTGAAAGAGATTTCATCAATAAAAACCAAAAGAGGGACTCCCAGGGACTAAAGAGATTAAGAACAGACCCTTAGTGGGACATCAATCTCTTCTTCAATACTAGTACTTAATTTAAATCAAAATATTCTACAACGGTAATCGATGTCCTAGATTTTGCTATTGGATTTAAACATTAATTATACAAGTTTTTCCTGTTCCCTTGATAGAGTCCCTTGTTTACTTTTGTTCGTCTTCCTTTAATAAAACACGATATTTTTGTGGATTAAAAATAAACAAATCAGCAATTCAAGACAGACTGTGAACGTTGACGTACCTGACATTGAGCAGTCTGAGGAGACAGGTACCTTAAAGGGCGTTCTTATGAACTCACCTCACCTCACCACACGGTAAAGGAAGAGGTCCCCTAGAAGGCTTGGGCCCTTTTTTGATAACAAAGGACGTAACCTTCCGTCCAAGAAATGGTCTCTCAGTGGTCCTTTCGGGTGTAACAAAACAATGTGTTCTTAAAAAAAATTTGAAGACCGTTCCCTTCTTAGGTTCTTGTGTTAAAAGACTGAAATTAGGTCCAAATAATCGGTGTTTGAAACTAGTTTATCTTTTTATGTTTATGAAAACTTACTATTTTAGAGGCAACAATTATGAGATTATGACAGAAGTAGAATCGTCTCACTTATCAGGGACGGAGTAAGATGCTTCAGGGAGGGACACAATCAGTGAGTCAGCACAGACTGAGAAACGGTAGGTTCCTGACATCAGGTGGTCCGAAGAGACAGGTACCTTAAGAGGTCCGTTCTTATGACCTCACCTATGGGTAAGGAAAGAGGTCCCTTAGAAGGGTTAGGTTCCTAGTTTGGACCCAGAGGACGTAACGTCCGTCTATGAAATGGTAGACTTAGTAGTCCCTTCGGTTAAGATACTTCAGTCTTAATGGGATTATGGTTTTGTTTCCGTAATAATTTTTTGATGTATTATTATAAAGTGTACTTGTAACTATATTTTTAAGGGTTACTTTGTAATTGTTTATTTTAAATTGTCACATATGTTTTTAATACGTGTTACGAGTTCTCCTAAACAGGGTCCATAACGTCAGAACCAAGTCGTAAAATTTTGGTTAATTACATTAGATAATGTAGTTTCCTATTACTTCTTTTAATGTATTAGTATAGTTATATATATCTTTTTAGTAAACTTTTTTAGATTATGGTAAGTATTATTTTTGAGACGTTTGATCATTATCTCCCCCTAAAGGAGTTGAACTATTTCTAGGAGATGTTTTATGAATTTCCATTGTAGTATGACTTACCATTCTTTAAACATTAAAGGGGTGATTCTAAACCTTGTTCCGTCCCCACAGGAAACAGTGGTAACGAAAAGTTGTAACATAATTATGAGGACCTTTTACGTTATTCTGTCTTTTTCCTTTATCTTATATACGTCTGATCCTTTTCTTTAAGAGTAACAAAAGTCTATTGGACGAACTTATGTATCTTTTGGATTTTCTTACTTGTTTTACTGATGAGTTTTATTACTCATCAATATGGTTTTGACTTCCTATATTCCAACTATATGTTGTCAACTAGTAAAAAGATACATACTCGTTACTCGTTCACCTTAAAATATAATTTTACATTATGATAAATATACTCTTGGGGTTTGTGAGTCCATACTCATATTAATTCGTATAAATTCTAGACATCCTCCTTTTAATGTTTTGAGATTTCTCTATATAGTTTCTTAGTTAATTACCTCTTTATAAGTCAAAAGTGTTTATCTTTCTGAACTTTACATTCAAAATGGGTGTGCTTTAGATATCTAAGTTACGTTATTGGATTTTAAGCCAATCCAATAAAACATCTATGATTACATGATGAAGATTCGAAGATTTGACATGACTACGTGATGAAGATTTGAAAGGACTCTTTAGACATATGTCCAGTTCCTCGTTGTCAATCTTAGCCCGTACCTTGTTACTTGACCAAGGTTTAACCCTTTCCTCATGCAGTTCCGACATATAACAGTGGGACGAATACATTGAACGTACGTCTAATATAATACGTTTTACGGCCCAACCTACTTCGTGTTCGACTTTAGTTCTCACGGTCCTCTTTAAGTTATTGGAGTCTATACGTCTACTGTGGTGGAAATACCGTCTTTCATTTCTCCTTCATTTCTTGGAGAACTACTTTCACTTTCTCCTTTCACTTTTGCAACCGAATTTTGAGTCGTAAGTTTTTTGATTCTAGGACCGCAGGTCAGGGTAGTGAAGTACCTTTATCTACCCCTTTGTCACCTTCGTCACTCTCTGAGATAAAAGAACCTGAGGTTTTAGTGACGTCTACCACTGACGTCGATACTTTACTTTTCTGTGAACGAAGAACCTTCCTTTCGATACGGATTGGATCTTTCGTATAATTTTTCGTCTCTGTAGTGAAACGTAGTTTTAAGGTATGTCAGTTTCGATATCAAAAAGGTCATCAGTATATATCTACACTCTCAACCTGGTATTCCTTTTGACTCGTGGTTTCTTAACTACAAAAGTTTGACACCACAACATCTTCTGAGAACTCTCAGGGAACCTGACGTTCCTCTAGTTTGGTCAGTTAGGCCTTCATTTAGTCAGGACTTATAAGTAACCCTCCTGACTACGACTTCGACTTTAAGGTTATTAAACCGGTGTACTATGTTTCTTGACTGAGTGACCTTTTCTGGGTCTACGACCCTTTCTAACTTCCGTCCTCCTCTTCCCCTGTTATCTCCTACTCTACCAACCTACCGTAGTGACTGAACTACCTGTACTTAAACTCGTTCGAAATCCTTGACCACTACCTGTCCCTTCGGACCGTATGACGTCAGGTACCCCAGTTTTTCTCACTCTGTGTCGAGTCGCTGACTTGACTTGAGTCGACTGAAGATTTGAACAATATCTTTTCGTTCTCTGGGTCTCATCGGTGATGTTAAAACTTCCTCTTCTTGTTTTAGTCTATTGACTGTGACGATCTGAAATTCTGAATTGTATTTCGATCAATAGTTCTGTCACACTATGACCAATTTATTATCTGTCTACACGACACAAGTCAGTGAAGTCAGTACAGGATGAGAAACGTTGGGATACCTGGCATCGGACGGTCCGAGACTGGTACCCTAAAAGGACCGTTCTTATTACCTCACCCGACGATACAGGAAGAGATCTCCTAGAAGGACTGAGTCCCTAACTTTCATACAAAGGACGTAGAGGACGTGACGTCTGTCTAAGAGATGGTGACTTGGTCACCCCTTCGGACATTTAGATAGCTTATCTTATCTTACGTACCCTTATCGGGGTGTATTTATACCAGTTGACTAGAAACTGTTTTTTCGGTTTCGTTTTGTTATCTCGTTAATCAAAAAAAAAAACTCGTTTATTACGACCTTGTTGACTTGTAGTTATACGTTTCTTGTCCACTTAAACCCTTTTTTGGGATCCAGACTGGGTTTCAAAAAGGACACTCATAGTCAAGTCAAGTTAACGAGTCAGTACAGACTGAGAAACACTGACTCTCACAGTTAAGGATTCGTCCAACTATTCTTCAGATCCCATGGACTCCTCCTCTTTCCCCAGACCCCGAGAACTTCACTTCTATCCTAAGACCCCAAGAGTTTCTCCTCCTTTCCTCTTTGTAGGGGGGGGGTGTGGATGAAAAGAATCAGTATATTTTATATATATAAAAAAGAAATTCGAGTCTCGACTACTAATGTGTTGTTTGTTGAGTTAAATTTGAACCAGTCAAGTCAAGTCAAGTCAAGTCAGTGAGTCATCACAGGTTGAGACGCTGGGGTACTTAACGTCGTACGGTCCGGAGGGACAGGTAGTGTATGAGGGCCTCAAGTGAGTTTGAGTGTAGGTAGCTCAGCCACTACGGTAGGTCGGTAGAGTAGGAGACAGCAGGGGAAAAGGAGGACGGGGATTAGGGAGGGTCGTAGTCTCAGAAAAGGTTACTCAGTTGAGAAGCGTACTCCACCGGTTTCATGACCTCAAAGTCGAAATCGTAGTCACGAAGGTTACTTGTGGGTCCTGACTAAAGGAAATCTTACCTGACCAACCTAGAGGAACGTCAGGTTCCCTGAGAGTTCTCAGGAGAGGTTGTGGTGTCGAGTTTTCCTAGTCAAGAAGTTACGAGTTTAAAGAAATACCGGGTTGAGAGTGTAGGTATGTACTAATGACCTTTTTGGTAACAAAACTAATGTACCTGTAAACAACCGTTTCATGACAGAGACGAAAATTATATGGTAGATCCAACCAGTATCGAAAAGAAAGTTCCTCTTTCACAGAGAATTAAAGTACCGACGTCAGTGGTGGACGTCACTGAAACCTTTAGTTTTTTTTATCAGAGTGACAAAGATAACAAAGGAGTAGATAAACGGTACTTGACTACTATTGCCTACAGTACTAGAATCAAAAAACTTACAACTCAAAATTCGGTTGAAAAGAGGAGAGGAGAAAGTGAAAGTAGTTCTTCGAGAAATCAAGAAGAAGTGAAAGACGGTATTCCCACCACAATAGACGTATAGACTCCGATGACTATAAAGAGGACCGTTAGAGCTAAGGTCGAACACGACCTTCGTACTACGAAGGTAGTACGTAAAACGTAGTACATAAGACGTATATTCGTCCCACTGTTATATGTCGGAACTGCATGAGGAAAGGGTTAAACCTTGGTCATACAACAAGATACAAGTCAAGATTGAAAACGAAGAACTAGACGTATGTTAAAGGAGTCCTCCGTCCATCCCATTCCATTCCGTCCATTACGTAGAGAAATTCTTAAAAGGTGACAAACAACACTAGGTGTGTCAAACAACACTAGGTGTGTCAATCAACACTAGGATATTCATACCGCTACGGAGAAAAACTATGTAGTGTTTTTCGTGTTAAGTACCTCTTTACTTAACTATTCCACCTGAATTAATTGTAAATTATATGGGAGAGAAGTTCTCTCCCATACTCTTCTTTTCGGTTTCAAACCCTCTTTTATAAAAGTTTTCTCGATAAACTATTTCCCGACGATACGTTTTATATGTTTCTTGACAATTTTAACTTGTTATTCTTTCTTTATTAGGTTAAATTTTAACTAGATACTAGACTTGACCTTTTCCTTTACCTTTGGGTGAGGTCATAGAACGGACTTCTTAGAGTACTTGTCTCCCCGGAACACCCGACGTTAGGAACCCCAACGTTTGTCAACCTGTACTGAATCGTTGATTTACTTTTGTTGTTTCTAGACTTATCTTTTGTGTGGTTTCGTTTATACGTCTACCTTTTACTCGTATACTTTTCTATGAGTCATAGTATACGGTAGTTCCTTAATTTTTAACTTTGTGTCGCCTCTATAGTGTCGTGTAGATAATCTTACTGATATTAGGTTTTGTGATTGTTGTGGTTTACGATCGTCCTCACCCCTCGTTACCATTGAGAATAAATAACGACAACCCTTATGTTTTACCATGTCGGGGAAATCTCCTCTCAGGCCGACAAAGAATGTCAGATTTATATGAGAATGGTATATTACGTCGTCAACACGGGGACCTTTATATGTTACCTTACTAAAAAACTCGACTTTATTTACACGAAGTTCGGTACTTTTCTATACCCTCTAAGTATCCATGTAATGATTCATTAATTTTGGTCAGACTTTTCCATGTATCACATACTATAGTTGATATTTTGTAAACCCCTTTCCGTTTCGACATCTTTGTCATTTTCCCAATCACCATCAGTCTCGAATCTACGCTCCCTCCCTCCCTATTTATCCGTCCCGTGTCTCCCGAAAATCTTATCATTTTGATGAAACTATGATATAACCACATGTGTACAATTTGTAAACAGGTTTGGGTGTCTTACATGTTTTGATTGTCACTTGGGACAACACTTGACACCTGAAACCCACTACTATACAGTTACATTCAAGTAGTTGACATTGTTTACATGGTGAGATCACACCTTAAAACTATAACTTCTTCCGATACGTATACATCCCTTTTGTCCCACCCATATATCTTTAGAGATATTAAAGATATTAATATAACTTAATAGAGATATTAAAGATTTAGAGATATTAAATGATACGACACTTGAGTTTTGACGACGTATGTTATCTCACATAATTTTTAAAGTGTAAAAAACAAAAAGTAGAAGATATTTCGGTGTGTCAAGTCTTTTACGTCAATGTATCCCTTAATTATATATATACGTATATATGTATATCAAAAAGATCAGTAAATAATACACCATTCAGTGAAGCCAGAACAGACTGAGAAACGAGAGGACGTAACCGTCCATCAAAGAATTGGTAATCGTGGTGGACCTTTCATGAATAATCCAATTACGTTTTCACTAACGTCAAAACTTAACGACTTGAAACGGAAAACTATAACCTTATGTAAGCATTTATTTATGCCAATACAATATGTAGTAAAATTACGTGTAAAGAACGAAATAAATAAATAAAATACGATTATTGAATAATGAACGACAAATAAAATATAAATAAAATCTGATTCCTTTACTTCAATCTGTTTTTCGTTTAAATTCGTCAAAAGAATAAAATAAACTCAAGTTTACCTAGTATTTTGTCGTCTATGTTGAGTGTTGTAGTTATTGCGTAAACCGGGTCTTTGACGATCACTTACATGTCACGGCACCACCAAGTTCTTCAAAAACGTTTCCTCTACTCTCTGAACTTCTACTCCTCGTAACACCGGTCGGTAACCTTCAACTGTTACTGGTTGACTTTCATAGTAACTTCAACTCAGAGAATATTGATGTTCTCTTCTACGGTTTCTTGGGTCGTAAACTTCGTTTAACTTTTCCATTTTTTCAAGCCATTCACCCACGGAGTACTCGACTGTCTTTGGAGTTTTTTTAATAGTCCAACAGACGTTTTTGTTCTTTGGCAAAGATCTAGTCTTATACTGTACACTATTTTTAACCTAAAAACTATTGGTCGTTACTGGTCGAGTCACCAACCTGATTTTTCGAGGTTTCGTGAAGGGCTTCGGTTTGAACGTAGTTTAAGTACGTACCAGTGACGACCCAGTAGACGACGTTCAGACTAGTTGATGTCGAAAGACTTGGGGTCCCTTTGGAAAGGTAGACTCTTCATACGAGACGTCTAGTCACTCTATGTGACTTTTGACGTTGGGGACACCTACCGTAACCATTTGTCATACCCGGGTTAAGAAGAGGTACTGTTACGGGTTGACGTGTATCGTGTTGGTTACGAAGTTTTCAACTAGCTTGTCCCGACACTTCAAAATGGAAGAGGCGATATAATTGGTCTACAGAGTGATTAGCTGATGGTGAAGAAGTTCGTAGAACCGTTGAGAAACGTTCCTTTTACGAAGGCGTTTGCCGTCCTCCGTCGTTTACGAAACGTTCTCAGACAGCTTAGGACTTTGTGTCTAAAAATAGGATGTCCTTATTTATTTAAATAAAGTGTAATCATCTTTACACAACTAACATTACCAAGGATAACACTAATTATTTTTACACAAACTCGGAACAATATTACTAAATTTGAAGTGTACCTGTAGGGGTCTACCAGTTGTGACTTTAGTCTAACTAATATAAGAAACATCGGTTTCTACCTCTTCGAGATATGTGAGTCGTTTTTGTTCTAACCCTCGACTGACACCGAGTCTAGTACTTGAGGAATAACGGTTTAAGTCTGAATTTGACTTCTTTCATCCCTTTTGGTGATCTGATAAGTCCATACTGGATTTAGTTTAGGGAATACTAATATGTCACTTTCACGCTTTATCTAAATTCCCTGATCTACACTATCTATCTCACGGACTACTTGATACCTACCTCCAAGAGCTGTAACATGTCCTCTGTCCCTAGTTCTGGTAGGGGTACCTTTTCTTTACGTTTTTTCGTTTTACCGACAGACCCCTTCGGAATGTTTATCGACACTTTTCTTCTCTTCACTTTTCGTTTTCTCTTTCCCTTTCTATACTCGTAGACTTACGTCTTAAGGTTTCTTATTGTTCTTCTCTATTCTTTCTGAAGGAGTCGTTAGTCACGTTTCTTTATCTCCTTTTGTTGTCTTACACTTTCTGATCTCGAGAGAAGTTCTTTTAATCTCTATGGTTTCCTTGTAGAATACGTTTCTACCCGAGTTATTTTCTGTCTTTACCATACCTAGATTTTCTTTGTCTTCTATAATTTTTCTCCACCGTTCTTATGTGTCTTCGTGACATGTTTTTTATAGAAGTACTGGTTCTATTAGTGCTATCACACTAGTGAGTGGATCTCGGTCTGTAGGACCTTACACTTCAGTTCACCCGGAATCTTTCGTAGTGATGCTTGTTTCGATCACCTCCACTACCTTAAGGTCAACTCGATAAAGTTTAGGACTTTCTGCTACGACGCTTTCACGACGTGAGTTATACGGTCGTGTAAACCTTTTGAGTCGTCACCGACGTCTTGACCTTTTCCAGTCAAAAGTAAGGTTAGAGTTTCTTTCCGTTACGGTTTCTTACGGGTTTGCTGGCGTGTTAACGTGAGTAGAGCGTGCAATCATTTTATTACGGGTTTTAAGAGGTTCGGTCCGAAGTCGTTATGCACTTCACACTTGAAGGTCTACAAGTTCGACCAAAATCTTTTCGTCTCCTTGGTCTCTGGATTAACGGTTGTAAACGACCTAGTAACTTTTTCGTTCTCTCAAGGTCTTTTTGTAGATAAAGACGAAATAACTGATACGGTTTCGGAAACGCACCGAGTGTTATTTGACACCCTTTAAGACTTTCTCTACCCTTATGGTCTGGTGGATTGGACGGAGAACTCTTTGGAGGTACGTCCAGTCCTTCGTTATCAATCTTGACCTGTACCTCGTTATCTGACCAAGGTTTATCCTTTTCCTCATACAGTTCCGACATATGACAGTGAGACGAATAAATTGAATATACGTCTCATCTAGTACTCTTTGCGACCCGACATTCTTCGTGTTCGACCTTAGTTCTAACGGCCCTCTTTATAGTTATTGGAGTCTATCCTTCTACTGTGGTCGGAATACCGTCTTTCACTTCTCCTTGACTTTTCGGAGAACTACTTTCACTTTCTCCTCTCACTTTTTCAACCGAATTTCGAGTTGTAAGTCTTTTACTTCTAGTACCGTAGATCAAGGTAGTGAAGTACCCTTTATCTACCCCTTTGTCACCTTTGTCACAGTCTGAAATATAAAACCCCGAGGTTTTAATGACGTCTACCACTGATGTCGGTACTTTAATTTTCTACGAAAAAGGTACTTTCCTTTTAATACTGGTTGGATCTCTCGTATAATTTTTCGTCTCTGTAATGAAACGGTTGTTTCCAGACAGATCAGTTCCGATATCAAAAAGGTCACTAGTATATACCTACACTCAACCTGACACTTCTTTCGACTCGTGACTTCTTAACTACGAAAACTTGACACCAAAACCTCTTCTGAGAACTCTCAGGAAACCTGACGTTCCTCTAGGTTGGTCAGGTAGGACTTCCTCTAGTCAGGACCCACAAGAAACCTTCCTGACTACGATTTCGAATTTGAGGTCATAAAACCGGTGGAGTACGCTTCTCAACTGAGTAACCTTTTCTGAGACTATGACCCTGACTAACCCCCGTCCTCCTCTTCCCCTACTGTCGCCTACTCTACCGACCTACCTTAGTGGTTGAGCTACCTGTACTCAAACTCACTTGAGGCCCTCAACCACTACCTATTCCTACGGACCGTACGACGCTAAGTACCCCAGCGTTTCTCAACCTGTACTGACTCGTTGATTTGACTTGACTTGACTTACAGTCGGTTTGATCATGTTTAAATCATTCACAATTTAATTACGGAAAAGACCCATTATGTATGTTTTAATGTGTAAATCATGAGATACCTCTCCCTTTACCGTTGGATGAGGTCAGAAGAACGAACCTCTTAGGGTCCCTGTCTCCTCGGACCACCCGACGACAGATACCTTAGTGTGTCTTAGTCTGTACTGACTTCACTGAATCGTCGTCGTCGTCATCTTTATCCTTTATCTTTTATTCTTACTTAAAAAGACACTCAAGTATGATGATTTGACCGAACGTTAAAATTGTTTTATAAAATTGATTGTAATTATAACTTTATGTTACTTGTCATAAAGTTTGTAGGTAAAAATCCTTCAAGGTCTGTTTTTACAGGTGTCGGACTTTGTCTACGTTAACTAAATTGGGAGAGAAAGTCTACACGTGAACATCTATGTTAAAAGATCTTTTTATAGTAACTTTTCATTGGTACATCACTATTCGTTATAAAAATAATCATTTACTATGAAGTGAAATTCGGTCAGAAATCATTGTTAGTGTTCTCTTTCTATATAAATTTATTTATATCGTATAAACCGTTTTATTTGATAGACCAGGTCCAATACTATAAAAAAAGACCTTTCACTGATATTTGAAATAATTAGATATGTTACGTTTATACGTGAATTTAGAGGTAATTCAGTGCAATAACTACAAAAACCGACATTTATAAAGACGAAAAACATTATAAAACTAGAACAAGGGTGATTTTTTTCTCCCTCATAGAGTGAGTCTAAAAACAGAGACAAGATAAAAAAAGAGAAAATCGAGTCATTTACATCGAAGTTTACAATGTAAAGGAACGATCGAGTCCACATTGTATCTCTAAAACATCCATTTGAAGGGGAGGAAATCAGGTGACGACGGTATCTTCAGTGTGTGGGAAGAAAGTAAGTGGTCGACTGGTTACAGAAGAGGTTCAGAAAGAGGTCAGGATGAAAGAATAATTAAAAAATCGAGAAATAAAAAATAAATAAATAAAAAAGAAATGTTATGACATAACCAAAACGGTATGTAACTGTACTTAGACGGTGCCCACATGTACTCAAGGGTTAGGACTTAGGGGGGAGGGTAGTGTGAGGGGTATAGTAGAGAGACCCAGTTGGGTCACGTGGTCGGGGTTCGTAGGACATAGGACATAGTTTGGATTTTAATATTAACGTAAATAAATAAATAAAAACCGACACGACTCAGAAACAACGATACAACTGAAAAGAGATCAACACCACTACCCCCCGATGAGAGATCAACGACCCGAGTCCAAAGAGTAACGCACCAAAGAGAACAACCCGAAGTTATCAACGTCGAGGTCCGAGACCTCGTGTCCGAGTTACCAATACCACGTCCCCGAATCAACGAAGTACGGTACACCATAGATAGACCTAGTCTCTCGTTTGGATTTGGGCACAGAGGAAGTAACCGTCCGTCTAAGAAATGAGAACTCCGTGGTTCCTTCGGGGTCGGGATGAAAGAATTTGTCGGAAGAGGAAATAGTCGCGGGAGGAAGGTGCATAAAATGGTGAGGGGGATTCCGTGTTAGAAGTATAAAGTATTTGTACTTTAAGTTTTCCATATAGAGAGACACTAAAACGAAGAAGATGGTTGGAATTTTACCATGTAACTTATACCATATTTTTCTAGTTTCACTTAAATAAATGAAATAACAAGAAAGTTTTATCCAGACGCAGAGACCCATACGTATGTTTGAAGTATATCGATATTTTCCTTTCTTCGTTTACGGTCAGTGTATCGTGGTTCGACTCTGTGGTTTACAATTCGTCTCTATTACTTCCCCGACTCGAACCTTCAATAGACACTCTGAGTCATCACTGACGATAAACCTTATAGTTTGTAAGAACCCTTCGTAACATCCGAAGGGTTCATTATCTCTTCTAACTGTAGTCTGAGGTACAACATCAGTATGATATCGGTTATTAAATTCCTACTCTACTATCTTCCTTTTTCGTAAAGTATCAGAGGTAGTTTGTTTCCTTATCTCACCATTATGAAGTTACGAGAGGGGGAAATTCCGTTCATTTAATTATTATATTATTGTTGAACTTATTTTATATTATTTACGTCTTCAATCAGTTCCTTTCCTACCACGAGGACAATTGACACTAGATTCAAGTGGTTACCTGGTTTAGGATGACCGAAGGGACATTTTATAAAGTCTCTTCAAGACAAAGTCCTACTTTCCCGAACACACGTAACAAAGTTCATTTGGGAGACTGTGACCTCAACTTCACGTTAAACGATGTAGACTCTCTAAAAACCACTGAATGGTTCTTCAAAGGGCACACCTGGTCAAACGGTAATTAAAACTTTGACATCCAGGGTAGAACCTCTTGTGGTGGGAGACCCAGTCGATGATACACAGGACACTGTAGTCCTTAATGTCTAATTCACGATTACGGGGAAGGGAAGGTGGTCAACATCAAGTATCCCTTTCTACTTCTTTTTTCCCTTTCTCAGTCTTATAGGTCGACAGGGTACCAGGAGTTCGGAGACAGTGTTGAAGATATAAGTCAGGACCGTTTTCCCAAACTTTTACTCAAAAGGTCATAAATGGACTTTAAAGAAGGAACAAGTGTTCTATCCGAGGGTAGGAGTAGGAACACAAAGATTTATGAAAATATTCTAAACACTAGCAAAACCGTAAAACTTTAGTTAAAAGGATTTAATCTTAAGTTTACGGAATATTTAAGGGGTCGTTAAAATAAAACATCTATCTGTCCCTGTAAAATAAAATAATTTTACAATTACCGAGAAATCACTAAATTTTATTACCCGGTCCAACTATTATGTGGTAATACATGATTCGTAGTCTTTTTACAGATATTTTTAAAACGACATAAAAAAGAGATACTAAAAGAAAAAAATATAAGTCAATTAGGATTTACGTTTCCGGAAACTTTTTGTTTCCTAATTTTTAATTAAAAAGAACCGATTGAGGTACCATCGACTGTTCTTTATAAAGTTTAATCAAGTAAGATTTATTAAATATAGAAATGTGGTTTTGTAGGTTTTGAGTCAACATACTTAGAAGGATTCTGTGTTAACGAATGATTATCGACTCGGAAACCATGGAAAGGTTTCACGACACGACACGACACGATTCAGTGAAGTCAGTACACGCTGAGACACGTTGAGATACCTGATATCGGACGGTCCGAGGAGGAGGTAGGTACCCAAGAGGTCTGTTCTTATGACCTTACTCACGGACACAGGAGGAGGTCCTCTGGAAGGCCTGCGTCCCTAGTTTGAGTGTAAAGAATAAAGAGAATGTAACCGTCCGTCCAAGAAATGGTGATCGTGGTGGATCCTTCGGGGTGGAAAAGTTCCACTTGTCCGGATTTTCAGTTAAGTCGTTTGTAAACATCTCCTGAAGGATTTGAATTCAGTTGTCATTCGTAATACCCTAAGTTTCTATTTTTCATTCACTACTTAGGACAAAAGTTCCTTATACGTGATAAGTCACACTACGTCATGTCTTACTCCATCCGTCTTATCAATTTCGTATTTGTTTTCACGAGTCTTTTTGATCTCCCTTATTAGTCACTCTTTTCTCTCGAGTTAACTTATTTACGATTAACAGGACCTGAGATTTGTTACTTAACTTTAATTCATTCGTTTCTTCTCTTATTAAGTAATATCTGTATTCAAATATACTTCTATTCTTACATTAGGTAATACCCGTTTTATTCTAGTTTTGATCAGAATACTACTTGTACCGAAATGAGGGTGATAATTCGCAATAATTCTCAGATTGTATCTCATCTGTGAGGGTAGAGAGTAAAGTTGAAAAAGACATTTTGTGTAAAATGTGACATTGTATGAGCTATTGAATGTACAAGTATAAGTAGGAGATTGAGAGTCATTATCTTAACGATCGGTACGTGTGTATGTGTGAGGTGTGTTTATGAAAGATAAGAACGAACTGAATCATGAAATTTTTGATGTAAAGGTAGGTGGGAACATTAATCCACACAGGTACTCTTACTTAAGATCAGTATCGGTGACAACCTTTTTTTGTTTGTTTTTTTTCTGGGTCCCTTTATAAAAACACCCCGGGAATAGATAAATTTGTTAAACTGATTTTCACACAATAACCGTGTGAAAAACCGTTGCCCAAACGGTGGTCCTGTGTCCACAGTACTTTTTGTGACAATTTGGATTCGTTTCTACCCTTTCCTTTTGGGTGTTGTTGTAGCAACAGTGACCCGTACATCTAAGTCCCTTCAGATGGTGTTGATCGGTAGACTAGATGTTTACACCGGCCTAGTTGGTGTCTTGTTAACTTTTGAAGTTCTTCCTCCGACGGTTCTACCCTTTCCCGAGGAAGTTCATACGGACCCAGGACCTGTTTGACTTTCGACTTACACTCGTACCATAGTGGTAACTATAGAGGGACACCTTTAAACTCCTGTCGTTCATGACACAATGATAGTAAGTACGGGGTCCTGTCTCTCTAAAATAATTTTTATACTAATACCCGTATAGGGTCCGACTGACACGACATGATTAACAACGACGACCACAACCACGTAAACTTCGGCCATAAAGGTTCTTGGTCGTCTGGGCACTCGTACAGGAAGACCGAATGTGAGACCCACATTTTGTCGATTAACAACCTCAATTGTTTTACCTAAGGTGACTCGACGAGATGTCGGTCTTCTCTATACTCCTTTAACAATTCCTTCAGTCGTGGATGTAATTCTTTTAACCGATGTTGGGGTTGTGTCATCGTAAACACGGTCAAAGACCGACCGTAGTATTGTTGTACGACCTCGGTTCACGTTTATACAGTACCAAGTTCTCTACCTTTCAGTGGGTATTTTTACAGTTACGGTCACCTTAGTAAGACGAACTTTGAAACCCAACGTAGGACGATGGTTAAGTGGGTTGACTGTTTGGGAACACAAACGGTGAGGTCCTACAGATATTTTAACCACCATAACCATGACAGGGACACCCAGCTCGCCTCTAACCACAGGAGTTTGGACCGTACCACCGGTAGAAACGAGGTCAGTTACACAGTTGACTTCACTTCAGACATCTTTGCGTGGTACTTCGTGACTCACTTCGGGAAGGACCCCTGTTAGACCCGAAGTTACAGTTCTCACATAGACAGTTTCTACAAGTAGCACCATTACACCGACGACTGTCGTTTTTACTGGGTGGTTACCTTCGTCGACCGAAGTGTCGAGTCCACTAATAAAACTCGGTAAGTCCGGTTTAGTCGTGACCTATACGTGGACACGACCTGACAGTGTGTCGAGAGTAACGAACGTTCAAACGACTCGACTTCCTCTTCTAACTAACAGCAAGACCGTTTTTCGACTTTCTACCGGGATTTAAGAACTTTAGACCACTACGACGGTAACAACTATACCAAGAACCGTTCGGGTACACACAGTTCTCGAAGAGACTGATAGGAGGGGACCCGACAAAACGACACACACTGTACTCTGTCTGTCAGTGACACCCATAGTAGTCTCGTCACCTGTTCTTCCGTCGACCTCGACCGTTCCAGTGGTTCAGACGGGTCTTTCGAGTCTTTCGATTTACTTATAATAGGGGTTATGGACGGTGAGGTCAGAATTAGTCACCACCTTCTTGTCAGAGTCTTGACGAACAGAGTTTACCGGTAAATTCAAATTAACATTTTCTGACCAATTACTAGTGTTACGTGGCATTTTGGAAGTCTTCCTTTCCTCTTACAAAACACCTGGTATACAAAACACACACCGTCAAATTCAATAATCAAAAATTTTAGTCATGAAAAATTACTTTTGTTGAACTGGTTTTTAGACAGTGTCTTAAACTCTGGGTAAATTTTTTTCAAATTACTCGTTTTCTTTTTCACACAATAACTTAGGTACCCGGATACACTCTATACTATTAAATAGTCACTTTTAAATCTTATTATTCATCTCGTATCAATGAAGACTCAACCAAATAACAGGTTATTCACGTACCTTTCTTAGAGATGTCCCAGGTCCATGGTAGAGGAGAACGAGTCTAATTCTCCGGGAAGACCCGAGAAATAACAGTTTACACTGTAAGGACTGATTAAAGAACAGAGTATAACACTCTTTTTTAATCGTCGTCATACTAGGTACCGAAATATCTTGGATAAACAAAAAATTTGGTATATATAAGGAGAACGTAGACTAAAAAGATTGACGTAAACAAATTACGGATAATGTAGAAATGAGATCAAGTCAAGTCAGAGAGTCGGTACGGGTAGTGAAACGTTGGGGTACCTGACGTCGTGTGGTCCGAACGGACAGGTAGTGGTTGAGAGTCTCAAACGAGTTTGAGTACAGGTAGCTCAGTCACTACGATAGGTTGGTAGAGTAGAAGTCAACAGGGGAAGAGGAGGACGGAAGTTAGAAAGAGTTGTTGTCCCAGAAAAGGTTGCTCAGTCAAGAAACGTAGTCCACCGGTTTATGACCTCGAAGTCGAAGTCGTAGCCAGAAATGAGTGTTGTGACGTAATAGGTAGTACGACACCCTCTGATACCGGTACCATTCAGTGAAGTCAGTACAGGCTGAGAAACACTGGGATACCTGATATCGGGAGGTCCGAGGAGACAGGTACCTCTAAGAGGTCCGTTCTTATGACCTCACCCAACGGTACAGGAGGAGGTTCCTTAGAGGGGTTTGGTCATTAACTTGAGCACAGAGAACGTAGAAGACGTAACCTTCCGTCCAAGAACTGGTGAACGTAGTAGACCCTTCGGGACAATCTCTGATAGTTGAAAGTCACTGAAAGAGTCTTTAAGAATAATACAAAGTAACCACTACTGTTGTTTACGTTCGTAATAGGTCCCTTACATCTGATCATACTTTCTGTTAAGTAAAAGACTAGTAAAATTTCAATGGTAAACCTTTCCCGTTATCATGTAGAAGATTGGTATGGAAGAGAATTTGGGAAATTTAGTATTAGTGACATAAGGACCTCATACTAGAGAATCTTACAACTCGTGTAGTGATCGAAGGTATATGACAGTGGTCACCTCTCCTATCTATTCCCTGGTTACCCACCTCGTTCTTTTCTTCGATGCAGATAGATTCTTTACAGGTAGACCGTCCCGAATTCTGACTGAACCTACTCGTATCACGGTGTTACAGATAACCTCCGTTCTTCTGTTGTTAGTATCCTTGTTTTAACAATAACACCTTATTTTTAGAGTTTTAGTAAACTTTCTGTATCAACATCCCTGAGGATTCCCAATCGGACTGTACACTTGATCCATGGTAGTCTTATTTTCTGTGGAAGAAGGTGATGAATGGTGGACACCTACGACGTCTGTTCGTAGTCGTGGCATCAGTGTTACACCTGGTTACTGTCGACTACGTACTCGAGCATACAACACCAAGTTCGGGTTGACAACCACGATCGATACTCACCAGATCTAGAGATTGAGTCGCATACAGATTAGACTCACTGTAAGTCGGTCGCAGTCATACGATTGATTGAATTAGTGGAATTAAAATCCGTTGGGACGTTTCTTTATGGTGTTCTCGATTACCCTTACTAAATGAGTAGTCCGACGGAAGGACTTTGATTTTGGACCCGTGACCTAAGCCTTACTAGAGTATCTGAATTCAGGACCTCGAAAAACGTCGTAGATCAAAAGGAACGTGTACTCCATCTCCTAGTGTCCTACTGGGTTCCACTCTTGACCTCTACTTTCAAGTGTCTCCTGGATCAGATCCATATGAATCTGTAGTTTCAGACATATACAGACATATGAATCCGTCCTGAAGACCGGTCAAGGTACGGTCAGGGTCCGTTGGTCCCCGGAATATATTAATCCTTCTTCCGTGGGATCTCGTACCCGGGGTACCCCACGTCCCGAACTCTGTCTCCGGGATGTACGAGAACAGATTCCCGTTATGAATAAGATAGGTTACCTTATCGTCGTCTTCATTTCTTATGACGAAGACTAAAATCTTATATTTCTGTATGTTTGTAAGGTGTAAATAAATAAAAGGAAACGAATGACCTATGACATAGGGTCGTTATAGAATTTCGGTGTACAACTTTCCTGTACAAGTCGTTTCATTGGGATGGAGGTGGAACTTGGGTCTCATTGAGAAAGCTGTTTAATAGACATACTCTATAAAACAAACTCAGTAATATATAAACCCCCACACAATCGATGAGATCGATTATATTAAGGAGGTATTTCACTTTTGAGTTCTTACTAACCCTGAAAAAGATTAAACAAGGATAAAATAAAGATCACAGACCTTTTTACAGTCTGTACCATCATTAGACAATACTGACTATAATCCGTATCAGAAGTTATTTACTAAGTGAACTCTTTTATTTAGTTGATAAATCACCTTATGTCAAGATCATCGATTCACTATCCTTTCCCCGATGTACTTCTTTGTCCTCCTTCGATGTTTAATAACACATGAACCTACAAATCACGAATAAGATTTCAGTAGTCAATTCTTCGAAATCCGATGTCCACTGAAAGTCTTGTTTCAACTCTTCATATAGGTACACGGAATAAGGTACCAGTGTCCTTAACACGATAACTCCTAGGGTTACTTTCCCGAGTTACTAATCTTGACTCCCCCTACGTTTTAGTTCTCGACCACGTCTGTCAAACATTGACAAAATAGTGTTGGACTTCGTGGAATTCACAAACACATTTTATGTACGTAAAGGTCTTACGTACCCAGAGTGATTTACTCACTAGACTTTAAAATAAATTCCCTTAGATATAACCTAATGGTAATACCTGTTCGAAACATCAAGTAAGTCGAGTCAAGTCAAGTCAGCGTGTCAGTACAGACTGAGAAACACTCGGGTACCTGACGTCGCGTGGTCCGAAGGGACAGGTAGTGGTTGTGGTCCTCGGATGAGTTTGAGTACAGATAACGCAGTCACTACTTTAAGTTGGTAGAGTAGGAGACAACAGGGGAAGAGGAGAGCGGAAGTTGGAAAGAGTCGTAGTCCCAGAAAAGTTTACCCAGCCAAGAAGCGTAGTTCACCGGTTCATAACCTCAAAGTCGAAGTCGTAGTCAGGAAGGTTACTTATAAGTCCTGACGAAAGGAAATCCTGCCTGACCAACCTAGAGGAACGTCAGGTTCCCTGAAAGTTCTCAGAAAAGGTTTTAGTGTCAAGTTTTCTTAATTAAGACACCACGAGTCGAAAGAAATATCAGGTTGAGTGTGTAGGTATCCACTGATGACCTTTTTGGTATCAAAGCTGATCTACCTGGAAAAGACCATTTCATTACAGAGACGAAAAATTATAAGACAGATCCAACCAGTATTGAAAAGAAAGTTCCTCGTTCGCGGAAAATTAAAATACCGACGTCAGTGGTAGACATCACTAAAACTTCGGGGGGGTTTTATTTCCGTCGGTGACAAAGGTGACAAAGGGGTAGATAAACGGTAGTTCACTACCCTGGTCTACGGTACTAGAATCAAAAGACTTACAACTCAAAATTCGGTTGAAAAAGTGGGAGGAGAAAGTGAAAGTAGTTCTCCGAGAAATCAAGAAGTGGAAGATGGTATTCCCACCACAGTAGACTCATAGACATTGACGATTATTTATTCATTCTTATAACCGTATATCTCCTGTCTCACCTATCTACCCGGGATATCTTTGTCGTCAACATCATGCTCGTGTCCGAGTACTGGGTCCGGAATCAAAATAAAAATAAAGTTTGGTCTATTTATTTATAGTGACTGTCGGTGTTTCTTCAAATCTTCGTGTCTTACTACCACTGATAGATTATCATTGATCTACTGACAGAATATTAGTAACCTACTGCAAGATTAACACTAACCCCTTCCGTCTTATCCTGAGAACCTCCCGTGTCGTCTTGGAACACGTTGTCCTGGGACCTCTTTCCTTGTCACTGGGGGTGTCCTCTGAACGGACACCCACAGACCCTCAGAGGTCACTTCTGCACCCAGGTACCACTGGACGACGTCCCAACCCCCGTACCTGACATCGTCATGTACGTACCCTAGAAAACTCCCTCCAGTGGTAATAGAAGTAGTGGAGGTGGTATCAAACCGGGATCCATTTATCGTGCCTCTATTGTGTCGAGGTGGGTAGTTGTCTTTTAACATAATTTCTAAATGTCTCGTACCGGGACGGGTAGTCTTATTCTGGGTCATAGGTGGGAGTCAGTCAGATAGGGTAGTCCTCGAAGGTATTCGGAGAATAGGAAGAGGTAGTCTCCCGTCTGTCTGACTTTTGATTTTAGTGTCTTTTTAATGGTTAGATTAGTGTACCTGGTGTCGGAACAGATTGTCACTTTAATATTCGGTACGGTACATTCCGGTGGGTTCTGTCTACCTATTACCACCTCTCCAGATTGTCTTACTCCAGGTGACCTCTTTCCTTACCGTTTGGTGAAGTAATAAGGACGGAACTCTTGGGGTACTTGTCATACTTTTCCGTTTTTCTATCCTGTGACTTTCTACTTGAGGGGTTCAACAATTCACCGGTCATACGATGACCTCTAGTCATCTCTTTATTAAGGTCTTTCTTATTGCTCTACCTCGGTTTCGGTTTCGTTGTGGGTCAACATCTACACTGACCACTATCTTCGTTCCAGACTACGACATTTCTCGTTATAACGTATCCTTGGACCTTACAATCCACGTACTTAGTTCCGGTTGACCTCCAGCAGTTTGTCCTCTACCGTTCTCACTTGCAGTCGTAAAGTCCTTAGTCATTTGATTTTACCTGACCCTACCCACTTAAAAGAGTCTACTGGTAATATAGATGATGACACCCGTTCTTATGGAATCTTCTTTACCTCATCGGTAGTATCAGTTGTTTTGTCAGGTTTTACGTCATGAACCTACGTCAGAGTTTTTACTGTCTTACTAGAGATAAACATAGGTTCCGTTTGGTAAGTTATAGTACCATTAGGTTCAGATAAGGGGCTGGTCGTTGCGACTTCTTCGACTTCAACTTGTCAAGAGTCTTCTGGATGTTCTGGACGAACTTCATTGTGAGGTTTTTCTACAGGAAAAGTAATATATCTCCTGACCTTACTTTTTCATCCTTCAGTTCTTTTGGACCTTATTATCCGTTTAAACCGGAACCTCATGTCTTTCTTCGTTCCTTTTCCGATTATCTCAAGACGGTTCTTTTTCGTGACCATTAAAGTTTGTGGGAGAAGGTTGTTGTGTCCTCTTCTGAGATGTGTACCTGTAGTGGTCTACCAGTTGTGACTTTAGTCTGACTATAAGATACGTCGGTTTCTACCTCTTCGAGATATGTGAGTCGTTTTTGTTCTGGCTCTCAACTGACACCGAGTCTAGTACTTTAGGAATAACGGTTTAGGTCTGAATTTAACTTCTGTCACCCCTTTTGGTGATCTTGTAAGTCCATACTGGGTTTAGTTCAGGGAATACTAATATCACTTTCACTCTTTAGCTGAATTCCCTGATCTGGACTGTCTGTTTCACGGACTACTTCATGTCTATCTCCAAACATTGTAACATGTCCTCTGTCGCTAGTTTTGGTAGGGGTTCTTTATCTTTACGTTTCTTCGTTCTACCGACAGACTCCTCCGGAATGTTTATCGACACTTTTCTTCTCTTCACTTTTCGTTTCCTCTTTTCCTTTCTATATTCGTAAACTTACGTCTCAAGGTTTCTTGTCGTACCTCTCCATTCTTTCGGAAGGAGTCACTGGTCACGTTTCTGTCTCTTCTTTTGTTATTTTACCCTTTCTGGTCTTTAGAGAAGTTCCTGTGATCTCTATGGTTCCCTTATAAAGTACGTTTCTACCCGAGTTATTTCCTGTCTTTACCATACCTGGATTGTCTTCGTCTTCTATAATTCTTCTCCACCGTTCTTATGTGTCTTATTGATAGTTTTTTTCTAGAAATGTTGGGTCTATCTAGTGAGTGGATCCCGGTCTGTAGGACCTTACACTTCAATTTACCCGGAGTCCTTCGTAGTGACACTTGTTTAGATCACCTCCACTACCTTAAGGTCAACTCGATAAAGCTTAGGATTTTCTTTTTACCAAAATTTCACGACGTGAGTTATACAGTCTTTTAAACTTTTTGAGTCGACACCGGTGTCCTGACCTTTTCCAGTCAAAAATTTGGTTAAGGTTTTCTTTCCGTTACGGTTTCTTACGAGTTTGAGGGCGTGTTAACGTGAGAAGAGTATGTGATTGTTTCATTACGAATTTTAAGAGGTTCGGTCCGAAGTCGTTATGTACTTGACACTTGAAGGTCTACAAGTCCGACCAAAATCTTTTCCGTTTCCTTGGTCTCTAGTTTAACGGTTGTAGGTTACTTAGCACCCTTTTCGTTCTCTCAAGGTCTTTTTTGTAGATGAAGACGAAATAACTGATACGGTTTCGGAAACTGACACACCTAGTGTTATTTGACACCTTTTAAGACTTTCTCTACCCTTATGGTCTGTTGGTCTCGGCGGAGAACTCTTTGCACATAAGTCCAGTCCTTCGTTGTCAATCTTGACCTGTACCNGTTTAACGGTTGTAGGTTACTTAGCACCTTTTTCGTTCTCTCAAGGTCTTTTTTGTAGATGAAGACGAAATAACTGATACGGTTTCGGAAACTGACACACCTAGTGTTATTTGACACCTTTTAAGACTTTCGCTACCCTTATGGTCTGTTGGTCTTGGCGCAGAAGTCTTTGTACATAAGTCCAGTCCTTCGTTGTCAATCTTGACCTGTACCCTGTTGTCTGACAAACGTTTATCCTTTTCCTCATGCAGTTCCGACATATAACAGTGGGACGGACGAATAAATTGAATATACGTCTCATGTGGTCCTCTTTGCGACCCGACCTACTTCGTGTCCGACCTTAGTTCTAACGACCCTCTTTATAGTTATTGGAGTCTATACGTCTACCGTGGTCGGAATACCGTCTTTCACTTCTTGATTTTTCGGAGAACTACTTTCACTTTCCTCTCACTCTTTCGACCGAATTTCGACTAGTAAGTCTTTTGTTTCTAGTACCGTAGACCAGGGTAGTGAACTACTGTTTATCTACCGTTTTGTCACCTTTGTCAACGTCTGATAAAAAACCCGAGGTTTTAGTGACGTCTACCACTGACATCGGTACTTTAATTTTCTGCGAATGAGGAACCTTCTTTCAATACTGGTTGGATTTGTCGTATAATTTTTCGTATCTGTAATGAAACAGTTGTTTCCAGACAAATCAGTTCCGATACAAAAAAAAGGTTATCAGTACATACCTACACTCTCAACCTGATATTTCTTTCGACTCACAGTTTCTTGACTACGAAAACTTGACGCCACAACCTCTTCTGAGGACTCTCAGGGAACCTGACTTTCCTCTAGGTTGGTCAGGTAGGATTTCCTTTAGTAAAGACTTATAAGAAACCTTCCTGACTACAACTTCGACTTTGAGGTTGTGCACCGGTGGACTACGCTTCTCGACTGAGTAAACTTTTCTGGGATTGTGACCGTTTTAAACTTCCACTCTCCTCTTCCCCTACTGTCTCCTACTCTACCAACCTACCGTAGTGGCTAAGTTACCTGTACTCAGACTCATTTGAGGCCCTCAACTACTACCTGTCCCTCCGGACCGCACGACGTAAGGTACCCCAGTGTTTTTAAACCTGTGTTGAAACACTGACTTGACTTGACTTCCGACTTATCGACATAACTTTGGAATTTAATTTTGTTTTACTCCTTTTTGACTTTTCATCTTCATTAATCATTACGTTTGAAAATAAGGGTACCCCAATCAAGTCCGACTAACGAGAATCGAGTCGAAGAAAAGACAGGGGACGAACCGGACAGGGATAAGGAGGCAGAACACACAACTCATTATCGACGATGTTGTCAAATTGGGTCTCGTCGGACACGATAAAGTAAAGAAGTTCAGTGAGACTTAACACAATTCCAAATCTTGTAGTTACTACTCGTCCTCTACCCTCACCATTCCATTTCCTTTTGTCTAAAAGTCATCTAACCACCATCCCAGTTTAAAAAGGAGTATTAGATGTACATTTTATACTTTTAATGTCAGATCTTTTCATCTTAATCGAAAATTATCATCGTGTCGTACGTCATTACTCAAATTTGAAACTTCGGTCGAAGGGTTAAATTTAAAGTCGAAATGATGGATGATCAACACGTAGAACCCCGTTTGGCAAATTAAAGAGACAGAAGTCAAAGGACTATAAATCATAACTCTGTCATCATTATGGATAAAATACCTCTAACTTACTTTGTTATAAATCTTTCAAGGACCGGATTTCGTATATGATGCATTACCGAGATATTTTATTTAATGACACAAATTTTAATAAAAATTTCAAGTAAATTACTAAGTGAGTCATACCTACACACACGAAAAGTCTGATGAAAATAGACAATGGAATACTAATTGATTTATAATGTGGACTCTTACTCTTTCGAGGGAAATGTCGTTCCTTGATCAGACCGTGAATTTCGACGATCTAGTTCTACAAAAGTTAGGACATTTACTAGGTCTTGTGGTTTTGTGGCTGGTTCCGGTGAGATTCAACTCAAGTCAAGTCAAGTCAGAGAGTCAGTACAGGCTGAGAAACGCTGGGGTACTTATTGTCGTGCGGTCCGGAGGGACACGCAATTGTTGAGAGCCTCAAGTGAGTCTGAGTGCAGGTAGCTCAGGCACTACGGTAGGTCGGTAAAGTCGTAGACAGCAGGGGAAGAGGAGGACGGGGGTTAGGAAGGGTCGTAGTCTCAGAAAAGGTTACTCAGTTGAGAAGCGTACTCCACCGGTTTCATGACCTCAAAGTCGAAATCGTAATAAGGAAGGTTTCTTTAGGGTCCCGACTAGAGGAAGTCTCACCTGACCAACCTAGAGGAACCTCAGGTTCCCTGAGAGTTCTCAGAAGAGGTTGTGGTGTCAAGTTTTCGTAGTTAAGAAGTCGTGAGTCGAGAGAAGTGTCAGGTTGAGAGTGTAGGTATGTACTGGTGTCCTTTTTGGCATCGGAACTGATCTGCCTAGAATCAGCCGTTTCATTACAGAGACGAAAACTTATACGATAGATCCAACCAGTATTGAAAAGAAGGTTCCTCATTCATAGAAATTTAAAGTACCGACGTTAGTGGTAGACTTCACTAAAACCTCTGGGGTTTTTATTTCAGACTGTGACAAAGGTAACAAAGGGGTAGATAAAGGGTACTTCACTACCTTGGTCAACGGTATTAGAAGCAAAAGACTTACAACTCGAAATTCGGTTGAAAAAGTGAGAGGAGAAAGTGAAAGTAGTTCTCCGAAAAATCAAGGAGAAGTGAAAGACGGTATTCCGACCACAGTAGACGTATAGACTCCAATAACTATAAAGGGGGCCGTTAGAACTAAGGTCGAACACAAAGAAGGT
This sequence comes from Capra ibex, assembly GCA_006410555.1. Classification (NCBI taxonomy): domain Eukaryota; kingdom Metazoa; phylum Chordata; class Mammalia; order Artiodactyla; family Bovidae; genus Capra; species Capra ibex. Next base: position 32,211,578 of record SJYO01020080.1, read on the forward strand.
CGGGTTGCAAAGAGTATTACATGAGACGTATCTTCAATTCATTCGTCCCACTGTTATATGTCGGAACTACATGAGGAAAAGGATAAACCTTGGTCAGACAACAAGGTACAGGTCAAGATTGACAACGAAGGACTAGACGTATGTCTAAAGAGTTCTCCGTCCAGTCCACCAGACCATAACGGTAGAGAAAGTCTTAAAAGGTGTCAAATAACACTAGGTGTGTCAGTTTCCGAAACCGGATCAGTTATTTCGTCTTTATCTACAAAAAGACCTTGAGAGACTCTGTAATTACTTTACTGTGTGTTTTTCTCTGGTGAAACACTAAAATAAGTTCGTGTAAGGTAGGGGAGGATGTGTATCATGAGAGGTGAAGATTCATAGTATTCACGGGTCGGTTATGAAAACAACACCAATAACAAGTCAACGATTCAACACAAGTTGAGAAACGTTGGGGTACTTAACGTCGTACGGTCCAAAAGGACAGAAAGTGATAGAGGACTTCAAACGAGTTTAAGTACAGATAACTCAGTTACTACGGTATGTTGGTAGAGTAGAAGACGACAGGAGATGAGGAAAAAAACGGAAGTTAGAAAGGGTCGTAGTCCCAGAAAAGGTTACTCAACCGTGAAACTTAGTCCACCGGTCATAACCTCAAGTCAAAGTCGTAGTCAGGAAGGTTACTTATAAGTCCTGACTCGAGGAAATCCTACCTGACCAACCTAGAGGAAAGTCGGGTTCCGTGAGAGTTCTCAGAAGAGGTTGTCGTGTCAAGTTTTCGTAGTTAAGAAGTCATGAAACGGAAGAAATATCAGGTTGTGAATATAGTTGGGTGTATGTACTGATGACCTTTTTGGTATCGAAACTGATCTACCTGGAGACAACCACTTCATTACAGAGACAAAGAATTATACGACAGATCCAACCAGTATTGAAGGAAGGTTCCTCGTTCTCAGAAAATAAAATAAAAAAAATTAAATAAAGAAAATTAACCTCCAATTAATGAAATGTTATAACATAACCAAAACGGTATGTAGTTGTACTTAGACGGTGTCCATATGTACACAAGGGTTGGGACTTGGGGGGAGGGGGGAGGGAGGTGCATGGTAGGGAGACCTAGTAGAGTCACGTGGTCGGGGTTCGTAGGTCATAGTACGTAACTTGGACATGACCACTAAACAAAGTATATACTATAACATGTACAAAGTTNAGAGTAGAAGACGACAGGAGATGAGGAAAAAAACGGAAGTTAGAAAGGGTCGTATTCCCAGAAAAGGTTACTCAACCGTGAAACTTAGTCCACCGGTCATAACCTCAAGTCAAAGTCGTAGTCAGGAAGGTTACTTATAAGTCCTGACTCGAGGAAATCCTACCTGACCAACCTAGAGGAAAGTCAGGTTCCGTGAGAGTTCTCAGAAGAGGTTGTCGTGTCAAGTTTTCGTAGTTAAGAAGTCATGAAACGGAAGAAATATCAGGTTGTGAATATAGTTGGGTGTATGTACTGATGACCTTTTTGGTATCGAAACTGATCTACCTGGAGACAACCACTTCATTACAGAGACAAAGAATTATACGACAGATCCAACCAGTATTGAAGGAAGGTTCCTCGTTCTCAGAAAATAAAATAAAAAAAATTAAATAAAGAAAATTAACCTCCAATTAATGAAATGTTATAACATAACCAAAACGGTATGTAGTTGTACTTAGACGGTGTCCATATGTACACAAGGGTTGGGACTTGGGGGGAGGGGGGAGGGAGGTGCATGGTAGGGAGACCTAGTAGAGTCACGTAGTCGGGGTTCGTAGGTCATAGTACGTAACTTGGACATGACCACTAAACAAAGTATATACTATAACATGTACAAAGGTACGGTAAGAGGGTTTAGTAGGGTGGGAGCGGGAGAGGGTGTCTAAGATTTTCTGACAAGATATGTAGACACAGAGAAAACGACAGAGCGTATGTCCCAATAGCAATGGTAGAAAGATTTAAGGTATATATACACAATCATATGACATTCGGTTGAAAAAGTGAGAGGAGAAAGTGAAAATAGGAAGGAGAATCAGTTCTAATTAATCTATACGTTAGTATCTTAATGGAGACGAAGAACTGTAGTAAGTGAGGTTTCACTTGACGACGAAGAAGTTTCTAAGGGGATGGGGGTTGTTCAGTAGTAGATTGTTTTCGTGTTTAAGGCAACATTCGGGAGAGTCTTTGGGAGAATGACCGTGGAGTACCATGGGGTACCACACACTAGACGGAGTAACCTTGAACAAGTCGATATCCAACTAACAACCAATAGAAACCGACCTCCCGCGACTTTGTAATAAAGGATACAACCATAAAAATAAGTACATCTTATCGACACGAAAACTATGACTGTGTTAAGTTAGAACCGATAAACCTCTGAAATTTTCACAATTCAGAGCTTAGTCAAGTTAAAAATGTTGACATTTTACTTACCTACTTTTTTATAGACATCACCTTACGTTAAGGGAATCGATCTTCGTCCAAAAATACGTGTAAAACGTACATTATAATAACAGTAGGTATAATGTAAAGACAAGGTTCATTCTCTCTCTAATAAGTAACAAACTAAACTACCCCAACAAAAAAGACTCCACAAAAAGAGGAAAACAAAGGAGTCTAAATACTCGGACCGTGCGAAAAGACAGACGACGACTTTTCTGATAACACGGGTACATGTGTGTCAGAACCGTTTAATAAATACAGTCTGGAAATTCTTGTAAGAAAAACGTGGGAGTTTTTGTCCTCAAAAAGTAAAGTCAGTAGACAGAGTTATAATCATCACTAAGATATTTCAGTCATAAGTAAAAATTATTATTATTTTTTCTATCAATATCAACTCCCCTGAAACTGTGTCTACTTCCGTCACCACCACTTTTACCAGAACCTAAAATACGGTAGTAGTGTTTTTAAAACCAGTCGCTACTTGAAGTAAAAATTTATGAATTAAAAATAAAACAGAAGACAAAGAAAGTAGGATTGGAGTTTACAGTACTTTTATTTAGATAATGTCAAAATCGTTGTTATGTCACTTTACCCTCGATTATTAAGGTAATTAAGTCTCTTGTTGTATCAAATCAATTTTTCTTATCAGGAAACAGAACTGGATAGACTTACCAATAGACACAATGGAACAACTCCTCATATTAAATAACTGTCTTAATATAATAATAAAGAGGTAAAATGAAAATACTGAAATTATTAATAGGGACTCTTAAATATTCGTAGATAACGAATAATTAGATACGGAAAAATAGGTATTGTTTTAACAGACTAGAACAGTGTAATGTACGTACATTAATGTATATAACAGTGTAATAATACAATATCCGGATCTACTCTGATACTTTTACACACATTGAGTAGGAGAATCCATGTCTCGTTCGAAACGATATCGATAGGAATTTTTATCGGAAAGGAAGTTTAAGGGGTTACTTCTACTAAGAAGTTGGAGAGTAAGACTTTTCTTTTGACAGAAAATTTCTTTACTGGTCTCTCTGGAACTGGTATGGGTATTATTGAGCTGTTTCCATGTGTAAATAGTAAACGAAAACTCTCAGAATATGATATGGAACACTATGACCGTAAAGTATCTCAGTCACCTATAATGCAAAAGAAAAAGGGGACAGGACCAATAGGGCAACAGATGAAATTGTAGTTGATACGACCCTAATTTACGCACCTATCAACTTTTCCTTTTCTACTTAGAGTAAAATCAAGGTGATAACCGTCGTCTTGATAAGGGTTTGGTAAGAATAACGTCAGGAATACTTTTGGTCGATGTCCAGAGTATGTTCCCGTTTTTAATCGTACGTAAGACTTCCTAAAGATACGTATAAAAATAGTCGATTTTATACTGTCAAAAAAGATCTTATATATTAGTTTGTAAGAGTCCTTAGTAAAACAGTTGTAAACACTTTTTTCTATATCATAATGAGTAGTTCTTAAAAACAATCACTTGTACCCTTCTAGTGTCAGTGAGAGTACAAACATAAAAAGGTAGAGTTTTAACTCTGATAAATAAAGACAATTTGAGTGTATTTTGTACATAACTCTAACTCAATTTATGAGGGTAAGATATTTGAAAATGTCTTATTAAGTTGTAAACCGCCCCTCGCCCCCAGCCCCTCCCCCTCCCTTCCTTTTTTTCTGATAGTCGTACATCGTTTGGTCCTTTGTAGAATGAGACATTATAAAAGGTTTTCGGTTCCATCATGAAAGGTATTTGTAATGTCTTTAGTTTTCTGTGACCGAAACTACTTAACTTTATGTCAAAAGTACCGGTAAATAATCATCCTTCAGTAAAATAGATAAACCGTAAATTATATGAAGGGTCGACCACGATCACTATTTCTTAGGACGGTTAAACCTCTGTGTTCTCTGTACCCAAGACAGGGACCCAGTCCTTCTAGGGAACCTCGTCCGTTACCGTTCGATTAGGTCGTAAGAACGGACCTCTTAAGGTACCTGTCTTCTCGGACCACTCAATGTCAGGTTCTCTAACGTTTCTTAGCCTGTACTGACTTCGTTGACCCGTCCTATTGTGTACTGCATAGAGTACTAAGGAACAAAGAGACAAAAATTGTAAAAACAACAACAACAACAAAAAAGGAAACCAGTTGTCGTGTTGAAGAGTATATGATAACAGATTTCTGTTTGTCAGGAATAGACATTGAACAAGAAAAACTCACACCTCAGAACCATTTCTACACAAATAAAATTTTAAATGTGAATTACGAGTCTATACACCAGACTTATCAATGACAACAGGAAACCAGTAAGTCAGCACAGACTGAGAATCGCTTAGGTACCTGACATCGGACGGTCCGAGGAGACAGGTACCCTAAAGGGTCCGTTCTTATGACCTCACCCTTCGGTAAAAAGAGAGGTCCTCTTGAAGGGTTGGGTTCCTAACTTGAACGTCGAGGACGTGACCGTCCACCTAAGAAATAACGACTGGGTGTATCATCCCTCCGTACTACTTTAAAATTTTTATTCTAACGAGGACGTTTTAGAGCCCACATAGTAATGAATTTCCTCTTCTCCATTTACAGTAGATCTGTTCGATTCAGTATGTCACTATACTTATATACTGTGTGCAGCACAACCACAATGTAAGTGTAAATTCAATCGGTCCTTAACTGAAGAATACAAAGGGATTCGGTAAATACCTGAAAACCTTAACTCTCATCATAACCACTTGAGACCGACTAGGAAAATAAAGTATCTTATCCTTCAATTCTGAGTCTTTCAGTTCGTTCCTTATCTTTGACCTAAAGAAAACTAGGCTGGAGACAAGAAAGGTCGTCGTTCGGGGAAATGAGATAAAGCGGAGTCCAAATACCTGAAGGTGACGTAAGGAGTAAAGTTTATCGACTAAGTATACACTAGGATAAAATGAAAACGTTGACGATATCGAACTCCTTGGTCGTCAAGATTCCCTCCTATAGTGTCTCAAAGAAGTCGTCGTCGTAAGGGTGAGGGAGGTGGGTACGAGTGGTAGGGAAAGTTACAAGTCTACTTCTCCTCAAAGAGTAAAAATAGGATACTGGACCCTGATACCGGAAATGTAGGTGTTCAGTTAGAAAACGAATACATAGGATGTCTCTGGATACACTGATCTTAAGTCTGGAGAAAGGTGCGTCCTTGACGAAAGTCGTTCTTTAGACCGGACTTAAAGTTTACTAATATTGTTTTTCGTATACTTTATCTACTGATTATCCCTGGATGACTTATTGAGTCCCTTGAGTAGAGTCATAAGAAATTCCTGGACCCACCCTTTTCTTATAAATTTTTTTTTTCCTATATACATATTGACTAAGTGAAACGATAGGTGGACTTTGATAGTGTTTTTTTAAACATTTAGTTGATATGAGGTTATTTAAAAATTTTTTACATACAGTTCCTTATGGATTTACCAAGGGAACTTCAATTTGAACAGAAGAGAGAGTAGGATACAGAGTATGTACTCTTATTACTTCCACAAACTAGGGATACGTAGATTTATACACCTATTGACCACAAACTAGAGATACGCAACTGGATTTCAAATGACGATCTATCTAGAGTTCAAATCGGGTGTCTCTGGTCGTAATTGGAGTAACAGGTGATTGCTCCATTAATAAGTTAGACAAACATTTAGAGTCAGTAAGGAGTGAGAAACAAATGGAAACGGATGCGTATTGAAAACAAATGAGGTTTTCATTTAATTTCTAGCGACTAATTTCTACCAACTTAGAAACAACAATAAGAAGAGTAACTCTGCGTCCCAAGAAGGGACACGGACATGATCGAAGTCAATTCAAACTGATTATTTTCAATCACCTTTACTATAAGACCCTGAAAACACGATCAAGTAATCTTCAAAACGTTGAAGGTGGGTCCAGGGAGCCTTACTAACGAAATCCAGACTGACATTACTCTGGTGGTCTGTTACTTCTTCGGGTGTACCTCTAGGACGTACCTGTTGCCTTTTCGGGTCTCTTTTTCTTCGTCCGAAACCGAAAAGATAGGGAAGATCAGATTCCTGATTTTGTTACTCATTTTTGAAGGGAACTTATATAGTCCGGGATCGTTTCTACTATACTTCTTGACATCCTAGATATACCGTCGGTCTTGGTTCTTGGTTCCACATACTAGATCAAGTTGGTAGGGTCCGTATAGGACGGAAAACTCGACGAGGTGGACTCAGGGTCAGGAATACCATATTTCTGTTCGACAGGGTGATACACGACGGGTTTGAGGACTTGGTGTTTGAACACCTATGTTATTGTACTGACGACAAAATATAGTAATTAATAACCCCACCGAACAATAAGTCGTTATCTAACGGTCTTTTACTTAACTAAGATTTTGAACAAGGTCAACTTGTCTTTGGATTTTGTACATCGTACCCTAGACCCTGGTCCCTCTCCCATATTTGTTCTACACTACTTCCCCTCCAATTACTGTTGTACGTACTCGTCTTTACCAGGAATCACCGAGTGAGATTGAAAGTCTCGTTTTACGAACAACGAAACTACCGTTACTGCTGGGACATACGTTCTGTCCCTTTCTCTGTGTCTACACATATTACCTGAAAACCTGAGTCTCCCTCTCCCTCTCCCACCCTACTAAACCCTCTTACTGTAAGATTGTACATATGATAGTACATTCTTAACTTAGCGGTCAGATACAGACTACGTCCTATGTCGTACGAACCCCGACCACGTACCCCTACTGGGTCTCTCTACAATACCCCTCCCTCCACCCTCCCCCCAAGTACAAACCCTTGCGTACATTCTTAATTTCTAAAATTTTAATTTTTTTATTATTATTATTATTTATTTTGTAAAATTTAGATTTTTTTTTTTTTTGTTGTTTCAAGTGTAGGTGATTTTTTTTTTTTTTTTTTTTTTAGAGTACATTAAGGAGAAACCGGTTCGATTGGACCTTATCGTGTCCTTTTTTTAAGACACTTTACAATGAAAACGAATTGATTTGACTAAGTTATGGTAGTATGGTACAACTTGTACTGACAACTTTTCGAACCGGTGTCAGTGTCGACTAGAGAATATTAGTGAATGAAGGTTTGATATAGTGTCACGACTAAAGACCGGACAACAAAGGTGTCAAGGAGGGGAAATCCCAGAAGAGATCTTACTGGTTGGAGTCGAAAGTTTTATTAACCTACTTGATATTCAAGAAGATTTATTTTAGGAGACTAAGAACGTAATTTACGGGACGTCCAATTTTAGATATCAGTAGTAGAGGATACTCACATAAGTGTTAAACCGAGGTCGGTAGAATATGTGATTATATCACTGGGTCCAAAGGATACGAAGAACCTTCAAGTACGAGGAACACAAAAAGCTTGTTAAATTCGTAAAATACGAAAATACAAATAGAAGGAACATTTAAGGACGAATAACAAAATCTAGTTTGAGTTTATAGTGGAAATAAGAAGGATTGGTTGAGGTAACGTAAGAAGTGGTCAGTTACTTTTGATAAAAAAGATACCTGTAAGTTTCTACGTGACTAAACTTATAAATAATATCACAAAAAAAAATAACGTTATATGAGGAACCTGTGAGTCAGATATTAGGGGTCTTCTGAAACTTTAGAAATTTCCGAACCTGTTAAATTGAATAAGGAAAGGTACAGTAATCGTAAATGTTTCCAAGACTCTCAAAGGTTCGTGAATTATATCTAAACTACTTTTTTTTTGGAATTTAAAGGTATCCGCCACTTTCATATCGATTTCTTTGAACTATTTAGAAAAAAACACACACTGAAAACACATTAGTGATGTAACAGACTTTTTTATCGATATGTTCTCAAATTGATAAATATTGTGGTTTACAGACATGTTTCGACACAACCTTCATACTTTTTACGTTTAAAATCCATCTTATATCAGAACTTGTATATCTATAAATTAAGAAGAAGTAATTTATGTTGTGTCTTGTAAATTTTAATAAGAGAAATAAACCTAGAAAGATGTTTACTCAGTTAGGTGAAACTATTTGGGTTTTATTAGTCAGTCAACAGGCTAAAAATATAAGAACTCCTGACTAAGAGGTTTAAAATGATTTTGAAAGGGTATAGGAAATGTCATTTTCAATGTATAACCTTAAGAATCTTGAAATCACAAATGAGAATAATAAAAACTTTAGAAACGTGGTTTATGAAAGGTGTTTAGTAATACCAATTTTTTCCGTATAGAGTATTAAGAGAGACGGTCTACACCTTACGACGCATAGCTCCTTCTAAAGGTATACGGATAGAGTAAAACCAGAAAAGGATGACTAAATTATTTTTATCTTTACAAACTGTATTATAGATTTGATATACTATATGATTTTATATAACCAACTTATGCTATTAAATAGACACAGACACAAACACATTACACATGGACCTCCCTCCCGAAGGCACCACCGAGTCTGTCATTTCCTAGACGGACGTTACGTCCTATGGACCCAAACTAGGGACCCAACCCTTTTAGGGGACCTCTTCTGAGTAAGGTCATAAGAACGGACCTCTTAAGGTACCCGTCTCCTCGGACTGTCCGATGTCAGGTACACGAGTTCCCAAGCGTTTCCCGAAGGAAGTATCGAGTCAACCATTCCTTAGGTGGACGTTACACCCTCTAGACCCAAACTAGGGACCCAACCCTTCTGGGGGATCTCTTCCTCTTCCGATGGGTGAGGTTATAAGACTTGACCTCTTAAGGTACCTGATATATCAGGTAACCCAGCGTTTCTCGACCTGTGTCGACTTGTTGAAAGTGAAAGTGAAAGTATGGACTTCCCTTTTCTCATAAGTAAACTGAATATTAAACGTACTATGTGTATTTTTAGTGTGTCTAAGTGTACATATCGGAATCCGTAATTATACGTTAATCGTTAAGACATCATTAATGTGATTATAAATAGACTGTCAAGGACTTGTCACGAGAATTTAATAAGAGTATTTTTATTTGGTGAGTGAATACGGTGATATAAACTCCTAGACGAAATAAATGAAACAATGGTTTACTAAAACGATATAATTACTAAAAATAATCATATTAACAATGTTTATTTATGAAAGAATTAAGTTTGAGTTTTATGGTGGTTTGGCAAGGAGTTTCTAAGTTGTTCGGAAATCTATAAAGGAAGGAGAGATCTTACGTTTAATTTTCGTCCCCTAAAGTCACATACGATACGAACGATACGAGTCAGTGAGTTGACACAGGTTGAGACACTGACGTACCTGACATCCGACGGTTCGAAGAGACAGGTACCCCTAAGAGGTCCGTTTTTATGACCTCACCCAACGGTACGGGAGGAGGTCCCCTAGAAGGGTTGGGTCCCTGACTTGGGTCCAGAGGACGTGACGTCCACCTAAACAATGGTAGACTCGGAAGTCCCCTTCGGGTTCTTATGACCTCACTCATCGGATAGGGAAGAGGTCCCTTAGAAGGGATGGGTCCTTAACTTGGTCCGAGAGGACGTACCGTCCACCTAAGAAATTGGTCTACTCGATGGTCCCTTGGGGGTAAAGTCGGATATCTTTCTTTCTTTCCCTTCAGCGAGTCAGGACAGACTGAGAAACGCTGGGGTACCCGACATCGGATGTTCCGAGGAGGTAGATACCTTAAAAGGTCCGTTCTCGTGACCTAACCCAACGGTAAAGGAAGAGGTCCCCTAGAAGACCTGGGTCCGTAGCTTGGGTCCAGAGGGTGTAACATCCGTCTACGAAATGGTAGGCTCGGTTTACTGGAATTTACGGAGTCTGTGGATAATGGTAATTTTATCGAAAAGTGATGGGAACTTTTCAATGTGGGTTTAATACGACCTTGTGGGTCACTGTCACTTTATCTTCGAAGAGTAAGGTGGATGTAAAAACACCGTTGTTAGTGATAATTTTATGAAAATTAAGTTTAAAGAGTAGACAAAGGAAGGATGGTGATCGTACGTCTTGTTTAGATTGGAAGGTGTCTTTTAGAGAATTTATTATAGTACTGTCGATAAGACCTAGGGTTTCATAACAGACACGTTCCTGCAAACCGAAATAATTCAGACGGTCTTTCAAAAGTATATGACTCATGAATGAGACACGGTTCCTAACACGATCTGTAAACTTTATGTTGGAATTTGGTTCGTCTAGACCGAGACCCCAGTACTTAAGTGGTAGATCATCTCCTCCATCTATTATTGAGTATGTTTTCATTCTACTTGAAGTTTTTTTATAATTGAGAGGAGGAGAGTGAAGAGACTTGTATGAGTAGAAGGTGATATAAGGTAAAACAATAAGGGTTTATCTACATCCATAAGGTTTATATTAGACTAATCATTACTGCAATTCGTAATGAGAGTAACGAGATCAAGGAAATTACTATTTTCCCCATTAACCTTATAGATATAGAAATTAACTCTCAAAATTTATAATATTGTATATATTTCATAAATCATATCACGAACAGTGAAGTTTTCATGAAGCATCTACAGTCGTTCATAATGACGTACGTCGTTTTAGTATTGACAGAAGGAAGAAAAAGGATGCACCTTGGAGGCAGTGCAATCAAAAATACCACTTATATAATATGATGATAATCCTGAAAAGGTACGTAGAACGAAGAATTGATACTGACTTAGTAGTACATTTAGAATCTACAAAATGAAAGTTTACATCGAAAACGAATACATTTTAAAATAGAAATATCTTTTCTACGTCGTAAAGTCTACGTCAGATTTCGAGAACTAGGAGTGACACAATGTGTCTCAATAAAGGAAGGGTGGGTAAAAATTGTAGGACTTGAATTTATTGTACGGATAACAAAATTTGTCAACTGACATGTCCAGGTTTCGATTTTTAAAACCCCATTAAGTGACTCGATCGACCCTCAATCTATAAAACCTCCCTCAATATAAAAAATCAAGAAGATCTCGACTTTGAACTATATATTTAACTATTATTATTATTCTAGTTCGGGATTTTAAAGGAAACATTTGTGTTCGTATAACATTCAAGAAGGATTCAGGGTGAGATTAATCAATCTTTACGACGATATCGATGTGACTTGGAACAAACCGAGACACTCACTCCCGATTTTACTTTAAACGATGTCTCTATGTCTGATGGTTTAGTTGTTCTAGTGGTTAAATGCCTGATCTCCCTGTTGAGGATTCATTAGTATTAGTATAGGTATTGTCAGTATAAATACTAACCAATTAACTCTGAATGGTACCACTAATTTTTTTTTTTTACATCTTTCCTTCTTCCTTTTCCGTCTGAATTTGTTTCGTCGCCTACGGAGATAACACCGACGGTTCTCTGTGTTCAGGAAAAGTACGTCTGGTAGACTTTAAATGACATTTTGAAACCAACCGACTTTCGATAGGTGTGGATGGTCTGTACGACAATTCCCTCTACACGGTAGAGAAAATGTATTTACTATGTTACGGGTCTTGTTCAGTAGACACCCTATTACCGTAGTGAAAACTATAGGGACGTTTACCATAGTTTATTCACCGTCTGTCTAAGTAAAATGAACATTTACGTACGAACAGATCGTGGGTGAGTATGTGACTATAGACAAATTTCCCAAAAGAGAAATACGAGAGGAATTCATGACGTATCCGTAAATTATGGTAGACGTCCCTCGTCTGTTCTGATCTTAACGGTGGTAAAGTGTGTAAAAACTTATCGACAGCTAAATCTGGGAACCCTCTCACAGAGGAAACACGATGGAAAATTCGTCAACCAATATAACGTTCGACAATATTAATATCGACGATTAAGTTTTAGACAAGTTCGGGGGATTAATAAATTTACATAATAGGAAAAATCTTTATAAATGACGTTCAAAAGACTCACCGAGTACTCAAGACTGTCTCCCTCATTTCTCTCAAAATAGACCCCAGAAAGTTGATAAGAATTTCCTGAATGACTGACAAAAAGACCTGTTCTTGGGTAAAATTTACAAAATAACGGTACTCCTCATCGATGTCTAATGGCTAAGGATTTCTACGGTCGAATGTCCCATTATGTCATCCGGTCGTTTCACTACTATATAAGAAAACTAAGGAGATACTGATGGGTCATCCCCAATAAATTAGGGTAATTCTGAGTCATCACCACACACACACACACACAGACACACACACACACACAGACACACACAGACACACACACACACAACCCCCATCCCTCACCACGTTCGAATCGTGTAAGAGAGAAGAATTGTGGATGTTATAAATTGTAGGAGAGAAACTGGAAGTAGTGACTGAGTCAAGTCAGGAAGTAAGTAAATCAAGGAACGAATAACGTCTTCTGATGGTCAACTAGAGGACCGGAGGATAGATCGGATTAGCCGAGACTTCTCTTAGTTCCGTTCAGACTGTCCTTATCTCGGAAACTCCATTCGTTCTGACCCAAGACTGTTCCGTGGATCTCAGTCTCTTGTAACCTAAGGTTCCCGTTTCTCTTGGTTTGTTTCTTCCGGTCACCGTTGTTGTGACCTTTTTTGTGTGAACAACAGTCTAGATTCGTCTTTACAAGTCTTTACAACGTGTCAAATAACAATCGCATCGAATAAAATTTTTTATGTTTTTCTGTCTTACGTGTGTAAAAGTGACATGGTTAAGTTCAAATGAGTTTTCGACTTGTAGTGTCGAAGGAAGATTTGTAAGTAGGTGTTCTCCTACTATAATATATATACGTGTGTGTGTGTGTATGTATGTATATCTATCTCTCAGAAATTCTCTCACAGGGTATGACAGAAACAAACCCGATGATGTTGTTTCATTCTATCCGACTTACCGAATATTTGTTGTCTTTAAATAAAGAATGTCAAACCCTCCGATCTCCAGGTTTGAGTCCACTCAAGACTATAAGAGACCACCACTTCCCCGTTCCCTCGAGACACTCTAGAGAGAATATTCCAGTGATTAGAGTCAGTACTCCCGAGGTGGGAGTTTTGACTCAGTGGAAGGTTTCTGAAAGGAACGACTATGACAGTGTAACCCACAATCATAAAGTTGTCTAATTAAAACTCCCTCGTGTTTGTAAGTCTGGTATTGTGTTATATAATGTGTAAGTCATATAAAAAACTTATGATCGATACTTCTTTCTTTTTTTCATCAAAGAAGTTAAAGAAGGGAATGTTTTCATTTTTCAGTTTCATCTTTTAAAGAATATATAGGAGAATAAAATTATTAGATATTAACATACTAGACTTCCTTTTTATCGTTTATAATTAAAGTATTAAAAACTGAGTCTTAACAAGTAAGAAAGTTACCAAGACAAAAGTTAAATTGATCGTAATCTCAAAATAAAAATGAAAGATCAAATACTAAAGACTTTAACCCTGATATTTGACCGGGGAAGAAATTATCACAACTAATAGGGTCCTTTTGTTTTTTCGTCCTCCTTCCTGTTCCATAAGAAACCTGTAACCTGAATAAACTCTGTACAAAGTCGATCTCAAGTTCTAAAATAAAATTAATTTTATAACGGATCTAAGGTAGGTATTGATAAGGATCAATTTCTTGACTATCAATGAAATTTTCATCTTTCCAATTTTTTTTTAGTCCTTTATACAAATGAAGAACTTAAGAATGAGTTAATAAAATAAAGGTTGTGATATGAATGGTTTGGATATCCAAATTCTTCCCTCCGATATGTACTATTACCTTTATTATAAACTTGACCACTCTTCACCTGGAACATTGAAGGTTCTGAGACTTTAAGGATTAAAATTATTGACCACTACTTCGTATGAGAAAAATTATAGGAATATCAAATATCATTTATAGTTAACTACGACTCAAGTGCACGTAATCTCGACAACTAATCTATCGATACGTCCCTTTACGTCATGTAAGAAGACCCTACCCTCAATCCTCCCACCCTTCTTACCACGAGACACTTAATACTGACGAACTACTTGTAAAAGGAACTGATGTGTGTCATTTTAAAGGTCATAATAAAAGTTGGTGTTGTTTTTCATCTTTTTCACCTTTAAATAAAATCTTCGATTTACCTGACCTCTCCTATGTATTCGGATTTTATAATTAATTGTGAGAATTACGTTAATAACGACTATTAAATTTTTTACTCCTACTTTATGAATATTATGTTAATTATGATCGACACTTAATTCGAAAGGTGACATTATTCACCTTCAGTTGAAGGAGTATAATTTATAATGGACTTTATCCTCAGATGATCGATTGATAGTTTATGTCAAAATAACAGTTCCTTAGTAATACAAATTCTCTGATCCTGGTTAAGGTACTTTTCTCTAAAGATTACTTCCATTAAGGAATCAAAGTTTGACTTACAAAATACTTTTTAAGATAATTAATGAAATCGGTATCTTTTACCGAATAAACCCCCGAAGGGACCACCAGGTCACCATTCCGAAGTGTGGAGGGACTTTCCCCGTGTTTAAGTTGGGACCAGTCCCTTGATTCTAGGAAGTACCGTGTGACACCGGTTCCCCTTTTTTTTTTGTATTATTATTTACTTCCTGAATGAACTGTTAAATAGAAGACGACTTTTCG
This sequence comes from Capra ibex, assembly GCA_006410555.1. Lineage (NCBI taxonomy): Eukaryota > Metazoa > Chordata > Mammalia > Artiodactyla > Bovidae > Capra > Capra ibex. The sequence goes on from SJYO01020080.1 coordinate 32,226,632, forward strand.
TCTGATTGGTACATATAAACACAAAGGTTTATATTACCTTTATGGATGAGTTTAACACTTATTCATAGAATGAATGAAGGACTCGAAGGGACCATTGAGTCCCTTCGATTACGACTCAATTTCTTAGACCATTCCATTACGACCATTTTTTAGACGGATGTAACTCCCTATGGGGTCAAACTAAGGACCCACTCCTTCTAGGGGACCTCTTCCCCATGTGATGAGTGAGGTCCTAAGAACCCGAAGGGACCACCGAGTCAACCGTTTCTTAGACGGACGTTACACCCTTTGGACCCAAGTTAGGGTCCCAACCCTTCTAGGGGACCTCCTCCCGTTCCGTCGGGTGAGGTCAAAAGAACGGACCTCTTAGGGGTACCTGTTTCCTCGGACCGTCCTATGTCAGGTACCCTAGGGTCTCAGCCTATATTGACTCGTTGATTCGTGTGTAAAATGGGTAATAACACAAAAAGATAATCATTTGTGACCTTCTTTTTGGATTGAAGTCGACAAGACTAAGTAAATGTGAATTTGGTAGGTTAAGTTACGAACGTTTTACAAAAATTACGTGTTCTTGATATTTATATATATATATTATCGTGAAAATAAAGACATGGTATCTCCATTATAAAAAACTACAAAATACTTAGAATAAATTCTTCTTTTGTTTACTTTTTACATTTACTTCTCTTTCATCAAAATGAACTAAAGTTGACAAAGACACACTATAATGTTAACAAAAAAAAATTAAAAATTATATTTAAATAAGTAAAATTAACCTCCAATTAATGAAATGTTATAACATAACCAAAACGGTATGTAGTTGTACTTAGGCGGTGTCCATATGTGCACAAGGGGTAGGACTTTGGGGGAGGGAAGAGGGAGGGGCATGGTAGGGAGACCCAGCAGAGTCACGTGGTCGGGGTTTTGTGGTTATGTCATATGATTGCGTATGTATACCTTAAATCTGTCTACCATTGTTATTGGGACATACGCTCTGTCGTTTTCTCTGTGTCTACATATCTTGTCAGAAAACCTGAGACACCCTCTCCCTCTCCCTCTACCACCCTACTAAACCCTCTTACCGTGACTTTGTATATATTATAGTATGTCAGTAAAATTTTACTTCTCAATTACATTTTATGTCGATCTAAAACAAAGATATATCTCCGTTTCTGTACCAGTCATAATAAAGAAACAAATTAACTCTACATTAACTGTATATCGTGATATTTTAGAATTCCATATATCGTCTTACTAAACTGAATGTATATAGTACTTTGCTTAAACAAGTGTTATTCAAATCACTTGTAAGTAGTACAGTATATCTAAGTTTTATTTTCTTTGTCCTGTGTTAAAAAAAAGGAACACTACTCTTGAGTCCTAAATAAAAGAACTGTTGTAAGAATATATTGTATACTGTGACAATGAATACCGAAGGGTCCACCGGGTCACCATTTCTTAGGCGGACGGTTACGTCCTCTATGTTCTCTGTTCCTAAGTTAGTGACCCGGTCCTTATAGGGGACTTCATCCTTTACGATTGGACGAGGTCATAAGAACGGACCTTTTTAAGGTATCTAAAAGGACTTCTCGGACCGTCCGACGTCAGGTGCCCCAGCGTTTCTCATCCAATGCTGACTCGCGTGTCGTGTGTGTGTGTTACAATTAATGTAAAAACACAACATGCAACGTAGGGATCATGACCACATACAATATTGACCTTCACATATGGAAAGTCGACGGAAGTAGGTTAGGGTGATGGGGAGTCTGGGATGGAAACCATTGGTGTTTGGATTAGAAAAAAAAAGGATACAAAGGAACAACAAAAAAAAAAAAAAAAAACTTCATATTAAACGGATATTGAGACACAATCAAGGTTAACGTATCACTAAACTATAAAGGTATGTAAAGTTTTACTAGTAGTGTTATTCACTTCAATGGTATACAGTGGTATGTTTCTATAATGTATTAATAACTGATAAGAGGGGTGACATGTAAAGTATGGGTAATGAGGAAATAAAACGTCGACCTTTGAATATCAAAAATTAGAGGGAGTAAGTAAAGAGAGGAGACGAACGGTAGAGAGGAGACCGTTGGTGTACCAACAAGAGATCAATACTGAAACAAAACAATACAGACAAGTAACCAATCACAATAGTTTCCGAGACGAACATATTATACTTTGGATGAATAATGACCCTTTTAAACCATTGAAAATTCGAAGAGTTTAGGTAAAGTCAATCTGAGTGTTAAGATAGTATAAGAGGTCAAGAGACACGGTACGACATAATCGTTTTACTTAAATTAATCTAAAAGAACGATCAATAAAATGTCTATTATGATTTGACAGAACGTATTTTTCAAACTCACTCAATGATGGTCATAATCCTAAGTCACCAATTAACTTAGGTCTCTAAATTAGACTCCATAAAACTTTTTATTTGGTGATTAACGCAAATACTACACTGGGTCCTTTACTAGTCGTTGATACTAATCTTTGTGTATCTTAAGACCTCTCCTTAGTTTCAACACATAGTACAAAACGTGATGTCAAGAATCACTGTTCCATAGAGGTAACTATTATATTTCATTATTACCAGTTTCCTTATTTTCGTTATTTTGACTTAAAAAGTGGAAACGATTAAACTCGACCCTGAAGGGACATCGAGTCTACCATTTCTTAGACGGACGTTACGTCCTCTGGACCCAAATTATGGACCCAGTCCTTCTAGGAGTGCGTCCAGTGACAAGATCCGTGTTTACTATCTCGTCATTTTTCTCAAAGGACAGGAGAACCTCGAGGGTGAGATAGACCCTCTTTGTGTCTCATTTGTCTATTATTTGTGTACTATACGACTACCACTTTTGATAAGTCCTGTTTTTGTTCTGACCTATTTATAGTTCGTAAAATCTGTTCCAATAATAATATCCTTCCGGGTAGACTATTACACCTCAAAGTCATCTATAGTCGTTTGGTGTACCTATAGACCCCCCTTTTGAGGTAATCCATCTCCCCTCTCATTCCTGTCACTCTCCGAACAGTGGATGTTCTCTGTCGTCGTTGCAGTCACACCTACCTCCTCCCACCTCTCCCGTCTGACTATCTTAGACTCCGGACCTTCTGTAATGACTCTCGACGAGTGTGTGCGTTGTGTGTAGTCAGGACATCCCTCGTATCTTTATGTTGTTTCGAAAATAAGACCTTCTTCGGATTCTGATTAAATGTATTTCTTGTTGTATTACGAATTGTACTGATTTAATAATTAACACATCTCGTCTAAAATAATATCGTTGATTAACTAGATTTTAACGAATTTTAGAGGATTACAACATTCTTACTACAATTGAATATTAATGAATGTTTGATAAAAAAAAACATCATGTACTTTGTGGGATGTCTTATTAAATTTTACGTGTCCATATCAAAAGTTTTTATCTGGACTAATATAAGACATTTTATTTCCTATTGTTTAAATTTTATCCATGATGTGTGTAAAGAGTTTATAAATAATACAAGACCAAATACCTGTAAACTTCTTTTTTGTTATTAGTCCTCAGTCAAACCAACTAAATTTTGTCCGATAAAAAAAGAAAGTCATAACAATAGGACCATAGGATCTCTTTACACAATTCGTAACTATAAGTAGTTCCAATAAACTTAGATCTAAGGTATTCAATAAATAATTCCAAGGAACCTTATATAACCTATATTTACACTAATAATATCGTAAAACATCTAATTGTTGACCTTCATTGTTGAAATAAAATCCGACATAGAACCAAACATTCTGAGAACAGTATATGAACGTTAATGAAAAACTCTTAATTGGTACGGTGGTACGTAACCCTTATGTGACCACTTATTTATCTGTATAAAAAACATCACTCCGTTGAACTTTAATCGTTTCTCCTGTATTATATGTATTAAATTTCCCACGGTATACGTACTTTTTCATGGGAGATCTACTTTCACAATTATATCTGGTCCTTTGAAGACGTTCTCCACTGAATTCTACATAGACCTCTTATTCATCAAAATCGATTTACTCATTCCTCTACCGATATTACCTCTCGTAATATCCATCTTTCTTCTCTCTTGTAAGACTATGGTTCTAGTAATACAGTCTTTTTAACTTCTTTTTTTCATATTCACCTTGTATTTTTCGTTTCACCATATTTTCGCCTCTATACCCGTCTACAGTCTAATTATACAAATATATAACATAAAATAAGTTTTAAAGTTACCCTTATGTAATCTTCTATAATACATTTTTTCATTTTCCTTCGAATAGTACTCCAATTACTATTTCGATTTGTTTAAATTAAATTTTTATCCGATTATTATTTTGATACACATAATCAAAAAGTCAGTACAGGTTGAGAAACGTTAGGACATCTAATATCGGGTGGTCAGAGTAGACAGGTACCCCAAGAGATCCGTTCTTACGACCTCACCCATCGGTAAAGGAAGAGGTCCCCCAGAAGGATTGGGTCCCTAGTTTCGGTTATTTTGACATTTACTTGGGTATAGACATGATGTCAAGTGAAGTCGTATTCGTGATGTTACAGTCTCTATATTTGAAATAAATGTTTACATAAAGTTAAGGAATCTGTCTTGGACGTTTAATTATCTATATCTATTCATAAATACCTTTACTTAATCACTCTGGAATATCTGTTTCGGGATATCGTAATTCTTATACACAAAAGTTAACTAACTGTCGAAATATTAAAGTGATTTTCTTGATATAAGGTCAGAAACCCTTTCTATTTCATCTTCTTATTTTGATTGTAAACTCCATAAAATTTCAAGGATAGACTGTAACAGGAGAAAATAAGGTGAGTTTATATTCAGTAAACAAAAACTATATTAAAATAATTTCTCGTGAGTGTCTGTTTATTTTTCTTCAAATCTTATAGAAACATGATTTAGGGTTTAATCAAAACGTCTTTATAGATCAACCGTACATTATAATCACGTGTTTATTATACTTTCTATTAATGTATTTTTAGTCACTATTAAAGGATTGAAAATAGTTATCTAATTATCGAACTAAAATTTTGATCTAGTCATCACAAGTTGAGACACTGGGGTACCTGACATCGGACGGTCCAAGGAAATAGGTACCTTAATAGGTCCGTTCTTATGACCTCACCCAACGGTAAAAGATGAAGTACCTTAGAAAAACTGGGTCCCTAGTTTGGATCTAGAGAACGTAACTTTCCCCGAAGAAATGGTAGACTCGGTGGTCCCTTTAGGGTCTTACTCTAGATAATTCGTGTAAAGGGGTCTCTTTATCTTGGTTGTCCTCATCGTATATACACGTATATGTTCCTTTAAAAAGTACTCATTAACCGAGTACACTAATACCTCCGACTGTTCAGGGTTAGACATCACACCCGACCTTCGGACCTGTAGGTCCTCTGAACTACTACGTTAAGATTAGACTCCCTTCAGTTGACCTCGAAAGTGAGTACGAGTCCCTCCGATCAATAAACGAGATGAGTCTAGAAGTCGACTAATCTACTCCGGGTGAGTGAAATATCTTCAGTCAAATCTTCAAATACCTAAATTTTTAATTAGAGTAAGTTTTTGTAGGAGGTTCCACTATGTATTTTGAGTGGTGGTGTAATCCAAGATGCAGGACATTAGAATTAGCGTTGGTTTTGGCTTATACTTCTTGTCATTACTCCTTTACACAAGCGTCATGAGGTTTTCTGAGGAAATATACTGAATTCATAGGCTTAGAAGAACTATACATAGAAAACATACTTATCGTCAACACTTTTTCTTAAAGACCAATATTTATCGACCATAAAAGACTTCCAGAAGCAAAAAAAGTAAAACTATTTTCTCACCTCACTTATAATGCGAAGGACCTGGAGGACGAGGTGAAAGTCCTAGTTTCGTAATTAAAAAGGTCGACGAGTCTCACAACGGACGTCTGTCGAATGACGACTCAGGGAGGGGTCTTAATGAGATCCGCAAATTATTATACGAAGACGTAATGACTCTTTCCTTCCCCTACTAAATATAGACCGTCGATCAAGTCTATCGGAAACCCGTACCACTTTTAAATACATCTATCAGACGTATACATCTGATTAGACTAATATAAAAGAGATAATTTGTGGTTTAAAACAAGAATTCCCTTTAAACACAGTACAATATGAGTTCTTACTATAAGGAAGTGACGAAAATGAGTCTGTTTTAGAATTATGGTAAATTCTATGGGTTGGTGTACTTCATGTAATTGGTTTACCAAAATCCATATTAAATATAAAATATTAACATATAAGAGTATAAATTAAAAAAACAAAAAAGAAAAATAACCTTATATTAAATATCACAACACAATCAACGACGATATTTTGAAACACTTAGTCGGTATACATATGTATATAGGGGAGGGACAACTCGGAAGGAGGGTGATGGACGGGGGTGGGGTAAGGTGGGTAGATACAGTAGTGTCTCACGACTCGACTCGATGTGCACGATATGTCGTCGTAGGATGATCGATAGATAAAATGTGTACCTTCACATATATACAGTTACGATAGTAGAGTTAAACAGGGTGGGTGAGGAAGAGGGAGACACAGTTGTTCAGGTAAGAGAGACGTAGAGATAAGGACGGGACGTTTATCCAAGTAGTCATTGTAAAAAGATCTAAGGTATATGTACATGATTATATAAACAAAAAGAGGAAGACTGAAGGAAGTGTGACATACTGTCCAAGATCCAGGTAGGTATAGGGAAGTTGACTGAGTTAAAGTAAGGCAAAATACCGATTATAGGGTGACATATATACGTGGTGTGGAAATAGGTAAGTAGACAACTATCTGTAGATCCGACGAAGATTCGAGATCGATAATATTTATCACGACGTTACTTGTAACCGTATGTACACGAAAAAACTCATTTCTTAAATTTAACTGTAGGTAGTACAGAGTTGTCTCACTATCGTCTTACAAGAATTAGTAAAGTCACTGACGACCGGACCGTTTTATATTATTTTAAGTAAGTAAAATGTGTCTTCAAGGTAATACAAAAATCATGGCACCACATACTAAACTTCAGGATTCATTTTAAATAGTTCTTTTGATTGTTTTTCGTTACAGTTATTACTTTCTTTTTGTACCGTGATTTGAGAAGTGTCCCACCACTGTCATGGTATTCATAAAGATATGTCTATAACCTCATATCTATCTCAAAACTTTGTCCGTTTTCGAGAAGACACACTGAAAGAAAGAGAAAGGATTTAGGAATATGGAGAAAAACTACACAACAGAGAATCAGTCTGATGAAGAGAAAAGTGATAATGGAAGGTAATGAAGTTAACTGTGAGGAGGGATAGACTATTACGAGTTCTCTTTCATTATTCGTTAATCGTAAGTCAGGTAAGAGAGGAAAATGTTCCCGTCTTAGAGGGTTGTTTATCGATTCTTTCCTCTGTGAAGTTGAGAGGAGACATCTGGGAGATTTTTGTCTCATGAGACTTTTAATTGGTCACTATTAACAATCGGTTTCTCAGAAACCTACACATTAGAAACATCGTCTTACAAGGATGAGATTCTAGCGAATAAAATTTGTTTGGATATTGAAACACCAATACCGGGTCCCGAAAGAACTTTTACAGTGTTTTCGATGCTTTGATAGAATCATAATTTATCCTACCGAGTTCGACTTTACCGTCCAAAACACCTTCATTATATCTAAACATTAATGAATGCCGACCTCACGTAAGACTACTTCTCTCTTTCCAGGTCTATCTGGACTACCATGATCTGGAGAGGAACGAAAAAGAGACGGGACATCAAGGAACGCAGTGACTTCGTAATTATTTCAACTATGTCCCATTCTGGAGGTGAAGAACATAAAGACTAAACGGTTAGATTAGGAAACACGATGGAGTCGTAAGACTTGTCTTAAAGGAAGGTCCTAGGTACCACCTAGTAGAGGTCTAAACAGTATGGCTTGGTCTTGCCTAACAATATTTTTTACAGATGTACGATTGTACTATTCTACCAACAACAACAACAAATCAACGAGTCAGCACAGACTGAGAAACACTGGGGTACCTGACATCGAGTGGTCCGAGGAGACAGGTACCCTAAGAGATCCGTTCTTGTGACCTCTCCCGACGGTAAAGGAAGAGGTAATTACATATGTAGTAGTATAATTTTTGTCTTGACATTAATTTCTATACTGAGGTCAAACTTTTTTTAATCACAGAACCTTTTGAGTTTATACAATTTTTCATCTATAGACAGGTGTGAATATCAGTGTATATAACCTTATTAGAGATATATAAAACGAATTTTTTGACTTCGTATTTAGTTTCTGTGTATTAGATTAGATAGTCGTACAGAGGGACAATTTTCTTGTATAATAGTGTTCTATGTTTTTGTCTCCTTCCTTTTTAGATGTATCCTTTTCGAAATTGTGTGACTCATTTTACAGAATAGAAATTTGTACTTAAACTGTACTCAAACTTCAACCTACACTCAGACTCGTTTGAGACTCTCTATCACTTCCTGTCCCTTCGGGCCACCGATGTCAGGTACCCCAGTGTTTCTCGACCTGTACTAAACCGTTGACATATAGTTAAGAATTTAATAAACTATACTTAAAAATTCTTCTCAGTTATCTTTAAAGTATTTTCTCATATGTATTTATCCTCAGAACTGATGAACGACTACGTCCAAACTTGCCTAAACAATCTTTCTAATTTTATGAAGAAAAATATGGTATACATCTCTAAAAACAAGTGAACCTTTATCCAACATAACTGTTTTACTTCAGTCTACATAAATTAATACTTCTCGAAAAGGGTGAAACTTAAGTCGTATTTTTACTTCCAAACACTTTACTTGATACAAAGTAAGTCCGTAAAGAATTACTTAATATTATAAAGTCCGTTTAAGGATATCTTCATTTATACAAAAGTCAAAGACGTCCACATTTTGCATAAGTTTCCTTGTGATAAAGGGTTGTTTACTTTGATAAAGGTAGTGGTTGGTCGGAACTTTTACAATGGGAATCCTTATTTCTTGAAAAGATACCAAGATTCCGAGAACAAGTCCTGGGTAATACAGTTTCCATCTAATTCTGTATTGTAAAAGGGTAGACACTTAAATCATAAAGTGATGAATGAGATCAAGAGGAAAGAGAAAAGATTCTTTATCTCTATAAAGAAAAATTACTACTACTACTGATGTCTGACAATAATAGGAGTACTCTGATTTTTCCATTATTGTCCTTATGTTGTCGATAGTAAATCTTTAATACGAGTCTTACGTAGTCATACTCGAGTACCTTCATTTATTTCGCGTCGTAATAAACATTAATTAATTCTTCAATCGAAGTCAAAATACATATGATTTTGGTTTAAGTTGTCCAAAGAATAACGAACTTGAACAATATACTTGGTATTCAGTTTAATACAGGAAGTTACAAAGATCACCAATATTCGTTATTCTCAGACTCATAATACCGGATCTTTTACTTACAAGTAAGACAGACACGTACTACGTTCTCATTGAATCGTTTTTACCCTTTGATATCGAAAAACTTAAGTTTTTCACAAATAAAGAAAATTAATCATAACTATACATCAAATTAAACTTGTTTTAAATTTATCTTTCGTATAGTGTAAAGGATACACTTTTAGTCAAAAGATTATTATAGTAAATTATTGTAAGTATTCTTTAGTCGTTTCATGTCCCTATCTTACATCCATCGTTTATTAAATTTATAAATATGTTTACGAATATGGATTTTTATTTGATAAAAAATACTTATTTGAAAAAATTGATATTCGTATATGTATTTATAAATTTAATAAACACTCGACGTAAGATAGGGACATGAAACGACTGAAGAATACTTATAATAATTTACTATAATAATCTTTTGACTAAAATTGTATCCTTTACATTATATGAAAGATATATAGTACTCTTTGCGACCCGATTTCCTTCGTGTTCGACCTTAGTTCTAACGGTCCTCTTTATAGTTATTGGAGTCTATACGTCTACTGTGGTAGGAATACCGTCTTTCACTTCTTCTCGATTTCTCTGAGAACTATTGTCACTTTCTCTTCTCACCTTTTCAACCGAATTTCGAGTTGTAAGTCTTTTGATTCTAGTACCGTAGGCCAGGGTAGTGGAGTACCGTTTATCTACCCTTTGTCACCTTTGTCACAGTCTGAAATAAAAAGACCAGAGGTTTTAGTGACGTCTACCACTGACGTCGGTATTTAATTTTCTACGAATGAGGAACCTTCCTTTCAATACTGGTTGGATCTATCGTATAATTTTTCGTCTTTGTAATGAAACGGTTGTTTCCAGGCAGATAAGTTCCGATATCAAAAAGGTCACCAGTACATGCCCACACTCTCAACCTGACACTTCTTTCGACTCGCGTCTTCTTAACTACGAAAACTTGACACCACGACCTCTTCTGAGAACTCTCAAGGAACCTGATGTTCCTCTAAATTGGTCAGGTAGGATTTCCTCTAGTCACATGTAACCTTCCTGACTACAACTTCGACTTTGAGGTTATGAAACCGGTGGACTACATTTCTCGAATGAGTCAACTTTTCTGGGACTACGACCCTTTCTAACTCCCGTCCTTCTCTTCCCCTACTGTCTCCTACTCTACCAACCTACCGTAGTGACTGAGCTACCTGTACCCAAACCCACCTGAGGCCCTCAACTACTACCTGTCCCTCCGGACGCACGACGTCAAGTACCCCAGTGCTCAGTCTGTGTTGACTCCCTGACTTGACTTGACTTTTTTTTTGTGAAATCCGTGTGTATCTTTATGTTTATTTTGAGGTATTTTTTTCTCTCCACTGTCCTAAGACTTACTACTTATAGAGTCTAGCACCCTAAATCCTTTTTTCGAACCCACTTATGGATCCTAATCTATATCCAAACGTGTTTAGGAAAGAAATAAAGGAATTTGAGATATAACTTTACATTTGAACAATATCTTTTCATGTGACAGTGTTTATGTAACAGGTCACCCAAAAATGTTTGATTTGTGTGGGAAGATTGAGTGTAAGTCTAACTCTTTAACTTATAATTCACATTTGAGAGTTAAGGGAGTACGAAAGAGAGTCAGAAATAGAGAATAAGGGTAACTCCCATTCATTTGTAAAAAGGACTGACGATTGTAGTACCTAATCAAAAACTAGTCAAAAAAATTACATATATTATTTTCTGTATGTTATACATGAGATCATAGACGAAGGGGGGGGGTTAATCTGAACACTCTACTTAGATATAAAAAATTATAAACAAATAAACAGACGTAACCCAGAGTCAAAGTCGGACGCCCTAGAAGTAACACAGTACTCCCTAGAAAGGAACGTCACGTGTCTGAACGATCAACACCGAGTCCGAGTCATCAACACCGGTGTACCCGAGGGATCACCACAGTACTCCGGAAGTCTCGTGTCCCTGAAGTCATTAACATCGTAAAACCGAGAAATCAACACCGTGTTTCCGAGGTCTCACGTGCCCGAGTCATCGAGACCACGTACCTGAATCAACGAGACACCGTACACCCTAGAATCAAGGGGTTAGGTCCTACCTTGGGCGTAAAGGACTTAACGTTCCACTTCAAAATTAGTGACCTAGTGGTTCCTTCAGGGTCAGGTATATAAACTCCACAACAATATTTCTCGATTAACAACTACGTATTAAAGAAACAGAACAACAACAAGTCAGTAAGTCAGTACGGGTTGAGGAACGCTGGGGTACCTGATATCGTACGGTCCGAAGGGACAGGTAGTGGTTGCGGGTTTCGCACAATTTTGAGTACAGGTAGATCAGTCACTACGGTAAGTTGGTAGAGTAGGAGACAGTAAGGGAAGAGGAGGGCGGAAGTTGTAAAGGATCGTAGTCCCAGAAAAGGTCATTCAGTAAAGAAGTGTAGTCCACCATTTTCATGACCTCGAAGTCGAAGTCGTAGTCAAAAAGGTTACTTATAAGTCCTGACTAAAGGAAATCCTGACTGACCAAATTAGATGAACGACAGGTTCCCTGAGGGTTCTCAGAAGAGGTCGTGGTGTTAACTTTCCGTAGTTAAGACGTGAGTCGTCCTCTGTATTCTTTATACCCAAGATGGGGACCCAACCCTTCTATGGGACCTCCTCCTTTGTCGATGGGTGAGGTCATAAGAACGGACCTCTTAGGGTACTTGTCTTTTCAAATCACTCGACGTCAGGTATCACAACGTTTCCCACTCTGTATTGACTTCACTGAATCGTACGTACGTGTCGGAAGAATTTTAAAAAAAAAATTAACCGCCGATTAATGAAATATTATGACACCACAAACGATATGTAACTGTACTTAGTCGGTACCCACGTGTACGCAGGGGGTAGTGTTTGGGGGAAGGTGGAGGGAGGGGTAGGGTAGGGAGATCAAACAGGGTCACGTGGTCGAAACTCATGGGACAAAGTACGTGACTTGAACCTAATCACTTGATAAAGTGTATATCACTATATACCTAAAGTTTCGATAAGAGAGTTTCGTAGGGTGGGAGCGGAAGACGGTGTCTCAGGTATTCAGACAAGTGACAGAGAAAACGACAGAGTGTATATCCCAACAACAATGGTGGAAAGATTTAAGGTATATATACATAATTATATGACATAACCAAAAACAAGACTGAATTAAGTGAGACATATTATCCAAGGTCAAAGTAGGTGGAGTAATCTTGACTAAGTTTACGTAAGAAAAATTATCGACTCATTATAAGGTAAAATATAAAAGGTGTTGAAAGAATAGGTAAGCAGACGACTACCTGTAGATCCAACGAAGGTACAGGACCGATAATCTTTGTCACGACACTACTATTAACCCCAGAGAAAGTTAATTGTACGTAGAGAAAGTTAAGACCAAAAGAATCACACATACAGGTACTCACCCTAAAGACCCAGGATAGTGGATGAGATACCTGTATTCAAACTCATCTGAGACCCTCAACCACTACCTGTCCTTCCGGACCGTACGACGTTAAGTAACACAGTGTTTCTCAATCTGTGGTGACTCGTTGACTTGACTTGACTTGATTACCGTGAAGATAAAAGTCAAAAAATTCCTTAGAGGTGTGACAGGAGGTATCACCGACATGATCAAACGTAAGTGTGGTTGTCAAATTCTCCCCAGGGAAAAAAAGGTGTGGGAGAGGTCGTAAATAAACATTTGAAAAATTATCGTCGGTAAGACTGACCGTACTCTACCATGAAGTAACACCAAAGCTAAACGTAAAGAGACTATCACTCATCGGATATGCGTCCAGTCCTTCGTTGTCAATCTTGACCTGTACCTTGTTGTCTGACCAACGTTTATCCTTTTCCCTCATGCAGTTCCGACATATAACAGTGAGACGAATAAATTGAATGTGCGTCTCATGTAGTACTCTTTGCGACCCGACCTTCTTCGTGTTTGATATTAGTTCTAACGACCCTCTTTATAGTTATTCGACTCTATACGTCTACTGTGGTGGGAATACCGTCTTTCACTTCTCTTTGATTTTTGGAGAACTACTTTCACTTTCTCCTCTCACTTTTTCAACCGAATTTCGAGTTGTAAGTCTTTTGATTCTAGTACCGTAGACGAGGGTAGTGAAGTACCCTTTATCAACACCTTTGTCACCTTTGTCACCGTCTGAAATAAAAAGACCCGAGGTTTTAATGACGTCTACCACTAACGGTGGTACTTTATATTTCTGCGAATGAGGAACCTTCCTTTCAATACTGGTTGGATCTATCGGATAAGTTTTCGTCTATGTAATGAAACGGTTGTTTCCAGGCAGATCAGTTCCGATACCAAAAAGGTCACCAACACATACCTACACTCTCAACCTGACACTTCTTCCGACTCGTGGTTTCTTAACTACGAAAACTTGACACCACAACCTCTTCTGAAAACTCTCAGGGAACCTGACGTTCCTCTAGGTTGGTCAGGTAGGCTATCCTCTAGTCAGGACCCACAAGTAACCTTTCTGACTACGACTTCGACTTTGAAGTCATGAAACCGGTGGAGTACTCTTCTCGACTGAGTGACCTTTTCTGGGACTACGACCCTTCCTAACTCACGTCCTCCTTTTCCCCTACTGTCTCCTACTCTACCGACCTACCGTAGTGGCTGAGCTACCTGTACTCAAACCCATTTGAGACCCTCAACCATTACCTGTCACTCCGGACCGAACGACGTTAAGTACCCCAGTGTTTCTCAACCTGTCTTGACTCGTTGACTTGACTTGACTACAAGGAAGATACGGAAGACAGACCTCTCAAAAAATAGTATTTAACAACTTAAAACAGTTTCCGAAAGAGACGTAGATATCTCTATTGGTATACCTAAAATAGGAAGTTAAACAATTACACCGTATAGTGTAATTAACTAAACGTTTATAACATCTTAGCAACGTAGGGACCCTATTTCGGTTGAACCAGTACTACATGCGATAAGAATTATACAACAACCTAAGACAAACGATCTTAAAACAACTCCTAAAACGTACGTACAAGTAACCACTATAACCGGACATCAAAAGAAAAACACACCGTAGAAACAGACCAAAACCATAATCCCACTACCACCGGAGTATCTTACTCAGACCTTCATTGGAATGAGACATTAAAAGATCTTCTCAAACTCTTCCTATTCCCAATCAGAAAGAGATTTAAAAATCATCTTAAATGGACACTTCGGTATACCAGGACCCGAAAACAAACAACCCTCTAAAAAATTAATGTCAAAGTTAATGACACGAACACTACCTACACAATTCTAAAAGATAAAGAAGGACCAAGTCAAAACCTTCCAATACAAAAAGATTCTTAAACAGGTAAAGAAGGCTCAACAAGTAAAATAACAGTATCCCAACGACTATCATCAGAAAATACTAGGAGACATAAAAACACAACAGACAAAACTAAAGAAGTAAAAGTGAAGATTAAAACAATTAAACTAAGAAGAGGGATAAAAGAACTACATAGGCCGACACCAAACAGATAAAATAAATGGAAGATTCTTGGTCTGAAATAAATCAAAACGACTAAAAACGATATTAGAGGAAAAAAAAAAAGTAACAAAGACGGAATCAAAAATACTAACGAAAGGAAGAGGATTGGGACCCCAAGAAGTAAAGAAGAAAAAGAACAACGAAATCCATAATTCAATCCAATAAATAAACTAAAAAAAGAACAGAGAACTCCATTCGAACACTTCGATATTGGAAGGGGAATCGTGACGAAAATGAAGAAGAAACACCAGAGAGTGTAGTCGTGTACTGAGGACCTTTTTGACATCGAAGTTGATATGTCCGGAAATAGTCGTTTAATTACAGAGACGAAAAATTATGTGACAGATCCAAATAGTATCGAAAGGAAGGTTCCTTGTTCGTAGAAAATTAAAGAAACACTCTTATATGGTTTTACATAAATAAACGAAAAGATACTTGTCCGGATAGAATCAAAGTATAAACTTCGATAATATTTGTTACAGACATATTTATTACGAGTATGAACAAAAACTACTTGTACACATACACATATATACGAATTGTATATATGTCTTCTTATTACTGACCCAGTATCCTAGACGTGAGGAGACTTAAATCAAGTCAAATCAAATCAGTGAGTCAGTAAAGACTGAGAAACCCTAGGGTACCTGACATCGTACGGACCGGAGGGACAGGAAGTAGTTGAGGTCCTCGAATGAGTTTGAGTACAGGTAACTCAGTCACTAATGTAGGTTGGTAGAGTAGGGGAAGAGGAGAGTGAGAGTTAGAAAGGGTCGTAGTCCCAGAAAAGGTCACTCAGTCAAAAAGGTTAGTCCACCGGTTTCATAACCTCAAAGTCGAAGTTGTAGTCAGGAAGGTTACTTACGGGTCCAGACTAAAGAAAATCCTACCTGACCAACCTAGAGGAACGTCAGGTTCCCTGAGAGTTCTCAGAAGAGGTTGTGGTGTCAAGTTTTCGTAGTTAAGAAGTCGCGAGTCGGAAGAAATATCAGGTTGAAAGTGTACGTATGTACTGTCGACCTTTTTGGTATCGGAACTGATCTACCTGGAAACAACTATTACATTACAGAGACGAAAAAATATACGACAGATCCAACCAGTATTGAAAAGAAAGTTCCTCACTTGTCGAAAAGTAAAGTACCGACGTCAGTGGTAGACGTCACTAAAACCTCGAAGGTTTTTATTTCCGACGGTGACAAAGGGGTAGATAAACGACACTTCACTACCTGACCTACGGTACTAGAATCAAAAGACTTACAACTCGAAATTCGGTTGTTGACTTAAATCATCTAGGACGGTTTATTAAAAGGTGTTTGTATCAGTAAATATAATAGTACAAGGTGACAGTATGAGGTATAGAAACAATCTAAAAAAAAAATTGTGAAATCCGTAACACAGATTACCCGTAATGAAATACCAAATTATAGTGACTACTTCAAATTGAAGAAAGGTAAGAAAATAACAAGTAAATTATATGAGAAAACATTTTGCAAATACGTTCAGACGGTAAAAAAATAACTCAAAGATAGAAAAAGAACAAGTAAACAAAAGATATAGACTGAGGAAGTAGTGATTAGACATAACGTTTATGAAAAAAAAACGAGGTAAATAACGGATAAGTGTGACTTACCACAAAAATCATTAGTTTATATATGTTTATTAAACAAGACTATAGAAACTTTATAAAAGAGAACAGAATCTGTATAGATGTCAACACATACCATACTTCATCCTTAGTTCTATACATAAGAGGGGTGTACTTTGAGGTTGAGTTGACCATGGTAAGAACTTTTTTTGTTGAGAAGTGAAGTGACATGATTGAAAATGAAAACCGTCACTCAATATTAAAAATTAATGTAATAGTCTTTATTAATTTAATTTTTAGTTGATTTACTTTTATTTGATATTTATCTTGTACCTAATACAAATTAGGTTAAGACTTATAGAACACATATTACTTATTCAAAATTTTTATTTTAATTTTCATTTTTTATATACATTCAGTCTGATATTTCGGTACTATCTTAAATCGATCCTTCCCGAAGGGACCACCAAGTCACCATTTCTCAGACGGACGGTTAAGTCCCCTACACCCAAGTTAGAGACTCAACCATTCTAGGGGACCTCTTCCTTTACCGTTGGGTGAGGTCATAAGAACGAATCTCTTAGGACACTTGTCTCCTCGGACCGTCCGATGTTAAGTACCCCAGTATTTCTCAGTCTGTACTGAATAGTTGATTTGTTGTTGTTAAAACCTCCCTCTTGTCTTTAGTGTTATCTATATAATTATTTCCCTTAAATTGTGTCCCATTGTAAATGTATTGATACCTTCCCACTTTTTCGTTTTTCCGAGAATGAGAGACCCAAGATAATATGGGTCTTAATAATTGATGCCTTTCGTCGAAGATGGGTATCTGGACCCCTTGTTTCTTCGATCTCAAGTCCGATCGATAACTCGTTACTGTATCAGTGGTGACCGTGGAACGATCGGGTTCCTTCGACCAAGGTTTCTATGGTTTACTTAGACCCTCGATTTTCCTCGACGACTCTGAGACCGTTTCAACACGAGTATCGTTCGTTTGTCTATACGTCTTCAAAGGAGAGGTAAAAGGGACAAAAGGTTAGATAGAGACGAGAAATGATCGTTTTGTTTAATTATTATCTTTTTACCCCCGAAGGGACCACCGAGTCGTCATTTCTTAGACGGACGTCACGTCTTCTACGTCCTCTTGGCTCAAACCAGGGACCCAGTCCTTCTAGGGGACTTCCTCCTGTACGGTTGGGTGAGGTTCTGAATGGACCTCTTAGGGTACCTGTCCCCTCGGACCGTCCGATGTCTGGATCCCAGTGTTTCTCAGTCTGTGTTGATTTCACTGACTCCTACGTGCGTACGATTATCTTTCGGTGACCGTTTCTTTTTAATCATAAGTATCTCAAGAGTTGAAGTCGTATTCTTTCGTTTTAGTTCGTCTCACGTAAACCTTGACTCTCTATTATCCAATTATTACCGTGCTACTATGTTGTGTAAATTTGTAGCTTCTTATGATACGTTAAAGTAAGTGTAAAACTAAATCTAAACGTAAATAA
Source organism: Capra ibex (assembly GCA_006410555.1). NCBI lineage: Eukaryota > Metazoa > Chordata > Mammalia > Artiodactyla > Bovidae > Capra > Capra ibex. Next base: position 32,244,764 of record SJYO01020080.1, read on the forward strand.
TAATCTACTACACATAATTTTATTGTTCAATGAAGTAAGTCTCACACGAATATGAATAAGCCGTGATGTAAAGTGTATATTTACACTTCCAATGTTAACTCATTCAACCAAAAGTAAAAAAAAATTAGAATATCTATAAATATCGTGTTTAAATACTGAATTCACACTATTTGACGGAACCTATTATCAATATTAGATTTACAAAGAATAAAATGGTCCACGTAATAAAAAAATAATTAATTTATAACGAGACGGAAGTAGAAGAAGGTCATAGATACCACGGACACGATTCAGTGAAGTCAGCACAGGGTGAGAAACTCTAGGGTACCTGATATCGTGTGGTTCGAGCAGACAGGTACCGTAAGAGGTACCCAACGGTATGGGAGGAGGTCCCCTAGAAGGGTTGGGTCCCTACCTTGGATGAAGAGAATACAGAAGACGTAACCGTCCACCTAAGAAATGTTAAGTTTAAAAGATTTACCAATGGTAGTAGTAGGGAATATGCAGTTTTATAAAGTCGGTGAAGGAAATTTCAATATAACAGTTCGCATAAAGGGTAATATTTATTCGTTTTATGTTTTACAAGACTATTGAACGTTTAGTTTTTAACATGCAGAGTCAGATAATTCTCTTACTATACCCTTTCCTATTTTTAGGAGTGAACTCACAATAACAAAAATGCACACGACGGGATTTTTTACTAAGCCTCCAATGAATTTTTACACAATGTTCGAATACCTCCGACGTGTCTCGGTAAACCCTCTGTACATTTGTATCTTGACTTCTTGCATTAAAATCGGACATATTTAAATGACTAAGACAACTGAGGGATAGTCTTCTTACTCTATTATGTTACTCTTTTGTAGCTATTTTGTTTCACCAACAGTAGTCCATCCGGTTCTTTTATAGTGGTCAATTGATAAAGGAGGAGATAAATAAATGAACGATACAGTCTCTTTACGTAAGGGTATCTACTATGGTGAGATTACCGTCTTTCACTTCTCCTTGATTTCTCGGAAAACTACTCCCACTTTCTCATCTCATTTTTAAATCGAACTTTGAGTCGTAATTTTTTGTTTGTTTGTTTTTTGGATTCTAGTGAAATACCGATTATCTTCCCCTTTTACACCTTCACACTGTCTGGAATAAAAGAACCAAAGGTTTTAGTGGAGTCTATCACTAACGTCGGTACTTTAATTTTCTACGAACGAGAACCCTTCTTTTTGATACCGTTTGGATCTATCATATAATTTTCGTCTTTGTAATGAAACGACTGTTTCCAGGTATATCAGTTTCGATAACGAAAAGGTGATCAGTTCACGTCTACATTGTCAACCTGGTGTTTCTTCTGACTCGTGACTTCTTTACTACGAAACTTGACACCACGACCTCTTCTGAGGACTCTCAGGGAACCTGTGTTTCTTCTAGTTTAGTCAGTTAGGATTTCCTTTAGTTGGGACTTATAAGTAACCTTCCTGACTACGATTTCGACTTCGAGGTAATGAAACCGGTGGACTACGCTTCGTCACTGAGTGATCTTTTCTGGGATTACGACCCTTTCTAAGTCACGTCCTCTTTTTCCCCTACTCTACCAATCTATCATAGTGGTTGAGTTACATGTACTTAAACTCGTTTGAGACCCTCTATCGTTTCCTGTCCCCTCGGACAACAAGAAGTCAGTCAGGTGTACCAACGTTTCTTAGTCTGTACTGAATTCTGACTTGTTGTTATTACCGTTGTTTAATTCGAAATCCTTATCACTTTTTTCTATTTTTTTTCTTTTTTGTCGTATTGAATTTCTTTCTCCGAATAAAAGGTGTAGAGGATGGTCTCAGGGAACCTGACGTTCCTCTAGGTTGGTCAGGTAAGACTTCCTCTAGTTGTGACCCTAAAGAAACGTTCCTTACTACGATTTCGACTTTGAGGTCATGAAACCGGTGGAGTACACTTCTCAACTGAGTAACCTTTGCTGAAACTACGACCCTCTCTAACCCCCGTCCTCCTCTTCCCCTGTTGCCTCCTACTCTACCGACCTACTGTAGTGCCTGAGCTACCTACACTCAGACTCACTTGAGGTCCTCTACCACTACCTGTCCCTCCGGACTCCACGACGCTAAGTACCCCAGCGTTTCTCAGCCTGTGCTGACTCGTTGACTTGACTTGACTTGGATGGTATTTGGATAGAGTTTTATACCCTCAAGGTTTTAAAGGTACCTTATTTCAATTGAGACTAATATTACAAAGTTTATAAAGTTTCACCCATTATGTTATCTTTAATTATACTCGGTGACGGTTTTTAATTTTGAGTCGTAACTATCCTTCATCACCAATTAAAGAGTAACAAGAATATCATACGTGTTTATGAAGAAAGTTTTAATTGAATTTTCTCTTATGTAATCTTATAGATCGACAACTAAAGACTATATTCGTTTTCTCTACTGAGAAATTTTTTATATGGAATTGAAAGACAGACAACGTAAACACAACTACAGGTCAAAAAGTCAACACAGGTTGAGACACTGGGGTACCAGACAGTTGGGGTACCAGACAACGAAGAGTCTGAGGAGACAGGTACCCTTAAGAGATCCGTTCTTATGACCTCACCCAGTGGTACGGGAGGAGGTCCCCCAGAAGGGTTGGGTCTCCAGTTTGGATCCAGCGGGTACAACGTCCACCTAAGAAATGGTCGACTCGATAGATCTTTCGGGGAAAAGTCTACTATGTCTACTGGTTTAAGATCAATACTAATGTTTCATCTTACTTAGTATTTAACATTGCATAAAATGGGGTTTTCTAAAATAATCGTTACGATTACTTGGTTATGTGTTTAAAGGAAAAGTAAAAAAAATACAAAGAAAAGGAAGTGACAACTTTATCGACAATTGTCAGTTTCCGACTGTCTTTACCCTTTTGTCCTTTACTTTACTGACATCTCAATCTGACTTGTACGGTTCGTCCGAGGGTACTCTCGAGCGGTCGTTCCTCTTAAGAGTCCGTATCTTGTGGTGTCTCGACTACCGAACTGCTTAAAATTTTAACCCCCGTCTTATTTTTGGTGTCCACTTACTTATATTAAAGGTCTTTATCTAGTTGAGGACTCTGTTCAGTCCAGAACTTCTTTACTTTCACCTAAGGTAAAAGAAGATTTTCAAAGGTAAAGTTAAACAATTTGAAAGAAACCTATTACTACTATCTCAATATTCTTTGACTTCTATTTTTATTAACTACTTTCACTTTCGCCTCTCACTTTATTAACCGAATTTCGAGTTGTAAGTCTTTTGATTCTAGTACCGTAGAGCAGGGTAGTGAAGTACCCTTTATCAACCCCTTTGTCATCTTTGTCACAGTTTGAAATAAAAACCCCGAGGTTTTAGTGACGTCTACCACTAACGTCGGTACGTTAATTTTCTGTGAATGAGGAACCTTCTTTTCAATACCGGTTGGATCTGTCGTATAACTTTTCGTCTCTGTAATGAGACGGTTGTTTCGAGGTAGATCAGTTCCGATACCAAAAAGGTCACCAACACATACCCACACTTTCAACCTGACACTTCTTTCGATTCGTGACTTCTTGACTACGAAAACTTGACACCACAACCTCTTCTAAGAACTCTCAGGAAACCGGACGTTCCTACAGGTTGGTCAGGTAGGATTTCCTCTAGTCAGGACCTTCAAGTAACCTTCCTGACTACGATTTCGACTTTGAGGTTTTGAAACCGGTGGAGTACGTTTCTCAACTGAGTAACGACCCTCCCTAACCCCCGTCCTCCTCTTCCCCGACTGTCTCCTACCCTATCGACCCACCGTAGTGGCTGAGCTACCTGTACTCAAACCCATTTGAGACCCTCAACCACTACCTGTCCCTCCGGACCGTACGACGTTAAGTACCCCATCGTTTCTCAGTCTGTGTTGACTCGCTGACTTGACTTGACTTGACCATGTATGTGTGCGTACGTGTTTACATTCATTCACGTACACTAAATTATATTTTGTATAACAAGTGTATTTAATTAATGAATGTACTTATTATTCCTAGTTGTACCTAAAGTTTAAGTGTAAATGATTTCGAAGAAAATATAATAAACCGGGGACAAAGTGTAGAGTAGATAAAGGATTCGATCAACTTCATTTGTCGGGAAGTTGTTTTACGTCCTGTGGAGGTAAATTAGTCAAGGAGGGGACGACTAGGGAAGCATCTAGTTCGTCAGTGTTAGAGTTGAACAAATAGACAACACATATGGATTTACGTGAGTAACCGTCTCTTACTACAATCTTAAATTCTATTACTGTCATCGTTTTTGACTGTCGACTCTCCCATTTGTCTCTTGATTTTACAATTTTTTTATTCACTCCTCAATATGTGACGACATAAATTTAACAATTGGTTGTTCTCGGATGACATACTGTATCGCTTGAGACGAGTTATAATACACCGTCGGACCTACCCTCTCCTTAAACGCCTCCTAATCTATGTACATACGAATACCGATTCAGGGAAACGACAGGTGGACTTTGATAGTGTTTTAACACGTAGCCGACATGAGGTTATGTTTTATTTTTCAAATTTATTTATTTATTTATTTACTCCTCTTAAATACAGTCCTTAAACGTTAAGAAATCCAGGAGTGAAATTGTCATATCATTAAGTGAACTTACCATTGATAAAAACTTAAAATTTTAAGTAAATTACCATATTATTATCGTTTCTATTGAATCAATTGTAAATAACTGATTAATATTTTACTGTGTGACAATACTTACGATTAACCGGACAATTTTCTAAGATACCATAAAGTTTCTTGTGTCTCTAAGTTTATTAGAAGTTGATAACGTTGTTGAGAAACACTTTTCAAATAATTGTAAGAATAAACATCAAATCCCTTAAGTATATTTATTTTCAATTCGCTTAACGGGTTCTTGTGAAGTGAACGGTCACCTTTTGTTCCAAAATTTAGTTTTCTTAAACAGAACTTTCTGTTATAATTTGGAGATGTAATTTGACCTCTTACTCTATGTCATTCTATTTTACATCTTAAATAAGGTAAAAAAACTTTTGACTAAATTTAGTTTCAGGAGCATATGTTGTTCCGAAGGATCAACCGAGTCACCATTTCTTAGACAGACGGTTAAGTCCTCTGTACCAAACTAGGAACCCTGTTCTTCTAAGGGACCCTCATTCTTTACTATTGTGTAAGGTCATAAGAACAGACCTTTTAAAGGCATCTGTCTCCTCAAACCTCCCGATATTAGGTACCCAAACGTTTCTCAATCTGTGTTAACTTACTGACTTGTACGTACTTTCAAGTATATGGTGTTTTAAGTGTAATGAGACAAATGTAATAACTGTCGAGGGGGGTGGTTTATTTTCTTTTTTTCAGACGATGTGACACCCACACTGTCGAGTTTTCTTTCATTCTTTCTTTCTTTTGAGATGTAACTTAGTGAATTTTTTCCTTTGAAGTATTTTATATCTTGTTAGACTCTCTTCAATCTGAGTAAATTCTTTAATATTTATGTGAATTATACACAAATTTTACTATATATGATAATGAAGACAAGAATAACAAATAAGTAGTTCCGTACTAAAGTAAGTTGTGAGTAATAAAATAATAGTTTATCAATGTACGTGGTCCATCACTTGATCCTTCAGTCAGTCAAGTCAACGAGTCAAAACAGACTGAGAAACGCTGGGGTACGTAGCGTCGTGTGGTCCGGAGGGACAGGTAGTGGTTGAGGGCCTCAAGTGAGTTTGAGTGTAGGTGACTCAGTCACTACGGTAGGTCGGTAGAGTAGGAGACAGCAGGGGAAGAGGAGGACGGGGGTTAGGGAGGGTCGTAGTCCCAGAAAAGGTTACTCAGTTGAGAAGTGTACTCCACCGGTTTCATGACCTCAAAGTCGAAGTCGTAGTCAGGAAGGTTACTTGTGAGTCCTGACTAGAGGAAATCCTACCTGACCAACCTGGAGGAACGTCAGGTTCCCTGAGAGTTCTCAGAAGAGGTTGTGGTGTCAAGTTTTCGTAGTTAAGAAGCCGTGAGTCGAAGGAAGTGTCGTCTAATTTTTATTATTATTATTACAGTGTCAGAGATAGGGGTTATTAAAGTCTCAGATCTTTATAATTGTCTACCTAAATGGAGACATTCCTTTTGTGTAATCAAAAAAAAAAAAAATTAAAAATTAAAAAAAAATTTAAAATTTTAGAAATTAAGAATGTACGCAAGGGTTTGTACTTGGGGGGAGGGTGGAGGGAGGGGTGTTGTAGAGAGACCCAGTAGGGGTACGTGGTCGGGGTTCGTTCGACGTGGGATGCAGTCTGTACCTGACCGCTAAGTTAAGAATGTACTGTCATATGTACAATCTTAAGGGTAAGAGGGTTTAGTAGGGTGGGAGAGGGAGAGGGAGACTCAGGTTTTCAGACCATATGTGTAGACACAGAAAAAAGGACAGAACGTATGTCCCAGCAGTAACGGTAGAAGGATTTAAGGTATATATACACAATCATATGACATAACCACAAAAAGAAAGACCGAATGAAGTGAGACATATTAACCGAGGTCAAAGTGGGTAGAGTAGTCTTGACTAAGTTTACTTAAGAAAAATTGCCGACTCATTATGAGGTAATTGTGTAATCAAAAATAACCGATAATTCTCCTGGTTCGGATCTTTACACCCCACTTCGTTACTTTTGTGGTAAGAGATCCTAAACTATAAACTAGTCTCAACACTCCTTATGTGTTCTTAGTGGGTCTAGTTAATACCGTCCTTTTTCGTTTCCTAAAGACACTCTTTATGTTTCCGTCCCTTGTGTCAAAAGAACCTCATCCACTACACTTCATCTCTAATTGTTCTTTCTATTACCTCCATATTAAAATTGACCGAACGGAAGGTTAGACATCCACTCTCCTTGACTGTTCCGGTTAAACTTTAAACTTTCTAAAAGAAACTTTTTATATACCTCTTTTATTAACTCCTTCTGTTTGTACCTTCGTTCGTATGACCAATTCCGTAAACAACACCTCCAGATTCTTTTCGATTACTCCTTTATTTACTCCCGTTATCATCAAACCAATGTTTAACTAATTATCTAATTATTAACTCCTATATAATAAGTCTTACAACTCTGACTAATCCGTATACAAGTTCCGTTCCTCACACTTTTCGGAAACTCCGTACATCGAAGTTATGGACCCACCTCTTGCCATTGTGATTCTATGTTTTATGTAATCCCGGTTTAACTCTACCTTACTGCATAGGTTTATCCGGATATGGTGTCCATCCATCTTTTAAAATTGTCCACCAAATTATCTTCATAAACTTTATGTCCATTTTCTGACTTCGACCTATTATATAGGAGATTTAATAATTAGATCATTAATAAAAGTTTGGTATGATGATGACGGGAGTATATATTTCGATATATCATATGACCGATCATAGTGACTAACCCATAGTAAGAAATATAAACTTTTGACTACACTGTAAGTACCCGGTTTACGGGAACCTTTTTAACGGTTTATACAGACAAAATTAAAAAATACATATTTTACTTTGTTATGTTGGGAATAAATGTCTTGTCTTTGTCTACGTGTCTTTGGATTCAATACCAATGTGACCCCCACCCCCCCATTGGTATTCAACCAAGATTCGATGGGGGTCTATATAGTATATCAAGTTAAAGGTCTCGTAATAGGTAATCGTACTACGAAGTGTTCTGTAGACGATACCTTAGTATGAAATTTTTTACAAAAGAGAAATGTAACCAAGTCACGTGTCACTTGTTCTGTCACTAGTCTACCATATTCTGAATTTGACTTAGTTGTGTATGGAAAGAAGAAATTTATAAAAACAAGTTATCATTAATTCAGGACTCTGATAACACGTCTTAGAGGGTATGTCTATCCAAAACCATGTCATTCAAAGTCAACAACACCATAAGGAATTCCTTTCTTTTAGTATTTGATTTGATAAGTTTCAAACGAACTGACCGTACGTTAAAAACTATTTTTGTTAAAATGTATGTGAAACTTAAAGTCAAATTTTAAAACTGGAAGAACTGAGTAAGTTATAGAACTACCTTTCGATATAAGTCTATATCACTCACTTTCACTTCAGCGAGTCAGCACAGGCTGAGAAACGTTGGACACCTGACATCGGGTGGTTCGAGAAGGTAGGTACCATAAGAGGTCCGTTCTTATGACCTCACCCCACGGTAAAAGAAGAGGTATATATCACTAATATATATATATCTATATATATACACTCTATATCACTATCGTTAATATAAACCTGTGAATCAACGATGGACTACTTAAGTTGGTTTATTTAAATAGAAGAAAGTATAGTACTTTCAGAGTACGCGTCAGAACCAGAGCACGAATGTGAGTCAGAGAGTCAGTACAAGTTGAGAAACACTGGGACACTTGGCATCGGGTGGTCCCAGGAGACAGGTACACTAAAGGGTCCTTTCTTATGACCGTACCCAACGGAGAAAGTATATAAGAAAATTTTATTATAAAGGAGTACTGTCTTATTCGGTGACGTGATTTCATAATATATATCGTTTAACAGACTGATCCTGTTAAGTTTTTATAAAAATCATATAAAATCATGTTTATAATTTTTCCTTTGTAAAGTAGTTACTTAATCTTTATCGTTAATTTACTTTATAGATAATTAATTGTTGATATTGTGGGGTTTATCCATTTCAAGATGATTTTCTTATATTAGAATGTTTATATTCTAAAAACTGAATAGTTTCTGATGTTTAATATAAAGAGAACTGTTGAAACCGGGTTCTCAGAATCACACAATTCTCAGTAGTCCGTACGGTCAAAACGAAGATCCTCAAAACCGAACTAAAAAGAGGTGTAAGAAGTATAAGGATGTATCTGATTTTACCTTAGGTGGAATTTGATGAAAGGTTAGATGATTTTTTTATTATAGTCCCAGTTTAATTACCTTTGTAACGCGAGGTGAACTCTTTTAATTCACTAATTTTTCGTCCACTGATCAGGGTACGGTCTGGGGACCGGTTGTATGAAATTGTAACACAGTGAAAAGTTTAATCAAAAAAGAGGACTTAGAGATTATATTTCAGTAGATAATGAAAGAAATCCTCAGTCTCTAAATCGAGAAGAATAAAGAGAAGTATATAATAAACAGTTACAATGTATCTTTGTATGTAAAAAACTATCCATACTGGACAAATTGAGGGACATCTTTTTTATAGAAAGAAAGACTGGGTTCAGGTAAAAAAAGGCAAACTTAAAACAATTTACAAACCAATTTCGATACTTCCTGTACCTGTAAGGAGTGGGTCTTGTTACAGTTATCTCTCTTATCCTGTAATTAAAGATTATGACATTCTCTGATTTTAAATTGAGGAGAGAGAGAGAGAGATATATATATATATATAGATATATATAGATATATATATATATATACATACATACATACGTAAAATACCTTATTCTATTTTGAAATATTAAGTCTTGGACTTTTAAAAAATAAAATAAAATAAAGTAGATGATAATGTCCGTTTAACAGAGAGACATTAAAATGGATACTTTGTCAGTCCCACTTGAATACTTTTCATCGTCGTTTTTTATATATACTTGTGATGAACTAGGTTAAAGGATCTTTGGTATCATTTATAAGAGAAATTCTGACCTATACTGATAAGAAATAATCTGAACTTGACATAAGACCCATTAACAGGTCATTATTGGAAACAATTTAATATGTTTCAGAAATGAATTGTCTCTTGTGTCTGAGGGGTTGAAGATTATAATAGTAGTAAGTTCTATTACTCGTTGTGTTTGGTAAGATAATGGTTAGATTTTCGTTATTTACAGTTTCATTTCTTCATACGTTATAAGACCGGACTTTCTTGTTTCCTGTTTTCATTACTATTATGGAGAAATATAAACGTCAGATAATATAGTACGTATTGTTTACTACGGTATTAACGTCTGTCACAAAAAAATTGTCCAATATTCCTCTTCTACCACCTCCTCCACTCTCCCACAAAACTGATAACGATACTTTTTACGAAATTCGAAGAATTAAATTTTACATGTCGTTTTTCTCCTATAACAAACATCTCATGTAAACTACAATCAAGAAACTCAGTATATTCGACTTCTAAAGTCAAACTAATGAGTAGGTTAAGTGACCTAACCACTGAAGTTCCATCAACCTTGTTTCCTATAATTGTTATATAAAGAATTGATTTAGTAGTAGTCTTATTTAGTCCTCATCTATTTGTCAAAAATCGATCAGTAAAATTTGTAAGATCACCTTTATATTTGGGACAAGGGGATCGCCTACAACTTGTTATTTTTAGTATAGGTAGGAGGTCATAATGTCGAGTATATACAGATACCGGAACACTCTATGATTCCAAAGTTCTGACCTCCCTTTTCTATGACCCCGACGTTTACTTCAGAGCTGAGTTCGATACTGAGGAGGGAACTAATTATTTACTTTGATAAAATTTCATATAAAAAACTCACTTTTCTCTGAACTTCTAGAACATGAAGTGTCTTAACGTGTTTTATGTTCCTATCAGTCCTTCAAAAGTGAACAACAAACAAAAAAAAAAAGTATGTTGAAAAGGAGAAATTTGAATAGGATAGTTCAAATAGAGGTTCGGTCCGAAGTTGTCATGTACTTGACACTTGAAGGTCTACAAGTTCGACCAAAATCTTTTCTGTCTCCTTGGTCTCTAGTTTAACGGTTATAGGCAACTTAGTAGTTTTTTTGTTCTCTCAAGGTTCTTTTGTAGATGAAGACGAAATAACTGATACGGTTTCGGAAACTGACACACCTAGTGTTGTTTGACCTTTTGAGAATTTCTCTACCCTTGGGTCTGGTGGACTGGACGGAGGACTCTTTAGACATACGTCCATTTCTTCGTTGTCAATCTTGACCTGACCAAGGTTTAGCCCTTTCCTCATACAGTTCCGACAGATAACAGTGAGGCGAATAAATTAAATATACGTCTCATGTAGTCCTCTTTACGACTTGACCTACTTCGTGTTCCACCTTGGTTCTAACGTCCTTCTTTATGGTTATACGTCTACTGTGGTGGGAATACCTTCTTTCGCTTCTACTTGATTTCTTGGAGAACTACCTTCACTTTCTTCTCTCACTTTTTCAATTGAATTTTGAGTTGTAAGTCTTTTGATTCTAATACCGTATATCAGGATAACGAAGTACCGTTCCTCTACCCCTTTGACACCTTTTCCACTGTCTGATAAAACCCCCCCAGGGTTTTAGTGACGTTTACCACTAACGTCGGTATTTTAATTCTGAGAACGAGAAACCTTCCTTTCAATACTGGTTGGATCTGTCGTATAATTCTTCGTCTCTGTAATGAAACGGTTATCGCAAGATAGATCAGTTTCGATACCAAAAAGGTCATCAGTACATACCTACACTCTCAACCTGATAGTTCTTTCGACTCGTGGTTTCTTAACTATGAAAGTTTGACACCACGAATTCTCAGGGAACCTGTCTTTCCTCTAGTTTGGATAGTTAGAATGTCCTTTAGTCAGGACTCATAAGTAACCTTCCTGACTACGACTTCGACCTCGAGGTTATGAAACTACATTTCTCAACTGATGACCTTTCTGAAGACTGTAACCCTTTCTACCTCCCGTACTCCTCTTCGTCTGTTGTCTCTTACTCTGCCAACCTACCGTAGTGACTCAGTTACCTGTACTCAAACTCGTTTGAGTTACTCTACCACTCTGTCCTTCAGACCACACGATGTCAGGCACCCCAGTGTTTCTCAGTCTGTGTCGAATCGTTGACTTGTTGTTTGTTGTTGTTATTGTTGTTTGTTTATTTAACCTTTCCAACTTTAAGAAAGAGTCATAAAAGAGAAACCCCAGGTGTTTGTTTTAATGGAAACATCAGACCGGACACTTGTCGTAGGTGTTTGACCAAAAGTATCTTTATTTTATGTTGTATAAAAAGGGGAAGTCCTATACATGTCGATTGGTATTGAATGTACTCTCACTAATTTATGTCAGACATTTATTTAGTGACTCATATTGATCTTTTAAGTGATTCTCTTACCTTCGTAAAACGAAATCTTATTAACGTAAATGAGGTGGGATACCCACATCCTAAGAGATTCCATGAGAGACGCCGTCCTAATCAACTCAAGGACGGAGTGTTAAAACAAAGACGACAGTTAGTCGGTTAGGAACGGACGGAACGAGGTCCCCGTAGTGACATGACCAACCATCCACTATAAAAACATAACCCGTAATCATGTTTTACGAGACCCGTAATCAGGGTAGAACACGAAAAGAACTTTTCTAGTAATATATTATTATACGGAAGTATCTCAATCATATGTTTACTTATTATAAGACTCCATATGTTGGTGAAGTTAGAGTTATATGTTACGACATCGTGTTCTTTCACTTTCACAACGAGTCAGTACAGACTGAGAAACACTGGGATACCTAACATCGGGCGGTCCGAGGAGACAGGTACCCTATAAGGTCTGTTCTTATGGTCTCACCCAACGACCCTTTATGGAAAAGGAGTCATTCAAAACAAAGTTTTAATTATCCTACCAAAGAAAAGAAAGAATCTTTCTGGTCTTATGAGACGTGTATAGTCATTGAACGTTTAATCTCATAAACACTTTTATAAAAAATTCTAAATTAAGTTGGTTATAAGTCACATTCATAAAAGAAATCTTGATCGTATAAAATTCCCACTGAAACCTTCGACATGAATAAAAGACTAACCTGAACAATGTTTTAAGTTGTAGAATAGAGGAAAATTCTCACAAGAAATAAAACTTATTCACCTTTTGTAAAAAATCCTCACAGGTAGAGACCGTTCATGTCAGATTTAAAGTCGACTACTATAAATGGAAATTACGAGAGTGTGAGAATAACTCAGTAGACACCTCAGAGGAGGTCATGTGAGAGAAACTAAACAGTATTCTCGTTAGACTATTTGAACGAACCTCTAACTAATAACGTTAAAACAAATTACAAAAATAATTTAAACGATTTATTATAGAGTTTCATACATTGAGGTAGAAGAGTCTTCTGGTAAAAAGACCATCTTCGAAAACCAGGATTTGGTTTTAGAAGTTCCATAAAAGACAACATACGTCCTACTAAGGAAAAAATTACGAGATTTTAATATAGTGTGTGCACTGGATAATTCTCCTATAAATGAAAATGATCTATAAAGAGTTCACTAGGATACAAGTAATTACCGTTCATAGACACAGAAAATGTATAACATAGATAATGAACCTTGAATTATTTATAAGATATAATAAAGAGACATATTATTTTTGTTTCCTTTCGGAAACAGTAAGGTCTAATTACACCGATGATACCGGTTCATTTCACTGTGTAAGTCCTGGTTTGTGTGATAACACCCAAAATCCCTGAAACACCACAACTTCAGTTAAAAGTCAAACATTACAATCTAGACTTTATTAATTCTTTTGGTTCACAATGTTTGTATGACCGATTTTATTTTTATATACTCGATTGTACAGAAAGTTTGATGATTAAATATTGAGAATAGTGTTTCCCAGTGTAAGGCGAGAGTGTATACGTTCATTCTATTAGGCACAAATGATCTCTTCAAGTCTTATTCAAGGGTTGTTATGTTAAATCGGGTCACTCAAATTAATTTTAATTATTGGGTAATACCACGTCAGTAATAAATCTTCCTTCCTCTAGGTCTGAAATTGTTCTATCAGTTTTAATCTCCCCTTATCAAAAGAATTATTTTACTAAGTGACTACTACGATGAAATTCACTGAAATTTTAAGTGAAAATTACAAAGACTTCTTTTATCTTATTTAATAACGTAATAAAGGATGGACTTCGATGGTTAATTATACCACGAACGTAAAACTAATCGTATTTGAAAGAGTGAGGTTGAAGTGTTTTGTGCAATTCGAAATTCCGTTAAATAAGAATTGTAATAGAATTTTTTTGACACAGAGATCATGAATAATAACTGAAAGAAAAGGTAAACCGAGATCTAAAACAATGTTTTCATCTTTTAACCAATGTAAACTTATCAGTCTAAGTAAAGTATTAAAAATGTCGTATAGGTTTTCAAGTAAACGAAGTCCAGTAATTTTTCTTTACGGTAAAAATTTTGTTTGTGGTAAAAGGTAAATATGTTACGTACAAAACTTTTTGACTCGTTGGAACAACTCTTTTCGGTTGTACACACAATAAAGATTCGGTTTTTGTTTGTTTTGTCTACTTATAGATAAACAATAATACATCGACTCCTAACCTCTTCCGTTACCGTTGGGTGAGGTCATGAGAACGGACCTTTTGGGGTACCTACCTCCTCGGACCATCCGACGTCAGGTATCCCAGCGATTCTCAGACCGTACTGAACTCGCTGAAGTGAAAGTGAAAAGTGAAAGTACGTAACCTCTTCCTTTACCGTTGGGTGAGGTCACAAGAACGGACCTCTTAGGGTCCCTGCCTCCTCGGATCACCTGACGGAAGATACCCCAGCGTGTCTCAGCCTGTGCTGACTTCGCTGAATCGTCGTCGTCGTCGTCGTCGTCGACTCCTAATTGTCGACATTAAATACGTTATGAATTGAACCAAATCTGTTACTGATGTGTGTGTTGAACTTTTGTATTCTTACTAGAAGGGACATTTGTCTACTCCTTTTACTCCGTATTTCTATAAGAAAATTTGACGAGTTCCAGTCTATAAATTTTATTTTGGGTCAAAAAAAGGATTTCACTAATAGGGGAAAGATTCGTACTGTGAAGGGACGGAGTTTGATACGACACTTGTTAAAACGAACGTCAGGACTTACACACAGTGGTCTCTCTCGTGTTACCGGGTCATTAGTTTTTTACCACCTCTATAGGATTATTTAACAAGGTCTACCTATATTTAAACTGAAATCTTATCCTCTTAGATAGGTCTCTTTCTTCAAAAAAAAGGGAGAAAAGGGGGTATAAACCATCTTCCACCTATGTCCGACTTAAAAGAACTTCCATTTTCGGTAATGTGTTCTTTATCATAAGAATTGTTATCACAAATATAAAATTCATATATGTAAACGTATTATTTTTGGTTTATGATAGTACTAAAGAAGACTTATAATACGTCTTCACGTACTATACATAGTCGGTTTGTATAGTAAAGTCAGAACCACTCCACTTGTTGAGGAACGTTTTTACTTTGACGTTTATAATTCTGGTTGTACATGTTCTTCAATTTCGTCTCAGAACGAACCTACCACCCTTCTCCACTCGACTTCGATGATAGGTTGGTAGAGAGAGGTCACTAAGACCCTGTCCTCTCAGAGATGTCCTAGAGAACCAGGAAATGTACTTTTAACAAACCCTTAGAAATTCGGTCTAAAAGTTTTACATTTAAACATCATAAAATTCTTACATAACCTGTCCCTCCGAACCGTACGACGCTAAGTACCCCAGCGTTTTTTAGCATGTGCTGACTCGCTCGTTTGACTTGACGTCTTACATAATGAATGTAAAATTAAGAGAGATATACGTTTTTATTTTTACTAATTCTGTTGGTTCGTTTTGAATCTACAAGATAATTTTATTTACCTTCAGTTCCGAAATCGTCTACCTAATACAAGTTACCACTCATCTAATACCAGTCATCAAAGTCATTGCCCTTTGGACCTATCTCAAAGTTCTGTCTCTCTTCTTACCTGATACTTTTTTCGAAACCTTTCTGTACGACGGAGAGATTTCGATTCTACTACCTAGGAGATTGTTTTATTCCTTGAATTTCATTATCTGGTGATCCATTTATGTTTATTTTAAACATATCATTTTTATACATTACTAATGTAATCTTAACAATAGATTAAATTTTCCTTTTTAAACCTTACTTGTTTTAATATTTTAGATTTCAAATGGTATTTTTAATCAACCAATTTACGATATCGAACAACAACAAGTCAGTTAATAGTATAGACTGAAAAATGTTGGGTTACCTGGTGTCGTACGGTCCGAAGAGACAGGAATTGATAGAGGACCTCAAACGAGTTTGAGTACAGGTAACTCAACCACTACGATAACTTGGTAGAGTAGGAGAAAGTGGGAGAAGGGAAGCACGGGAGTTAGAAAGGACCATAGTCCCAGAAAAGATTACTCAACTGATAAACGTAGTCCACCGGTTTCATAACCTCAAAGTCGAAGTTGTAGTCCGGAAGGTTACTTGTAAGTCCCAATTAAAGGAAATCCTAACTGACCAAACGACAGGTTCCCTAAGAGTTCTCAGAAGAGGTTGTGGTGTCAAGTCTTCGTAATTAAGAAGTCACGAGTCGGAAGAAATACCAGGTCGAGAGTGTAGGTATGTACTGATGACCTTTTTGGTACTGAAACTGATATACCTGGATACAATCGTTTTACTACAGAGACAAAAAATTGTACGATAGATCCTAACAGTATCGACAGGAAGGTTCCTCGTTCACAGAAAATTAAAGTACCGACGTTAGTGGTAGACGACACTAAAACCTCGGGTTCTTTCGTTTCAGACAGTGAAAGATAAAATAGGGGTAGATAAACGGTACTTCACCACCCTAGTCTACGGTACTAGAAAAAAGAAAAAAATTACAACTCAAAATTCGGTCAAAAAAGTGAGAGGAGAAAGTGAAAGTAGTTCTCTACAAAATCAAAAAACAAAAGACGGTAGTCCCACCACAGTAGACGTATAGACTCCAATAACTATAAAGAGGACCGTTAGAACTAAGGTCGAACACAAAGTAGGCAAAGTCATAAAGAGTATTACATGAGACGCATATTCAATTTATTCGTCCCACTGCTATATGTCGGAACTACATGAGGAAAAGGATAAACCTTGGTCAAACATCAAGGTTTAGGACAGAATTGAGAACGAAGAACTGACATGGGTTCGATATCGAACATTCACAATAAATTATCAATTCGAAGTGTGTCGATCACTTTACCAACGTAAAAAATATAATTCGTCTCTTCTTATAAACGAATTAGAACATATCTGACAAAGTCGTGAACCCTTAGTAAAGTTTTAATCTATATAATATTTGCACAACTAATATTCAGGTATATATTTACGTCATAATTATATTAAACATAACATAGTTTGTTTTTTAATCGTATTTTTTAAGTGGGGTCTATTCGTTCCTATGTTTTACCACTTTTACAACTTACTTCTCTTTCACTAAAATCTTCTTATACTTCCGTTCGACCTAGTAAATCTATTCGTAAGGGAAGGAAAAAGGGGGTGAGGTAGAGGTAAAATATAAAATCTTTGTTTCCACTATAGAAGTAAAACAAACTTAGTTGGTACATTAGAAACCTTAGGAAGGTAGGGTAAATTGAAAGGATAACTTGACATAACTGTTTGAGAGTCTCCATTAAACTTAACTGTGTTTGTGTCATACATCTGACGGGAAGGGTTTATAACGACAACGAACCTTGTTACAAATAGTCGTCCCTTAGTAAGTCCGACGTACCTAGTGTTCAATTACAGTTAACTGGGACGAAGAACAATAGATTTCGACACTTCAAAAAGTATTAGACCTTTTTACATCTCCTCATGTAGGTTTGATGAGTAAAGATAGTTATACTGGGATATAGAAGATGAAATAAAATATTTAACCAAAGAGTTAAATATCCCACTTTCTTGTCATAATTTACTGTTCATTCGTAAAAACAACAACAAGTATTTACAGAAGTATACTTTAACTTATTCTAAGTCTATCGAATACATTAATACTGTTTTAGTGTAGTCTTCATAATGAAATCCTGTATACAAATGGATACTGATGAAGTACAACGATAAACCAACTTTTGTTGTATTAAGACATTTCATCAATAGGAAGTTGAATTATTTATTTATTTTAGTCTAAATTTTTTCATAACGAAAGTAAAATCTTTGGAAGGTCTTCCCCATATTGTGTAGTTCAAAATAACATTTTCTTTATTTAAACGTTTTTAACAAGGTGAAGGTCCCTAAAAAAAAGGACTTTTATTTCGAGAACGAAAATAAAAAGATAATAATTCATCAAGGTGGTAACCATATAGTTTTCAAGGGTCGTGAATATAATGGGTGATTATAAAGTTCACGTTCATTTCACTTAAAATACAACAGTCAACAAACAAGTGTGAAGTGTTGAAACTAAAGAGAAGTTTCTCTCTACCTCGACAGTGACCTCAATCTCTAAAAGTTTGGACCTCATTCAATTTCACGGTTACTGGTCCGTCAAATATCTTGAAGACAGATAATATGACTGTCTAGGAGAGATCTTGTTGGTCGTTAAGAGAAATCCCGTTAGATTTTAAATGTTAGGACAATACTCCTTCTTATACTTCCACAAGGATAGACGGAAAGGAAAGATGGAGACCAGTATGTATTGGTAGTAATAAAGAGACGAGTCAGTAGGGTTTATGACTCTTGTATTCGTCTTGTTCCTTCCCAAACCGTTGTCTCTTCAAACACCAAGTTTTACAAATTGACTGGTTTCTTAAAAAAAATTAAGTTGTAAAATGGTTATTCGACGTTAGTTCGAGAGACGACCACTAATTTTCACAAGTCTATCTTTTCTTTTTTTGTATATAGAAGTTTCACTTCTTTGAAAACAGGATAGTAACTAATCGATCCACTTGTCTCCGACAAATAAAAGTTAGTTAATCCATTATCGTAAAAGGATAGTACAACACCTACTATAAATTTTTATTTAACTAAAATATAGAATTTTTTATTACATAAAAAGAGAATGTCACTGGTGTCATAAAACTTTTCATTCTGTGTGTGTTTTTTTAACGAAGGTGTTTTATTTATCGATTTACTTCCGTAAAACAGAAATGTAAAAGACAACAGAACAAAGAACCCTTTTTACACAAAGAATCGCTAATCTTTACCGACAGTAAACGTAGAAAACGAATATGTATAGTGTGTATAAGTACCAGTGTGTGTTCCGGATACTAATACTTCGTTACCCGGTGTAACTCCTCGGGAAATATAAGTACTTTCTACAGTATCGAATATGTCAACTGGGAACTTTTTGTACTTAAACTTCACGTGTCCAAGTGAATACGTTTTTAAAAAAAAAACCGATTTATACATAACGTCATGAAATATTACTTGTCAATCAACTGTGGATTCAACACCCTGGTGTCTATGTCTTCTGTCGGAAGACATTTCAATATACGTTTACAAATATGTCAATATACGTTTACAAACACACCTCCTAGTCGGTGACATTGGGGACATAACAGGTTTCCAGTCGATATCAGAGTAAAATTAACCGAATTTGGTTACCTAACCGAAGAAAATAGGGTAGTGAGATTACATGTTTGATTACTCTAATTACAAAGATTGAATGAATTAGGAGGAATCAAAGATATTCCTTTCTCTTTTTACTTTCACATGTGCATTGTCTTCACTTATGTAATTTTCGTGTTCTACTCTATTTTTGTGTCGATACGAGTAAATTTTTATTAATTTCGGTCTCCTTGGTCTCTCGTTTAACGGTTGTAAGTAGTCTAGTAACTTTTTCGTTTTCTCAAGGTCTTTTTATAAATATAGACGAAATAACTGATACGGTTTCGGAAACTGACACACCTAGTGGTGTTTGACACCTTTTAAGACTTTCTTTACCCTTATGGTCTGGTGAACTGGACGGAGAACTCTTTAGACATACGTCCAGTCCTTCGTTGTCAATCTTGACCTATACGTTGTTGTTTGCAAGGTTTATCCTTTTCCTCATGCAGTTCCGACAGATAACAGTGGGACGAATAAATTGAATATACATCTCCTGTAGTACTCTTTAAGACCCGACCTACTTCGTGTTCAACCTTAGTTCTAACGACCCTCTTTATCGTTATTGGACTCTATACGTCTACTATGGTGGGAATACCATCTTTCACTTCTTCTTGATTTCTCGGAGAATTACTTTCACTTTCTTCTCTCACTTTTTCAACCAAATTTCGAGTTGTAAGTCTTTTGATTCTAGTACCGTAGACCAGGGTAGTGAAGTACCCTTTATCTACCCCTTTGTCACCTTTCTCACAGTCTGAAATGAAAAAACACGAGGTTGTAGTGACGTCTACCACTTTGACGTCGGTACTTTAATTTTCTGCGAATGAGGAACCTTCATTTCGATACTGGTCGTATTTGTCGTATAATTTTTCATCTCTGTAATGAAACGGTCGTTTCCAGGTAGATTAGTTCCGATACCAAAAAGGTCACCAGTACATACCTGTACTCACAACATGATATTTCTTTCGACTCGTGACTTCTTAACCACGAACTTGACACCACAACCTCTTCTGAGAACTCTCAGGGGACCTGATGTTCCACTAGGTTGGTTAAGTAGGATTTCCTCTAGTCAGGACTTATAAGTAACCTTCCTGACTACAACTTCGACTTTGAGGTTATGAATCCGGTGGACTACACTTCTCGACTGAGTAGACTTTTCTGTGACTACGACCCTTTCTGTCCTCCTCTTCCCCTACGGTCTCCCACTCTACCAACCTACCGTAGTGGTTGAGTTACCTACACTCAGACTCATTTGAGACCCTCAACCACCACCTGTCTCTACGGACCACACGACATCAGGTATCCCAGAGTTTATCATGCTGTGCTGACGTGTTGACTTGACTTGACTTGACTTAACTACTGAGTTCTCAGTTTAGGAGAAAAGTTTTATATCGAATCTTTTATATCATTCTTGACGAAAACTATCTAGGATTTCATGATTAAAAAGACGGTTTAGTTTCAGTGGGTTGGTTCTACCGGAATTGTAATAGAAGTTGAACTGATTTAATGTCTGTCTGAAAAAAAAGTGCAATCCGGGGACTGGACACTCTCTTTCAAATAAAATCCTTTGAACATTTAATGAAGAGATAGGAAAATTCTACATAAAAAAAAAAATTCAAGAAAGGTCAAAATATAAAGTCCTTACAGAAAGAGTTCTACGACTCAGTAGAGAAACTTTGTGATATCAGTTCGTTCTATTGTCGGGACATAACACGAAGTTCAGATTTGATGGGAGACGGTACTTCGATCCTCGTACATATGATTATAATAGTCAATCATTTGTGTCTACAGGAGACTAGAGGGGTGGGGTCGAGAATTTCGAGAGATGTGGAACAAAATCACTTCAACTCGAGTCTGAGTCAAGACCGGAAATAGAGGATTATGTCATCGTAACTTATTTCGGAAGAACCGGACAAACTGAAAAAGGTCGAGTTGGAAACGAAGTCAAGTGTGGAGATCATGAGTATATTTAAATACACCAGAAAACGCATACAGACTTTCACTCAGTAAACCAGTATAGGTCGACAAACACTGGGGTACCTACCATCGGGTGGTCCGAGGAGACAGGTACCTTAGTCTCTTGAGTCACTGTACTGACTCACTGATTAAAAGTGAAAGTGAAATCGTGTCTTAGATATACCAACTAAGACCCTCACTTTTTGTTACCCTTTTATTTCAAGCGAGTAACGGAAGTCACTACTCGTATTTTTAGACCTGACCACTAAAACATGACACACTTACATATGTATAGGAATTGTGATCCATTTTCGAAACACACAAAAAAAAAAAAAAGGAATTATAATTTGATTTTAAAATCAATAATACTTTTACTAATCAGAATTTTCGAGTATGTCTGAATAAACAAAAGTAAGGATAACAAGTGTCGTTCACACTTAATACTTACTTGAGTAATTAATTCTAGAAACAGTATACACTAATCAACATTATCTACTTTCACTTTCAATCAAAGAGACAGTACAGGTCGACAAACACTGGTGTACCTGACATCGGGGGTCCAAGGGGACAGGTACCTTAAGAGGTCCGTTCTCATGACCTCACCCAACGGTAAAGGAAGAGGTCTCCTAGAACGGCTGGGTACCAAGTTTGGATCCTGAGGGTGTAACGTCAGTCTCAGAAATGGTTGATTCGGCGATCCCTTCGGTGATAGAGGACTCTTAAAATATCGGAAAAACATTTCTGTTATAAAATTTTAAGGAGAATGTACAATTTATACTTTTAAATGATTACTAGTTGGTTAGTACTGAGAACAAAACGTCTTTTCCTTTGTTTCGAATATTTCTAATCTATTGAGAAAGTTCTAACGTGTCAATGAAGATACGTCTCCACTCGGATCCCGATTCCACAGAAAAAACAAAAACAAACAAAATAGAAAAGAAAAAACAACGACAATAAAAGTTAAAGATCCAGTTATCGTTATTGAGTTACTTCAGTTTACAATAATTAATTAATTGTATCACTGCACCAACCGAACATTAATATCACGTCTTTCAGTGATCTCTCAAACAGAAATCGAGAAATCTCGATTTACAAAATCACATAAATTAAATGAGAGAAGTTTAGATCTAACCATGTTTGATGAAGACGATAATTCTCTGAACCAGATCCGAGTTTTTGCACTCTGTCTGAGTAACGTTTTGACAACTAATGAACTTAAGTTAAGAATCCTGTATCTGGAAAAATATAGTCATAATACTACATTTACATACGGAACGAATTTGTGAAAATGACAGAAATCGGGACGAGTTTTTAGACGATTCCATTATCAACTAGATTATTTTATTAAAGTCGTCTTCAATATAACAAGTTTTATCTAAAATTTTCAAAGAAACCTTATATAAGAACACCCGTAAGTTTATAATGATGTAGGTGACGATAGATTAGATTCTTTCATTTTTCGATCATACTCATTCTACAAGTACTGTGAGATTCTGGTTCGTTCACAATTTATACTTGTCTTTACTCTTAAACGAAAATTTAATTTACGTATTAGTCACTGTACAGTAAAGTAAAGGACTTTGACTGAGTAGAGTTATAATATTAAGTTAATACCGTAAATATGTTCTATTATTAAATATTAAACTTTAATATTTATAACCTATACTTATTAGAAAACGATACAGAAGATATTTCCAAAGTAAATAATTTCAAATAAAAAGTGTATTACTACTACGATCCACTATTTACATCCCCTCTCGTTTAATAAAGTCGTAAACATAAACATTTTCCTGTAACTCTCATCAGTATAAGGAATAAAATTTTATAGATGACACACTCTTATCATTTTTATATGAAAAAAATTTTTTTAACATTTTACACAAAAATTTAAGGATCATATTAAAATATTCATTTCATTCATAAAATATTATCAGAGGTTGTAAAATTATCTTCGTTTACTGTAAATTTTATTTTATTTTGTCATCAACTCTGATACCGATACTAAAACCATATTGATCGTAAGGGAAAGTAAACGGGGTCGTACAGAAAAAGTGTGGACTATAATAAACAGATGACAGAATCAATACTTTGGTTCACTCTCTTGTTTATCAATATAAACGTGACTAGTTTATCAAGTCCTTTCCACAAAAGTCGTCTTTCCAAAACCATTGATCAAGCAATCCCGTGACGTTATTTTATACACCTAAGACCTACTTTTTTCTGAAGAATTTCACAAACTCTTTTCTTTTTTTAAACGTCTAAAACTTTCCCCGGTTTTTCGAGTCGGTGGTCCCAGAATTAGTGTTACTATAACAAAACGATTAATAA
Source organism: Capra ibex (assembly GCA_006410555.1). Taxonomy (NCBI): domain Eukaryota; kingdom Metazoa; phylum Chordata; class Mammalia; order Artiodactyla; family Bovidae; genus Capra; species Capra ibex. The sequence goes on from SJYO01020080.1 coordinate 32,268,358, forward strand.
GAACGATGAGTGAGTGAGAAGTGTGAGTGAGGGGAGGGGTAGACAAGTGGAAACAAAAAGAAACGGATACATAGTAAAGTATAAGTGGGAGACAAAATTTAAAAGGAGAACTGGGTTTGGAAGACGATTAATTTATATAACCCCGATTATTCTTTATCTCGTTTACCGATGAGGAAAGGAACTAATTTTTCAATGGTTAAAAAGATTTAACAAAGTAAATTATTGTGTACCTTCACATAAAGTGGACTCTCATTTAAATCATTGTTTTTCCCTAGTTATTTGACGGAAGTTTCTTCACAATGCAAACCCCTAAAAAAAGGGGGTTGACTCTTATAAAACATTGAGCGGAAAATCGGGACTCTATTGGAATCGGAGAGACCTAGATTCCAGTTGAGACTCAAAAGTAATTTTTACATTTAACCAGGTACGAAAATTGTATTATCAGGCAAGTTGAGTCCGTCTCCTGCCTAGAGGTCGAAGTGAGTTAAGAGTCCGACGTATTCCTCTACATCACCCCTAAAACTAAAGAAATCAGGGGAACCTCATCAGAGACGTTTATTCACTTTAGTGGTAAGCCTGAAGTTTCGTAATGATTTTACATTCTGTAAAAACACTTAAAATACGGAGAACCCAATATAGAAACAGTCTTAGTCTTGATTTTCTCGAAATGACGACGACGACGACGATTCAGTGAAGTCAGCACAGGTTGAGACACGTTGGGGTATCTACTGTCGGGTGATCCGAGGGGACAGGGACCCTAAGAGGTTCGTTCTTGTGATTATGGGGGTTTTTTACAACGAGTGTTTTACTAACATTACATCCTTTACCTTGTGTCTCCTAAAACCGTGACAGTTTCATTTTGGACATGTCTAGTAGAAATTGAATGTTACCCCAAACAATAAGTATTTGGGTGACATTTAACTATTATAACATTCCACTTGAAAAGGTTCAGTTCCTGGTAGAAATAACCTGTTTTGACTTGTCCGGTTCTTCTGAAATAAGTTCAGATAACGTCATCTCTTTTTTCCGGGATTCACTCAGACTTTAAGTCGAGACGACTTTGTTTTGTGACCTTATTCAATCAACTTCTCATAACGACCTACAATCCTTCCTTCAACTAACCATCCTATAGAGGTCGTGGAACTCAATCAGGACTCACACCTAAAAAAGAAAAAGAAAAAGACACTAGTCCGGTAGATGTAAACGATTAACTTGAATCCTATGAATGGGTGGACGACTTCGACGCAATATATCGTGAAGAAGGAAGTGTAAATATTTCTGTCGACCTGGGAGCCAGGAGCTCTTTATGTGAGGACCCAACATTACGATCGTTCTTCGAACGTTCTTATACATGTAGAGTTTCTCTGTCTTGTTCTTAAATGATACTCTTTTAAAAGGTTTCATTTATGAGTTTCTTTTTCCTCCGGTTCCCCGGGATCTTAATCCTCCTTCTAATTTCAAAACAGTTCGACTCCTTATTTAATTTCGGAAGGACCGTTCATGTAACTTTATGATGATATCCCGTATTTTTCGGTAATTCTATATACTCCTAGATAATAAGGAGATCTCTGTCGTAGTCTTTTCCATTATTCAGAAGAGTATTTACTAGGGAAAACCGTTGTTGTCATTGTGTCAGGACCTGATCTAACCAAGAGATCCTTTAAGGAAACAACTTAACTCCGAAACACCGAAATAAATTCTGTATAGGTCGAAACGTCAAATCCTATCTTTGGTCTCAGTGATTCATCAGTTTTCCATGACGAGTCAATATTTTCGACCTTCCTCTCAACTAAATTTGACTACTGGTCTATTGGTCTTCTAAAATTTAGTTCGTTTTAAAAAAAGGGTAAAAAAACAAATAAGGTAACATGTGTATTAATTCACAGTGACAAGAAGTAACTCACGTTGTTTTGTATCGTGTTTCTACACTTACGAACCCTTCAAACACACACACACACACACACACACACACACATAAATCCTCAAAACACCTTTGACATACAAGAAGGGTGAAAACGACACTAGATTTTCACAACATTTTTTTTCATAATTAATTTTTTTATCTTTGGTCACCTTTTTTTTTTTCGGTGGAACATAAGAGAAAATTTGTTTTCCTCGGAATTCTTTGAATTATATCAATTCGTAAAATTTCTACACGTACGAGTCAGCACAGACTTAGAAACGCTGAGACACCGGAGATCGGATGGTCCAAGGAGACAGGTACCGTAAGAGGTCCGTTCTTATGATCTCGCCCAACGGAAAGGGAAGAGGTCCCTTAAAAGTTCCTACCTTGGGTACAGAGAATACAGAGGACGTAATCGTCCGTACAAGAAATGGTCGACTCGATGACCCTTCGGGGGTTTTAAGATTTCGAGTATGTGTGTGTTCTTTTCCCTAACGATTTTCAAACAGAAGTGAACTTAACTCTCCGTTCAACGTAAATAGGAAGTTTTCAGAATATGGACGAATTAATCAAAAATACCCCTTTTTCCCTCTTAATATAGTTATATAATGAAAACGAATTGATTACTGGGAAAACGGGAAAACCAATTTATAACAGGAGTGCATTTGTGTCGAAATCTCCGTCAGGTCTCTTTCCTACCTCTGTATGAATTAACAACAAAACTAGACTTTAGAGAATTTCGGTTTATTTCACCTTATTACGTTAAGAAATAAATATAAGAAACCCACGTTCCTCTATTTAGGAGGTTCTAATTCAAGTCTTCTATATTTCTTAGTTCTAAAATAAAGTTTCTTTATTTACGTTTTGTATCTAAATGTCGTCGTTGGTATCCTAAAATCTCTTTTAAGATCCACTTTACTAATAAAAAAATTTTTCTCTTCTGATTTTTAGTAAGTTTCTTTATTACAATTTATTATAAGCTTCCTGATATTAATTGATTTTAACATATTTTAATAGGTGGACTTGGTTGTTTTTGTCAAGTCAAGTCAATTCGGTGAATCATCACAAGCTGAGAAACTCTGGGGTACTTGTCGTCGTACGGTCCGGAGGGACAGGTAGTGGTCGAAGGTCTCAAGTGGGTCTGAGTACAGGTGATTCAGTCACTACGGTAGGTTGGCAGAGTAGGAGACAGCAGGGGAAGAGGAGGACGGGAGTTAGAAAGGGTCGTAGTCCCAGAAAACTTTACTCAGTCAAGAAACGTAGTCCACCGGTATCACAACCTCAAAGTCGAAGTCGTAGTCAGGGAGGTTTCTTGGGTCCTGACTAGAGAAAATCCATCCTGACCAACCTAGAGGAACCTCAGGTTCCCTGAGAGTTCTCAGAAGAGGTTGTGGTGTCAAGTTTCCGTATTTAAGAAGTCCCGAGTCGAAAGAAATATCAGGTTGAGAGTGTAAGTATGTACTGGTGACCTTTTTGGTGTCGTACCTGATCTACCTGGAAATAACTGTTTCATTACAGAGACGTCCTCTGTCGTCCTCGTCGTCGTCGTACCACGTCCTCGATGGGGTACAGGTTCCATTCCTCGTCACCGACACGAAACGACCTCGTCGGCACTTCTCTATGGGGTGCAAGTTCCATCCTCTTTGGGTTCATTCTACCATCCGCGATTCTCACCCGTAATCTCACGTCTGACTGTGGCGTTAATGTCTGTCGATCGTTAGACTAGTGTACCTGGTGTCGAACAGATTGTTTTTGTGTTCTCGTAAAGTTTACTTTTTGTAGACTCTCTTATTTTTATCGAAAGAAATTTTAAAGTCTGAAATCTCTCTTATTCTTATATTCGAATTGAATTCTTATAATTGAATTGAAAACTTTTAAAAAGAAGTTCTAGAAAGGTAAATTGGTTGACACCTTGTAAAATTAGAATATCATATCCCTAGTTTGTACTCAGGGAACTCAAAAGACGTAACAACAGTCTAAGAAATGGTTAACGTGGTGGACCGGTCACCCATAAGAATCACGACAAGTTTAATCATTAGTCAAAGGAGAAGGATCTTTCTACTTAGTCAATCCAATGGATGTGACTATTTTCACCTGTCACTAATAGAGGTTAGATCCTCTAGACCTCCCCTTTCACCACCACCCACAACACAATGAGAAGTGTTGTGTTAAGGATACCACCAACCACCCTTCAATGAGAAGTGGAAGGTTTTATGTCGGAAGTAAAGGACACTAAAACAGGACGAAACTCTACATTGTTGCGATCCTTTAACTCAAGAATATCACGATTTCATAAGTATTTAAGACTAAAGGGATAGTAAATTAAAAATGAGAATGTAAAAAGAAAGAAGTGGAATTTCTAAGGTATACATGGGGTATGTTTATGTAAAAATTATAAAGAGAGTAAGAGACGGAGACAAAGCCCTAGTCAAGTCAAGTCTAGTCAACGAGTCAGTACAGGGTGAGAAACGCTGGGGTACTTAGCGTCGTGTGGTCCGGAGGGACAGGTAGTGGTTGAGGACCTCAAGTGAATCTGAGTACAGGTAGCTCAGTCACTACGGTAGGTCGGTAGAGTAGGAGACAGCAGGGGAAGAGGAGGACGGGGGTTAGGGAGGGTCGTAGTCTCAGAAAAGGTTACTCAGTTGAGAAGTGTACTCCACCGGTTTCATGACCTCAAAGTCGAAATCGTAGTCAGGAAGGTTTCTTTAGGGTCCCGACTAGAGGAAGTCTTACCTAACCAACCTAGAGGAACGTCAGGTTCCCTGAGAGTTCTCAGAAGAGGTTGTGGTGTCAAGTTTTCGTAGTTAAGAAGTCGCGAGACGAAAGAAGTGTCAGGTTGAGAGTGTAGGTACGTACTTGTGTCCTTTTTGGTATCGGAACTGATCTGCTTGGAATCAGTCGTTTCATTACAGAGACGAAAACTTATACGATACATCCAACCAGTATTGAAAGGAAGGTTCCTCATTCACAGAAAATTAAAGTACCGACGTCAGTGGTAGACGTCACTGATACCTCGGGAGTTTTTATTTCAGACTGTGACAAAGATGACAAAGGGGTAGATAAAGGGTACTTCACTACCCTGACCTACGGTCCTACAATCAAAAGACTTACAACTCGAAATTCGGTTTAAAAAGTGAGAGGAGAAAGTGAAAGTAGTTCACCGAAAACTCAAGGAGAAAGGAAAGACGGTATTCCCACCACAGTAGACGTATAGACTCCAATAACTATAAAGAGGGCCCTTAGAATCGATTGTTTTACTTTTGTTCGTACTTACGTATTTCGGAGTTTTTTGTTATTGTTATTTTTTCCGGTCCTCTAACGGTGTCGATACTTTGTTCTCTATAGGATCAATTTCGCAATAGACAATTTCCTATGATATATTTCTAAAGAAATTAAAGAAACAAAGGATTTACTCTTTTAACGCCGGTACAATTTCCAGTACAGGTTCAAGTGTGGTCTTTCACCTTCGGGGTATTTTGAATATTGAGACACAAGAATTAATGTATGTCGTGAGCAAGCTGGTTTATAGTTTAAGCCATTTCTTATTTTATTTTTATCCGTAGCCCTCTTCACGACGTTTTCAGAAACACCAAGTCACGACAAAGTGTTGTCAGTCACTTTAAGGTCGTTCTTACAAGGTTTAGGCTACTTGTGGCATTCATAGACAGACGTGAACTATTTATAATGGTAAAACTTTACTAAGGAAATTACCATAAAAGTGTTCGACAATTACCGACACCAACTTTCTCCGATGGAGTGTATCAGACTACACGGTATTAAGTACGGTATCAGTGACAAAAAAGAAGATCCAACTACCGGAGAACAACTGAAATTCATATCGGACGTACGAAAACGATTGGAATGTAAATTATATAGTGTGTCGTACTATGCTAATGTGTTATGACTCTCGAACGTCAGTATTTACGGTGAAGACATTAATATATTGGACGATAGGAAGTAGGTATCTTTTCGAAGTCTTTGTCTTTGTCAACCCGTAAATTTAATTCCGTCCGTCGTGTACCAGGAGAGATCGTAATAAATACACCATGTTTTCAATCTTAAATACTTTGACCTCAACGTTTTATTTGTTACCTTTTACCTTCAAATGATTTGTATATTGAAAGTGTTTTTCACAATTAAATAAGGAATATCCTTTCTATTACCTAACTTTATTAATATAAGACCGAACTGTTCCTGAATTACGGTTTCACTTAGTCATGTAAGTACAAACAATAAACCGTACATCTAATACCTAATAAATAGATTATATTTTGTACTGTTGTAACTAAAGGTGGGGAATTTATCAATACCTCATGTCAAAATAGTCTAAAGTAACGGTGTCAGTATATTATCGTTCATTAATAAACACACCCCTTCTATTCACGATAAAGTACTTGGAATGTTTTAATGAGAAAAGTATAAATACAATCATAAACAATGGTACACGTATAACAGTGTCGATAAATCACTATAGTTTGTATGCAAAAAAATACAAAAAATTTTCTAAAACGTACAGATTTAAAGAGAGACATCGATAATGTATTAAATGATTTGGTAAAGGGTGACTAATGTATAAATCAATTAGAGATCATAAAGAAGAATATTTATTAAGATATAACTTATAGACGTAATAATTTTGATCAGGAAGGTATATTTATTAATTAAAGAATACTACTTAAAAGTCTTTCATCTGACGAATCCTTTTCTCGTATCAAAAATCAAAACAAAAAAAAAAAACTAAGTCCAAATCTATCACTAAAAGATTATCACAAATTTAATATGAGGTGTTTGATAATAAGTACTACCCTTTACTCCCATTGTAATTTAAAATTTTGTTCTTTACGAACACCAAAAACAAAATATGATATTCTAAATTTTGTGTTATAATACTTAATACCTTAATTGACAATCTTATTTTGTACTTCTCTTTATAGAACAGGTGTACATTAGTCTCAACTCAAAAAAACTAAAACTTATAATTACTCGTTATATATAAAATATAGTGTCCTTAAAGATAACATGTTATATTACTTTATGTAATGTTTCTTACGAATCTTATTTTACTAAATGTCCTTAATGTCTCTGAAAAATTCATAATCTGATTAAAAGTTCTAGAATTTTTGTTTATAATAAAAATCATTTACATACTTTATTTCAACACACTATGGACTAGTACGGTGACAATCTTTTTGGTACTCCTTAATCAGTAGAAAAGGTACAAGACCCTTTTAGTTCTATATAAAAGTATCACAGAACGTACTAAGACCCTAATTTTATACTTCTTTAAAAAGTATCTTCTATTTCTAACGATAAAAAGAAAGAAAGAAGGAATAAGAAGAAAAGTTAGAATTCCGGACTAGTAGTGACACCGAATGTGTCTAGGTGTATTTTAGAGGTACCCTTGATCATTATTACACACCGATGTAAACAGAATTAAAAATAAATCGATTAAAGGGATTTGAATGAAGAAAGATGACTTACTTAATGTTCAGGGGAGACCTCGGTAATTTATTCGGAGACTTGTTTACTACCTAAAAATGTAGATGGTAGTTATCCGATCAGATACATCCAAATAAAGAAAAATAAATTTATCTCTAGACGACTCGATTAATGGGTAGACAAATGTACAGATAAGAGAAGGATAAGGTTCTCCTAAACTTTACTGAGGGATAATAAATAACTGTTAGAATTCTTTTCAAAGGATCGAATAAACTTTATAAGTTTAATAGGGTCTCCTTTATTTTTATTACAGAAATTCTAGTACCACCACTTTTACATTCCTACGGGGATTTCAAGTTGAGTAAAGGAGAAAGGACCAGATAGATAAGGAGAAAGAATCCATAAGTAGTAATAGTCCAAAACATAAGTAACATTCTCTTATGAACTAGATCCGATTCAGATTTTAGCATAGTTAGACTTTTACATAGTCAAAATATATCGTGTCCCTTTCTCATAGAACTCAAAGAAAAACTTACAAAGACACGTATACAATCCAACTTAACAGATAAGGAACCGAATTTAGGGACCCAGAATGTCTAATATTAAAAATCGGAGATGGAATATAGAAAATCAAAAAGAGATAGGTAGATATTAAGAGTGTCGAAGAGGTTGAAAGAGGAGACGGAGACCTTTTGATAAAATTTCTTAAACTCGGACTTTTCCTAAGTCAGATATAAGACCTTTGAAACCTCTATTTCCCTTTTCGAGTGCATACTAACCGTCAGATCCTACCTTCCGTCTTTCATCTACAAAAGTTATAAAGATGGTTTTTTAATATAATTAAGTTTTCTCGTAGAAAAGTAAAACCGCCCTCGTACACCAACCAACATAAGTACGTAAGTACTCTCCGTAAGTACCGTAAATGACTGGGTACACGAAACGAAACAGAGAAAAGACTCTGTCTTTCGTCTTCTACACAATCTATATAAATAATCTTTGGGGTTTTACGAAAAATCCTTCTCAAAAGTGTAGTCAAGTCAAGTCAGTGAGTCAACACAGGTTGAGACGCTGGGGCACTTAACGTCGTGCGGAGGGACAAGTAGTGGTAGAGGGCCTCAAGTGAGTCTGAGTACAGGTAGCTCAGACACTACGGTAGGTCGGTAAAGTAGGAGACAGCAGGGGAAGAGGATGACGGGGGTTAGGGAGGGTCCTAGTCTCAGAAAAGGTTACTCAGTTGAGAAGCGTAGTCCACCGGTTTCATGACCTCAAAGTCGAAGTCGTAGTAAGGGAGGTTTCTTTAGGGTCCCGACTAGAGGAAGTCTTACCTGACCAACCTAGAGGAACGTCAGGTTCCCTGAGAGTTCTCAGAAGAGGTTGTGGTGTCAAGTTTTCGTAGTTAAGAAACCGCGAGTCGGAAGAAGTATCAGGTAGAGAGTGTAGGTATGTACTGGTGTCCTTTTTGGTATCGGAACTGATCTGCCTGGAATCAGCCGTTTCATTATAGAGAAGAAAACTTATACCATAGATCCAACCAGTATTGAAAAGAAGGTTCCTCATCCGCAGAAAATTAAAGTACCGACGTCAGTGGTAGACACCACTAAAACCTCGGGGTTTTTCATTTCAGACTGTGACAAAGGTGACAAAGGGGCAGATAAAGGGTACTTCACTACCCTGACCTACGGTACTAGAAACTATATATGAAATTTCAAACGGATATATAAAGGATAGTTTTAATTCATTGTAAGTTTTTTTATTTTCTTATTGATAATGTTAGTTATGGTTCTCTCAAATGTACATTAACAGGACGATCTATATATGTGGTTTTTATCAAGTAAGTGTAATATTTGATAAAACCTGTATGTGAAAAAAAGTTTGATATAAAACTTATTCTTACTTGAAAACGGAATAGTAAGATACACATAATTATCTTAAAATTAAAACACATAAGACTAATAATAAAAAAGTTTATAATTCGTTGTCTCAAATTTTATAAGGAGATCGTTAATAATTAGAAATACGACTTAGATAGTAGTGATTACAGTAAAAAGGGAAACTAAAAAAAATATAGATCTTCGGAGTATCTATATCTTATATATATAAGGACACAAAGAGATTCTCAAGATTCTTGTCATAACCCATATGACAACAACAAATCAGTGATTCAGGACAGACTGTCAAAACTCTGAGGTACCTGACATGGAGAGGTCCGAGGAGACAGGTACCCCAAAGGGTCCGTTCTCATGACCTCTCCCAACGTCAAAGGAGGTGGTCCCCTAGAAGGACTGGGTCCCTAGTTTGGAGACAGAGGACGAACGGTCCGTCTTAGAAATGATGACTCAGTGGACCCTTCGGGTAATTTGACTACCTGATTACCCATAAAGTATATTAGAATAAAATACTCAAGTTTATTACTTACACATATGACAAATGTATTGAGGGAATATAAGTTAATTTAGACACGTAACATAAAACTTTATGAAAAAATCATTACAAACCTCAGAGATAAAGAAACGTTAATACATTTTTCGTTCTCTCAAGGTCTTTTCGTAGATAGAGACGAAATAACTGATCCGGTTTCGGAAACTGACACACCTGACGTCGTTTGAGACCTTTTAATAATTTCTCTACCCTTATAGTCTTGTGGAATGGACGGAAAACTCTTTAGACGTAAGTCCAGTCCTTCGCTGTCAATCTTGACCTGTACCTTGTTGTCTGAGCAAGGTTTATCCCTTTCCTTATACAGTTCCGACATATAACAGTGGAACGCATAAATGGAATATACGTCTCATGTAGTCCTCTTTACGATTTGACCTACTTCGTGTTCGACCTCAGTTGTAACGGTCCTCTTTATAGCTATTGGAGTCTATACGTCTACTGTGGTGGAAATACCGTCCTTCACTTCTTCTTGATTTCTCGGAGAACTACTTTCACTTTCTCCTTTCACTTTTTCAACCGAATTTGAGTTGAAGGTCCTTTGATTCTAGTACCGTAGACTAGGGTAGTGAAGTGCCGTTTATCTACCCCTTAGTCACCTTTGTCACCGACTGAAAAAAAAAAAAAAATTAGTGACGTCTACCACTGACATCGGTACTTTAATTTTCTACGAATGAGGAACCTTCGTTTCGATACTGGTTGGATCTGTCGTAAAACTTTTCGTGTCGATAAACGGTTGTCTCCAGGTAGATCAGTTTCGAGACCAAAAAGGTCATCAGTACATACCGGCACTTTCAACCTGATATTTCTTTCGACTCGTGGCTTCTTAACTACGAAAACTTGACACCACAACCTCTTCTGAGAACTCTGTCTTTCCTATAGGTTGGTCAGGTAGGATTTCCTTTCGTCAGGACTTATAAGTAACCTTCCTGACTACTACTTCGACTTTGAGGTTATGAAACCGGTGGACTACGTTTCTTGACTGAGTAAATTTTTCGGGGACTACGACCCTTTCTATCTTCCACCCTCCTCTTCCCCTGTTGGCTCCTACTCTACCGACCTACCGTAGTTTTTCAGTTACCTGTACTCAAACTCATTTGAGACCCTCAACCGCTACCTGTACCTTCGGACCGTACGACGTCAGGTACCCCAGCGTTTATCAACCTGTGCTCACTCACTGACTTGACTGACTCCTTCGTCAAACACTAGATCCACAAGACAAGTCAATGTACTCCGACTACGTGACGGTGTCCACCTTTTATCAGATCGGATTCCGGCCTATTGAGACCCAAGTTTAGAGTTGGTATGGGGTTAGGTAACATATTAAAGTACGTTTAACATAATGTAGAACGATCAGAAAATAAAAATAAAATAAACAGATTGAGAAACACTGGGGCACCTGATATGTTAGGTAAATTAAGAGGTCCGGTCTCATGACCTCATACATTGGAAAGGGAAGAAGTCCCCTAGAAGGGTTGGGTCCTTAGTTTGGGTCCAGAAGGTGTAAGGTCCACCTAAGAAATGGTCGACTCGGTGTTCTCTTCGGGTTCTTGTGACCTCACCCATCGGATAGGGAAGAGGTCTCCTAGCAGGGCTGGGTCCTTAACTTGGTCCCAGAGAACGTAACGTCCGTTTAAGAAATGGTTGACTCGATAGTCCCTTCGGGTTAAAAAGTAAATATGTCATCATTGTTTTTACGTTTAAAATACCAGACAAATTTCCTAATTCATTTTATGTAGAGTTATTAATCCAAAAAGAGAGATTATATTAAAAATAGTAAAGGATACTTTGTTTGGTCTAATTCTTCCATGAAAGATTCATCCCCAAAAGATTAGTTCTTTGAGAAGACACATCTTGACCCATCGTAGACCGAAAATAAGGGGTACTCATAGTAGGACAAAAAAAGTGTTACACTGACACAACGGAGTTACTCACTTTGTCACTGACGCGTATTTTGTGAGAAAGCAGTTCCAGACACAAAAGAATCTTTACGATGGTAGTTAACTAGGTAGTAGTAATCGAGATATTGTTGGTCGTAACTAATGTCGTGAGTCAAACAAGATGTTCCTAAGTCCACTATAGTTCGAAGGAAAAATGAATTTCCTAAACTTAAAGGGAATAGAAGTGTTCTCTGAACAAAGTTTACTTTTATATGATATTGTCTTGACGTTAACTAAATATCTTAATTCGTAAGTCTTATCAAGACTCGTGTTATGATCTTTACATAATAAACATATTTTTATCTCTTAATTTCAGTAATTTTCTAACGTTTCAGTTCCACGGAAACTGAAACATATTCATTTTACTCACTAAAATTCTGGGAATTGTTTCTCCTTTATTTTATAAAAGGTCAGGGGAAGTATTTCATTTAAACTTACGAAAGTGTCTTCATTGACTTTGACACCAACTTGATCTTTCTTGACTAAGGGAAACATCTAACGAATGACACAATGACTCAGTTTGATTAAGTAACTAGTTTTACTTCCGTTTATTTAAGGTATAAATTTTTTTATCACTACCTCCACGGTCACTCGTCTAAACGACCTTTGGTCGTTGTTTGAACTAAGTGTACCGTCTACGACTGAAACCACATAAACATTGACTCAAACTCCGGTCCAGGACTTTCGGACATAGTTTCTTTCTAACATAATAATCTACTGAGGAACTCTTTTTAAGATAGACGTCGAAACTCAGTGTTAACCTGTCCAAACATCAAACTGTCTATTGTATACTAGGTTGATTCGGAAATCAGGACTGAGTCTGTCCGATCTTTATATACTACAAAAGAAACACGATAGACATTGTTTTACTTAAGCTATTTCCTTTGACTCCTCTGACGCAACTGTAGTAAAATCAAAAAAAGAAAAAAATTGCTAGAGAAAAGCAGATTAGAAAACCTCTCAATCAGAGAGAAAAAAAAAAAAAAAAAAAAAAAGACGATCATAAAGTATCACTGGGAGTTGATTGTAAGTCTCTAAGGGGTGGGGAGACGATATGTACGTACAATCCTTTTGTATCGAGACAATCGTACATATATACAACCTGGTTCGATTAGAACCTGACTTAATAAATTGAACACTACCTCACGTGACAAAAGATTATGGTTAATGAATTTTCGTAAAATCTCGGTCTGAATTACTACATACTTAATGAACTACACTCAATTGTTCCGTCATACTGATAGATAGACCTAGGGTTAAACTCACTAATTAGGTAGCCAAATAAAGAAGTGGATTTTTAGTAAAAGGAGGTTAAACAGGAGACCCTTTATTACTAAAATAAAAGAGGACTGGGAAACTAAAATAGGTTGGTAAACACGGTGAGACTCGACTCCTAGAAATAAGATGGAGAATAGTCAATGTTGATAGACATTCGAAAACCGATTTAAAAGTAACAGGAGATCCTAAGTTATTACAGAGTTATTATTAAATCTACTGTAGTCAGGATTTTATGTACCTGACATACTGAAATGGGTTCCCTTTACTAATGACCGTATCGAAGTTTATTCTGATAAGACAATTCACCACCGTTTATATTTTAATTGTTATCATCGTTCCACTATTAATGGAAACGTGTACTATAATAAAACCTACATTAACGGGTACGGTACTTTCATTTTTTCTTTCTTAGGAGTTTAAATTCTTTAGTTATGTTAGTTGGTTTTGATCTTAAGACAGTTACATACTTGTTCCGTTATTTCAACGGTCTGTTATTTTTGTACTGGAAATTTAATTCTTTTACGACCAATCCATATGTTATGATTTTTGTGTCTTTGAATTAGTAAGAAATCAAAAACGATATAGTAAAGTTGATATTTACGGTAGTTTAACACGTCTTTAGTTTTATAATTTTATAAATCTTAAAATTTTGAGATGTCATAAGTAAATCGAAGTAAAATCGTTAAACGGAAAAGAATCGCTATAGACATAAAAGGTCATAAAATTCAATAGTCGAAGATACATTAGACACAACTTAAACTTTTTTTAACACAACCTTCTATTTGAGTACTTCTATTAATGATAATTAGAGAATGAGCCTCATGCGTAAATTGAAAATGAAGTTTATTAGAACTTTAACAACAAAAATTTAACTTGTAACGGAGTCATTGATAAAATGTACGGGAGTATAAAACTTTTTTTCAATAAAACAAAAGGTTATTTAATATTATAAATTCTTCTTCGTTCTCTATGGACCTGATTGTCCTTTCAAACCGGAATCTCATGTTTTACTTCGTCCCGTTTCCGATTGTCTCAAAACGGTTTTCTGGTGTGACCAGTATGGTTTGTGCGAGAAGGTTGTTGTGTTTTCCACTGAGATGTGTACCTATTGTGGTTTACCAGTTATGACTTTAGTCTAATTAAAATAAGAAACGTTGGTTTATACCTCTTCGAGATACGTCAGTCGTTTTTGTTCTGGACCTCGACTGACATGGAGCATAGTACTCGGGGAATAACGTTTTTCATCCGAATTCAACTTTCATTCCTCTCGGTGATCCGTAAAGTCCAAACTGGATTTAGTTTAGAGAATAGTAATATGTCACCTCCACTGTTTATTTAAGTTCCCTAATCTAAACCATTTCACGGACTTCTTGATACCTACCTCCAAGTATTATGACATATCCTCAGTCACTGGTTTTGGTAAGGTTTCTTTTTCTGTACGTTCTCCCCTTTACCCAACAGACTCCTCTAAAATGTTTATCGACTCCTTACCCTTGTGTACATGTGGGTACCGACTAAGTACAGTTACATACCGTTTTGGTGATGTTATAATATTTTATTAATCGGAGATTAATTTTATTTATTTAATTAATTTTTTTTTTGGGTTTATCGACTCCCTTCTTCTCTTCGTTTTTCGTTCTTTCTTTTCCCTTTCTATATACGTTAACTTACACCTCAAGGTCTCTTATCGTTCCACTCTATTCTTCCGGAAGACTTTACTTGTTACGTTTCTTTATCTCCTTCTGTTATCTTTCCTTTTCTGATCTCTAAAGAAGTTCTTTTAATCTCAATAGTTCCCTGTTAAGTACCTTCCTACCTATACTATTTCCTGACTTTACCATTCCTGGATTGTCTTCGTCTTCTATAATTCTTCTCCATCGCTCTTATGTGTCTTCTTGATATGTTGTTTACAGAATTAATGGGTCTTTTTGTACTATCACACCAGTGAGTGGATCTCGGTCTGTGGGACCTGACAACTCAATTCACCCGGAATCCTTCGTAATGATACTTATTTCGATCTCCTCTACTCCCTTAAGGTCGACTCGATAAAGTTTAGGATTTCCTATTACGACAATTTTCACGCTGTGAGTTATACGGTCGTTTAAACCTTCTGAGTCGTCACCAGTCTCCTGACCTTTTCCAGGCAAAAGTAAGGTTAGAGTTTCTTCCCTTTACAGTTTCTTATAAGTTTGATGACGTGTTAACATGGGTAAAGTATACGTTCGTTTCATTGTGAGTTTTAGGAAGTTCGATTCGAAGTTGTCATTTACTCGGTTCTTGTAGTTCTACATGTTCGACCTAAATCTTTTCCGTCTCCTTGATCTTTAGTATAATGGGTATAGGTAACCTAGTATCTTTTTCGTTTTCTTAAGGTCTTTTTGTAAATGAAGACGAAATAACTGATACGATTTTGGAAACTGACTCACTCAGTGTCGTTTGACACCTTTTGAGAAGTTCTCTATCCTTATGGTCTAGTGTAATGGACGGAGGACTCTTTAGACATACGTCCAGTTCTTCGTTGTCAATCTTGACCTGTACCTTGTTGTCTGACCAAGGTTTAGTCCTTTCCACATGTCAGTTCCGACACATAACAGTGGGACGAATAAATTGAATATACGTCTCGTGTAGTACTCTTTACGACTTGACCTACCTCGTGTTCGACCTTAGTTGTAACGGTCCTCTTTACAGTTATTGGAGTCTATACGTCTACTGTGGTGGGAATTCCGTCGTTCACCTCTTCTTGATTTCTCGGAGAAATACCTTCACTTTCTCCTTTCACTTTTTCAACCGAATTTTGAGTTGTAAGTGTTTTACTAGTACCGTAGGTCACGGTAGTGAAGTATCGTTTATTTACCCCTTTTAACCTTTGTCACTGTCTAAAATAAAAGAACCCGAAATTTTAGTGACGTCTGGTTTTAACGTCGGTACTTTAACTCTGGGAAAGAAGAACCTTCTTTTAGATACTGTTTGGATCTGTCGTATAATTTTTTGTCTCTGTTGTGAAACGGTTGTTAATCGGGCATATCAGTTTCGCTACCAAAAAAGTCACTAGTACACGCCTACACTCTCAACCTGGTATTCCTTCCGTCTCACGGTTTCTTAACTACGAAAGTTTGATACCACAACCTCTTCTGAGAACTCTTAGAGAACATGTCGTTCCTCTAGTTTGGTCACTTAGGATCTCCTTTAATTGGTACTTATAAACAACCTTCCTGACTACGACTAACGACTTCGAGGTTATGAAACCGGTGGACTACGCTTCTCACCTAAGTGACCTGTTATTGGACTAGGACCTTTTCTAACTCCCGTCCTCCTCTTCTCCCGTTCTCTTCTATTCTACCAACCTACCGTAGTAGTTGAGTTACGTGTACTTAAACTCGTTTAGGTCCTCTGTCCCTTCCTGTCCCTTCGGACCGTACGACGTTAGGTACTCCAGTGTTTTTCAGCTTGTACTGACTCACGGACTTGTTGTTGTGAGGATAAAAATAATACCTGTGTGAAAAAGTATTACTGTTTTAGTACAAACAGTATTACTGTTTTCGAAAACATCATACTTAATAATATATCCAGTCTATTTTGAAACATTTATTTTAAACTTACATTCTGAGAGAAAGTAACTCAGTGAATAGTTCTCAACAGTGTTCACCTTTGTTGAGAGTAAAGGAGACACTGTAATCGGTTCAGTTACTTGGAAGGATTCTGAACTTAAGTAAAGAAAAGGTAGATGTATCTTTCTTATACTTAATGGGTTGTAATGATATATCTGATGGGACTTGATTCTTCGGGAACCGAGAAACACATACACATATACTCAACATACACACAGACACACTCTCTCTCTTTCTCTCCTTAAAAATGAAAGGGATTTTCAACTCGAGTGAAGCCGTAATTAAGACTCGTTCTCCACATCTAACTAAAATGGGATTAAGTATGAGACGAAGATTCTTTTGGTTTTTACTTATACTTCACCTAAGTCTCAATAAACAGCCATTGTTGGTCAAACTTCTCTGGAACTTTCGACAACAGTCTAGGGTACGTTCGACCCGAAAAACTGATTTTCGAACTGAAGATGAACTGAAGGTTAGTCAAATTGTAAATCACTAGTGACTTCGAATCCCGTACGGAAGTTACGACCCTATAGGACTCTCAAACTCGATGCATTTATTAATATAAAGGTAAGAGGTATCGTAAGAGTAATAGACACCGCAGATAAGAATGAGTTGGATTTAAGTGGAATGGATTATGATCAGAACACAAGAACAGACGGTGTTAGGAGTGACAAAAATTCATCATTTATAATTTAAGGAATCCATGACTTTTTATTATTAGATTTTTCCGTCTTGTATGATACTTTGACTGAAATATACAAATTTTTCTGATCAGAATCTTGAGTTTTGTAATTTTTTTTACATTTTTTCAATGTAAAAGTTTGTCTTTAAATTTGGTAATGATGAATGTCATCCTTCCTTTTATTAGTCTTTTTCAATCCCGTTCACTTACATCTGTGTCCTCTCCGGTCTAAGACAATGTTAATAATAATACGTATACATCGTTTTGTAAGTTAAAATACGTAAATATGGGTATATAGAAAAACGATTTTGTTTTTGTATCGAGAATGTAAATTGGAAGAAAGAAACAGCGAACGAAACTTTATCGGGTACCATTCGATAGATTAAAAAGAACAAAAGCAACCAGTAAAAGATCTTTTAAGCACTAAATTGTTTAATCTTTATAGTCGGGACCCTAAAGAAACCTTCCTTACTACGACTTCGACTTTGAGGTCATGAAACCGGTGGAGTACTCTTCTCAACTGAGTAACCTTTTCTGAGTACCACCCTCCCTAACCCCCGTCCTCCTCTTCCCCTGCTGTCTCCTACTCTACCGACCTACCGTAGTGACTGAGCTACCTACGCTCAGACTCACTTGGGGCCCTCAACCACTACCTGTCCCTCCGGACCACACGACGCTAAGTACCCCAGCGTCTCTCAGCCTGTGCTGACTCGCTGACTTGACTCGACTTGACTTGCAGGAAAGGTTCACGACCACACGTACAATAAAAGACTACCCACTTTGTACGAAATTATAAACACAAATTATAATTATAAACTCCAGTAAGATCCGGATGTTAAACTCCGAAGTACTTCTGTATACCTAATATATTATGAAATTTCGGAATACTTTTTACTTAAGAACAACCGGATTAAGTGTGAAACACTGTCCTTTGAAAGACGGCGTCCGAATGCCCACCATTAATCTCACTAAATGTACAATCTGGATAAATTAATAGAAAGATTCTAAAAGACATCGACACTTGATACTGGGTACGATTATATACAGATCCATGATTAGTAGCGATTAATTGTTGAAGGTAGTTTTTAATGAAAAATATAATAACCTAACCGTATTTATAAACTATACATTAAATAAACCTTTACGTTACTAAATAAGTCTTTAATATTTTCGTTCAAAAGACAAAAGAGAATAATAAGTTTGTTACATACTAAAATCTATCTATTTCATGTAAAATGTATCTATTTCATATAAAAGAAGTCATTTTACATGACTTTTCCTTGGATTTAAATCTATATTTTAGAGATGAAGTCGTTATCTAAGACACTTCGAAAAAAGAAACTAAGGAACGATAAGTGTTTTTAAATAGTACGTTAATAGACTGAACTTACGATACAAAATTTTAACTATTAGATAATAATAATAATGAAGAGGGACTCATTGTGACTAGATACCCATGTAAAATATTAATTCCAGTTAATTTAGTAGAGTCTTCGTTGAGACATGTTCCTTTACAATTCCAGAAAGTCCTGAAGGGTTCACCACCGAAGGGACCATTTACCAGACGGACGTTACATCTTGACCTAAGATAAGGATCCAACCCTTCTAGGGGACCTCCTCCCGTACCGTTGGGTGAGTCATAAGAACGACCTTCTTAGGGGTACCTATCTTCTCGGACCTCCCGATGTCAGGTACCCCAGTGTTTCTCAGCCTGTACTGACTTCACCGGATCGAACGTGTCTCTCGAAATCAACCGCCTTAAAGAACGTTGCATAACTATAGCATGCAACTTCTATATAGAGTACACTGAGTAGAGATAACGACGGTATCAACACCCAAAATTTGTGGTGGATTTCAGGAAATAAAGAATAGAGTTGAAATTCAACTATTGGCAATAAAGAACAGAGGACATCTGTATGAAAACGTGACTCGAAAGAAGGTTAATTAACATCAATGGTAAAGGTAAAAAAAGAGGACAAGACTAGAGTAGTGAAAAGAGAATGGTGCACGAGACGAATATGTCGTACTTAATAAGAGTATTTATAGTTCATGGATACCCTTTCAACTCCATTTGTTTTAATCTCATTAATTAAGTTCGACTTTGTTGATAAAAAGGACTATCAAAACTTCTCACACATTCAAAATTTTGGACAGTCTAATATATGTGTAATGTCTTTACAGTTACAGGACTTCGTATACAAAGAATAGTCTCATATCCTCCTATATATTTAATTTTAAAAACTTGTTTATACTACTGGTACCGACTATATTTACTACGTATATGTGGTCTATTGTATACTTAGGTTTTAGATCCTTCAGTCACTATGAAAATTAACTCTCCAGCTACTTCTATTCTATGTCCTTTCCTTCACAATCCATGACTTACATAAGGGGTTTTAAGTATTACCTCTTCGGTATCGGGAGTTACACCACCGTAATCCTCCACCTCGTAAACCCTCCATTCATGACTATCCAATGGTGACTCGGTGGACCCTTCGGACGGACCATTTCTTAGGTGGACGGTTTATCCTCTACACTTAAGTCAGAGTCCCATCCCTTCTAGGAGACCTCTTCCTTTACTGTTGGGTGTGGTCATAAGAATGGTTCCTTTAGAATTCCTGTCTCCTCGGACCGTCCGATGTCTGGTACCCTACCGTTTCTTAGTCTGTACAGAATCACTGGTCTGTTGTCGTTGTTTAACTGTCCATCTACTCCATTACTCTTACCTCGGAAGTACTACCCTAATCGTGAAAATATTCTTTTCTTTCCTGTACTCCTCGAAGAAGAAAGATGGGTCACTTCTATTTGGTCTTCCATAAACTGACGTTTGGTCTTTCCTCCGGGAATGACTCTTGACTTAGTCGTGAAACTAGAACCTGAAGGTTCGTAGGTCTTTACACTCTTTATATAAAGACAATAAACTTGGTGGTAGACACCATAAAACAATTATCGTCGAGTTCGACTAATTTTGTCATTATCAGTAGAGATAGAAAGATCTACACCAATCAGATTTTAATTGATACTTTTATGTCAATGTCAGTCTTCCTACTGGACAACGAAGAAAACAATGATTCCATACAAAACTTTTAGATTACTCTATAAAGACTTTAGGTCTGGTAAAGTCTTAGACGTTCTACTACCGAAGACTTTGAACTCTTATATCTCTTAAAGTCGGACAACATAAATTTAAACCTTCTGTTAGATTTTTTTTTTTTAGTTAGTGATTCTATTGTTAGTTTACTAGAATTAGTAATTACATTTATAAAAAATCAGTTCATGACGGTAACCCAGGACTCATATAGACACTTAAAACAACCCCGGTTTTTGTTATAAAATTAAAATAATCCGTTTACGTCTGTTAGTTTCACCTAATTATATATTTAGTACGCAAGGAAGGAGTACTTCTGGTATTCAGTATCACGGGATTAAACATTTTTAAAGTACCCCTGAACCTTATATCTTTATTCTATCCTCTTGACTCAACAGGTTCTGTCAGTCAAGACATCATATTATACATATGCACGGACGGTTCATCGAAGTAAGTATAAACTAAGAAACACTAGATACTTGACATCGGGTGGTCCGAGGAGACAGGTACCCTAAGAGGTCCGTTCTTAGACCCCACCCAACGGTACGAGAGGATGTCCCCTAGAAGAGTTGGGTCCCTAGCTTGGTCGTAGAGGACGTCGAGGACGTAACAGCCCCCTAAGAAATGGTGACTCAGTGGTCTCTTCGGACATCACATTGTATATACAAGAATTTTTAGAGACACGTTTTAGTGATGTATTTTTTTCTTTTCTGATGACCTTTTAACCTTAATCCCTGTATTGTGATTTTTTGAAACAGTTACTGTTGATTTTTATATTCTTCTATTACTTTCGTCAAAATGGGTCTCCCCCACCCCCCACCCCCCTACCAATTCTTTATGTGTTTATGATGTTGTATATTCCATCAAATGGAATCCTTATATGGACTTCACAACTCATATCTTCACCCATGGTTTCCTAACGTCGAAACCTGAATGACACTTCGTAAATTTTCTGCGATGAAACATTTGTCTACCTTTTAATATTGTGGAGTATACCTACCCACACACAGAGTCTTGTTTCTTCAACCTGACTCCACCGACCCCCTACAGACTTTACGTATGAGATAAACAAACTCAAGTCAACCGGTCAATGTCGAAAGACGTAAGTACATTACCAAAAGCACCCTCATAGGATATTCGTTTGTCATTCAAACACAATATAAAAATAATAACGAATAATATCGTAAGTAGAACTCTATTTAGACGTAAAAATTTTGGTTGTAACATCATATTGACTGACATGTATGTGTGACACCACCGACAGACATGAGAAGTACAAAACTTCAAGTTCAAACGAAATGGTTTTGTCGTAATAGACACAGTAATATATAATCGGTAAATAGACTAAAATAAATTTTAAAGTTAAAAAAGTAGAATTTTAAACATAACTGAAATACAAAACAACGTGTTCCGAATACGCATTCCTCTAAAATCTGGTTTCAACGAATAAACAGACAGTGATTGTAAGACTTCCTCTAGTCGGGACCCTAAAGAAACCTTCCTGACTACGATTTCGACTTTGAGGTCATGAGACCGGTGGAGTACACTTCTCAACTGAGTAACCTTTTCTGAGACTACGACCCTCCCTAACCCTCGTCCTCCTCTTCTCCTGCTGGGCCCTACTCTACCGACCTGCCGTAGTGACTGAGCTACCTGCACTCAGACTCACTTGAGACCCTCAAGCACTACCTGTCCCTCCGGACCACACGACGCTAAGTACCCCAATGTTTCTCAGCCTGTGTTGACTCGCTGACTTGACTTGTATCAAGTTGTACTAAATCGTGAGCTCAAGGTTCTGTTATAAAAGGGACTTTTTAAGAATCTAAAAGTTCAAATCCTACACTATATAATCTCTCGAGAACAGTAGACAGGAGTAAGGATAAAAGGAAAAATGAAAAAGAGTTTATAGTTCTTAAGATGATATATTGGTTGTTTATGAGTACGATTTTATTTACATGATATTGGACCACCTAAATTTATTATACGTAAGTAACGTTTCGTGGAATGAAAGTAGAAGGTAAAGGGAGAGAAAGTCAAAGTTAATCGGGTATTCGTAAATTTGTCCTTTTATTCTCTTTTTACACTCGTACATGTGTACTGACCTAAGTTTAAATTTTAAAGATCTTCAATCTCTAATTCTTATAAAAAACGTTTACAATTTTATTTTTATTAGATAAGAGATTCTCATATAGATCGTAGAGTCCTTTCATACAATTAATGAATTCGGGTTTTTACATGGTTCTTCGTATATCACATACGTAGTATATAAGCTAAACTTTGTCAATTACGTTCATAGTTTTGGTGTTTGTAAAAGGGGACCCCTATTAGTATCAGAAAAGATAAAAGTTTCTCTTAAACTCTTAATCATTGAAGACCTGTAAAATCGTTTATATTTATGGAAGGAATTAAAAAGTTATAAAGTCAATTTTTCATAAAGAACCAAAACTCAGTAGAGAATAATAACGAAATAAAAAAGTGAGGTAATAAGAACCTTCTTTACACGTAAAACCTAGTTATATATAAATTACAGTATGTAATTTGTCCGGTTTAAAACGACTCAACTTCTGTTAAAAGATTCCCTTTATTCCGTAGTAGAAGATACAGCTAAAGACAATCCTCCACCGACAACCGTCGACACAAATTGGTAGTAAAGACATTCGGACTAAATTTGACAAGATTGTTCATTTGGAGTGTGAAGTCACACTTGTATCTTCAAGAGACCGTATTTTTTACGAATCAAATAACAAGAATAAAAGAACTTTTAATTTTTAACATTTCGTAAAAGAGAAGAAGGGAGAGAGCGAACGAGGGAGAGAAGAAAGGGACCGAGAGAACAGTCGTGAAGGAAGTGTTGTATATTGTTTTAACTTTATAAAAACATAAACGAGATTATCTTGTTAAGAGTGTATGACAATCATCTTTTTATTTTTACAATTTAATATATATTTATATTTTGATCAAACGAATCTAATTAATTTTGAGTAAAATTTAACATCCTATAAAATTCAATTCCGTCTAAATACTTCTTTCCGTAAGTAATTTTTTTTTGTTTTTGTTTTTTGACACTCATGAGGTTTCATTTCTGTCTACGATCTTAGTTTTCTCAGTGTCAAGTCTTTCTTTCCTTCAATCCCTTTCAACTCTGGACTTTGTTTATGAGGAACAATCGAATTCGTCTTCACTTCATCTTCAGTTCTTTTATGTAAAAACGACTATCCTGTCATACCGGAACCCTATTTCTTTACCGTGTCCATTTTCGTGACTTTTTTTAATGAACCATCGACTCACATCTCCCTAAAGTATACTCACAATATCTTGTTTCGCTTTCTCTCCCTTCGTCATAGTTTATTCCGTCCCAAAATTTCAGGTTCCTTTCTTAAACCAGAAATAAATCTCCCGTTGCCTTTTGTTAGTTTTCCTAAAATCAACCATCAACAGTACCGGTCTAGATAGAGTATTTTATAGTGTCCTAGTTTTTACCTACTTCTTTATTTCACTCTTCCACCTTTATCGTAAATTGTTCGATAACGTAATTTTCTTATACTAGACTAGTACTGTATTAGGACATCGTAAAATACTGTAATTCTCTCGTGAGATCCTGAGTCTTAACGACACCTCTACCTCCACCGAGTCCACCATTTCTCAGACGGAACGTTACTCCCTCTCGACGTAGGTCAGGGACCCAACCCTTCTAGGGGACCTCTTCCTTTACCGTTGGGTGAGGTTATAGAACGGACCTTTTAGGAT
Organism: Capra ibex; assembly: GCA_006410555.1. Classification (NCBI taxonomy): domain Eukaryota; kingdom Metazoa; phylum Chordata; class Mammalia; order Artiodactyla; family Bovidae; genus Capra; species Capra ibex. The sequence continues at coordinate 32,292,476 of SJYO01020080.1, forward strand.
ACCTACATCTTCGGACTGTCCGATGTTAGGTACCCCAGCGTTTCTCAACCTGTGTTGACTCGTTGATTGTGTGTGTGTATGTACTTTTTTTCTATTAAAAGAAAAGTCAGTCCTGAATTCTAAACAACGAACATAAAATCCTTGTTACTGTGAGAAAGAGTCACCATACAACCTCGGTTATACACCTCAACGATTCTACGTTTACTTTTAGGGGTTTATAGACCTTCTTATCTACGTTTCCTTTTAAAGTTTTGTAGATCCTCTTATAAAGGACCTTTTAATGAACCAGTTTTGGACTGTTAGAATGTCGTAGGACCCCCAATTACTTATGATTACCTCGATATCTACGTGATAATACTTTGTGATTGATCGTCGAAGTAAACTTAATCCCCCAGTTGTAGACGGGTAAATTTCTTCAGTCAAACGACACTTTAATGATTCCACATTGATAAAGAGTGCTCGTGGTGATCTAAATACACAGACGACATATTTTTCTTACTTCATTAGTCTTTTTTTGTTTGTTTTTTGAGAAGTAAAATACCTGTACCTTTCCTTTGTATGTTAAAACAAAAGAGTTCTGTTTAATACAACTAAAATTTAAAATATTTGTTTAATACTTGGTTATAGTTTAGATCTAATTATATAAATACTAAGTTCAGTGAAGACAAATTAGTAGTACAGTGTGTGACAGGATCTCTCAGTGTCGGACAAATGTTTGCATAAAGGGTCTATATAATGATAAAATTTGAGGTCTTTTGTATGCTTTGAAAAAAATTACTTTGTAAGAGACAAAAGTTGAATGGAGCATTAGTTTCGAAGGGTCACCGAGTCGCCATTTCTTAGACGGACGTCACGTCCTCTACCCAAGTCATGGACCCACCCTTCTAGGGGATCTTCTCCCGTACTGATGGGTGAGGTAATAAGAAAGGACCTTTTTGGGGTACCTGTCTCCTCGGAACTCTCGATGTCAGGTATCACAGAGTCTCAGACTTCACTGACTCGTAAGTCCGTGCGAGGAAAAACTTAAATTTTGTACATTGACATTAATTTCGACTCACTTTCAAATATAACTATAAACACTTTTTTGGGAATCCTTCCAAAAATACCTCTCGAGACTACCGAGTCAAACTCTTGACTCGTGACCTCTTTCTCTCCATACCCTATGTACCCGAAACACGACCCCTGATCCATAAGGACCTAAGTGTCTCCAGTCTTGTTTCACCTCTCTATCCTTAATGACCCCTTTTTTATAGTTGGATTCTAAGTAACTTTAGATCACTACCTCTTTCCCGGTAAACTATATTACCCAAAATACACATTAACACTTATAGGACTATAATAGATTATTTTACTCTCTTCGTCACCCTTTCATTTTAGTAAATTTCTATATTTTATATAGAAGTACACTCCTAAGTTACTCTATCGTATACATTTAATACCAGTACCCGTTTTACCATCGTTAATGTTGACGATATCAAGGAGAACTACGATGATCTAGTTGTTTGGTGAAGTTTGACTTAATCGAAAAAAGAATCATTAAAATAAGAATTAATGTACAGAAAACATGACAGGTTTTCCGTTTACATGAACGTATACGAATACATAAACAAAACTATACTTGTTTGTAACAAACTGTAACTTTTTTGACAAAACCTCGACCTAATTTGTGTATTGTTTACTCCTCTTTCTTGTTCTTGTAATAGACCTACGGATCTGTATAGAAGTACCCCGTACTAAAAGACAATCTTCTTTATTTACTTCTCTTCGTGACTGAGCTACCTGCACTCAGACTCACTTGAGACCCTCAACCACTACCTGTCCCTCCGGACCGCACGACGTTAAGTACCCCAGTGTTTCTCAACCCGTGCTGACTCGCTGACTTGACTTGACTTCGTGAAACAACTCGTCTCATACAACTCACTCTAAAAACTGATACACTCTTTAAGTCTTCTTGTATACCCCTTTTTTTTTTTTTTGACTTGACCTCTACAGAGAAAGGAGTGTATGAATCATTGACTTTGGTACTCTTATCTCCTCTACCGGACTCCTCCGTCACCACATACACTCTCATCTTTAAGTTTTTCTTTAAACTCTGTAGGGTCGTATATCACAAGAAGGACTGTTCTTCTTGGGACTCCTTGACGGGATTTCTCTTCGACCATACTCTCTTTTGCACCTGACTTGTACCTTCCTTCATCACCAGGTGTTCCAAAGTCAAATCAAGTCAAGTCAGTGAGTCATCAGAGGCTGAGAAACGCTGGGGTACTTAGCGTCGTGCGGTCCGGAGGGACAGGTAGTGGTTGAGGGTCTCAAGTGAATCTGAGTACAGGTAACTCAGACACTACGGTAGGTCGGTAAAGTAGGAGACAACAGGGGAAGAGGAGGACGGGGGTTAGGGAGGGTCGTAGTCTCAGAAAAGGTTACTCAGTTGAGAAGCGTACTCCCCCGGTTTTCATGACCTCAAAGTCGAAATCGTAGTAAGGAAGGTTTCTTTAGAGTCCCGACCAGAGGAAGTCTTACCTGACCAACCTAGAGGAACGTCAGGTTCCCTGAGAGTTCTCAGAAGAGGTTGTGGTGTCAAGTTTTCGTAGTTAAGAAGTCGTGAGTCGGAAGAAGTGTCAGGTTGAGAGTGTAGGTATGTACTGGTGTCCTTTTTGGTATCGGAACTGACCTGCCTGGAATCAGTCGTTTCATTACAGAGACGAAAACTTATACGATAGATCCAACTAGTATCGAAAGGAAGGTTCCAAATCCCTTCGACTTTCCAGTTCATTTGATTTCACTTTGCTTATCAAAAATCGAAGTCGACCCGTTCAACATTTTCGATAAAAATTTTGTAAGATCATATAAAGTCAGTGTAAGTCTAAAGAGACAAGTATTGTTTTCTGGAACTTGAACCCTTTGAATCCCCTGAAATGGATTAAAATAATCCATATACACAATGAACTACCCAAACGTTTTTACATAATATGAACTTTACTTCATTAATCGAGTTGTTAAATTATTTAAGATCCAAACCCTCTCCATATGGTATCTTAAAAAATATGTTTGTTAATTTTATATTCAAGAGATTTGTAGAATTAAAAAATAATAAGACTTTATTTACTGTAAACTCCTTTATTATTTATTTATTATAATTAATTATAATTATTTATTAGACTTATACATTTTATTTTGGTATACTTAATAACCATACAATTGATACGGAAGATATGTACATGATCCATATAACGAAAAACATACCAACCTCCTCCAAACAAAAAAATTCTTTCCATTATCTTCAACTCTATGTACTGGAAAAACACTTAAAATGGGGAGAAAGAATTCCACGAGTTCGTGATGGAGGAGATATTTTGTAGGCGAGATCCGGTAGAAGAACTACCTTATTTAGTAAGACGGTAACATATGGGTGTGACATTGAACCCATGTCACTCATTTAAAATTGTTGACGAAATCTACTACCATGGATAATTGATCCAGGATACGTAGCTCAGAATACGAAGGTACAGTGATCACGAATCAAATGTCGAATCATACGTCATAGTTGAGTTTCTTAGAAATATGTAATAACATTATTAAAAGAACCTCTTATATCTAATACCTTTATATCTACTAGAATGTAATAAAATCAAATCTCTTGCACTTCGGAGGGAAATAAAAGTTACACTGTCATGACTGTCAGACTCCATTATTTACGGAACGAGTCTTTTAATAAAGAATACTTTCTTCCTAAAATTAGTAGTATAAAATTGGACCTTTATGTACATATTTTAACAATTGTAATGACACAAATAAAACCTTTTGTTTTTACGTGGTTGTATCGTAAACCCTTTATATATACATATATATACACATATATATATATATACATACATATATACTTCATTTCACTTCACTTCGACGAGTCAGCACAGACTGAGAAACGCTGGGGTACCTGACATCGGATGATCCGAGAAGGGAGGTACCCTAAGAGGTCCGTTCTCATGACCCCACCCAACGGTAAAGGAAGAGGTCCCCTAGAAGAGTTGGGTCCCTAACTTGGGCCCAGAGGGCGTAAGGTCCGTCTGTGAAATTGGAGACTCGGTGGTCCCTTCGGGGTATATATACATTTTCGTCTCTGTAATGAAACGGTTGATTCCAGGCAGATCAGTTCCGATACCAAAAAGGACACCAGTACATACCTACACTCTCAACCAGACACTTCTTTCGACTCGTGGCTTCTTGACTACGAAAACTTGACACCACAACCTCTTCTGAGAACTCTCAGGGAACCTGACGTTCCTCTAGGTTGGTCAGGTAAGATTCCCTCTAGTCGGGACCCAAAAGAAACCTTCCTTACTACGATTTCGACTTTGAGGTCATGAAACCGGTGGAGTACACTTCTCGACTGAGTAACCTTTTCTGAGACTACGACCCTCCCTAACCCCCGTCCTTCTTTTCCCCTGTTGTCTCCTACTTTACCGACCTACCGTAGTGGCTGCTACCTCAAACTCACTTGAGACCCTCAACCACTACCTGTCCCTCCGGACCGCACGACGTTAAGTACCCCAGTGTTTCTCAGTCTGTACCGACTCGTTGACTTGACATGACTTGACTATATATACAGGTGGAGCAACTTTGGGGTACCTGACGTCGTATGGTCCGAAGAGAGAGGGACTCAAACGAGTTTGAGTACAGGTAACTCAGTCACTACGGTAGGTCGACGGAGTAGGAGACAGTGGGAGAAGAGAGAGGAGGACGGGAGTTAGAAAGGGTCGTAGTCTCAGAAAAGGTTACTCGACCGAGAAACGTAGTCCACCGGTTTCATAATTTCAAAGTCGTAGTTGTAGTCAGGAAGGTTAATTATAAGTCCTCAACTAAAGGAAATTCTAACTATAGGAACAAACTAGAGGAGCGACAGGTTCCCTGAGAGTTCTTAGAGGAGGTTGTGGTGTCAAGTTTTCGTAGTTAAGAAGTCGTGAGTCGGACGAAATACCAGGTAGAGAGTGTAGGCATGTACTGATGACCCTTTTGGTGTCGGAACTGATCTACCTGGAAACAATTGTTTCACTACAGAGACAAAAAATTATACGATCCAAACAGTATCGAAAAGTAGGTTCCTCGTTCAAAGAAAGTTTAAGTACTGACGTCAGTGGTAGACGTCACTAAAACCTCGGGTTCTTTTATTTCAGAGAGTGACAAAGGCAACAAAGGGGTAGATAGACGGTACTTTACTACCCTGACCTACGTTACTAGCATCAAAAAACTTACAACTCAAAATGCGGTCGAAAAAGTGAGAGGAGAAAGTGGAAGTAGTTCTCCGAGAAATCAAGAAGAAGTGAAAGACGGTATTCCCACCACAGTAGACGTATAGACTCCAATAACTATAGAGAGGGACGTGAGAACTGAGGTCAAACACGGAATAGGTCGGGTGGTAGAGCGTACTACACGAGACGTATATTCAATTTATTCGTCACACTGTTATATGTCGGAACTACATAAGGTAAGAGTTAAAACATGGTCAGGCAACAAAGTACAGGTTAAGATTCATAATGTAGAACTGGACGTTTGTTAAGAGAGTCCTCTGTCCATTCCATCACACCATAAGGGTAGAAAATTCTCCAAAAGTGTCAAACAACACTAGGTGTGTCAATTTCCGAAATCTTATCAGTCACTTCGTCTTCTACAAAAATAGAATCGTCGAACTTTAGCAAGTACTTCCCCTTAAATGTGGTATCTTTAGTCACTTGTGATGTTTATACATAAAGTCAACCAATAAACAAAATGAACCAAAACAAAACGAAACCTCTCGACCAACAATTTGGTCCGTGTAGTGGAAAAGGAGACAAACCTCACGGAGAGAAGGTGTACACACCCTACGACCAAAAATTGGTTTCTGAACCAAGACACTGATATCAACGAATCCGATCACCGTTTGTATGTGACACAGTAAATATCTGTTAACTTTTATTACAAATAAGATACGATAATGGTATATTGTAATTAATAATAATTGGTATAGTCCGACTGGGAGATACGTATATAAATGATTAGTTAGTAAATTTCAATTCAAGGAAATGGACCAGTGTTACTTTGGTTATATATTCGGTCCAACCTCTCCGAAGGAACGGAATAAATTCGGATTAGTGGAGACTTACCAGACTGATTAGAAGTATACCTTTTATAGACGGTAAGGAAAAAAATAACAACGAAAGTTAAATATGTCCCGAAGGGTACACCACGTCAACCATTTCCTAGGTCGACGGTTACGTCCTCTCCGTCCAAGTTAGGGACTCAGTCCTTATAGGGGACCTCATCCTTTACTTTTAGGTCAGAACATAAGAACGGACCTTTTATATCCCCAGGGGTATCATGTATGGATACAAAAGGTTTTAAGTCATTTTCTCAGTGGTGAAAGACTCTCTGAGTTTTTATAAGTCTCTGAAATTAACTTTAATATATTGTAAAAATATTAGGATATACCCTTATTTAATTATATGAATACGAAAATTATTTCTAAAAACATTAATCTGTTGTATTGTTTTACCTTTTTATTGGGTGTCTTTTAAGTCCATCAATTTGATCCAGAGTTGTTCATATATCTAGTGAACGGTCGACGAGGTGTTTCTCATATGACTCGTCTCATAGACGCTTCCAATGACCTGATTATGGATACTGTAGATTAATATACATTTTGTTTTCCCCTTTTTTTCGACTGATTTCCTTTCGTAAAAAAGTATTTGTGGATTTATGTCTTGTATGGAGACTTTCATGAGACCTCCACCAACTGACGAAAACAAGAAAAAGTGAACGATTTTAAATTCCTTTTAATACTAAGTGGACATAACAAACCGCTTGGTTTGGTAATTGACTTAAATAATGCCATCGAGTAGTCATAAACGTTTTTAAAGGTTCTTTTCTTTTTCCTCGAATAATTTACAGTTACGTGCCAAAATACTTAGTTTCCGAAACTTTAAAATCGTTCACTTGTTTCTTAAGTGTGTCCATACGTCTTTATGTGTTACCGTTTAACCCGTCTTAATTTTTTTTGTTTTAACATAGTATTGAGACCTAAGAGACCCTTTTTTCCAGATAATTTTTTCTTTTTTACAAGTCAGTTGAAATTTAGATCTAACGTCATAACGGGGTTTCCGTGTTGGTTACCAAAGAGGAAATCCTGTCGAACCCCCTGAAAAGAACTGTAAATACGAAGTAATGAAAGTAATAATGATGCTCTGGTTTAACCCTGAAGACATAAATCGTATGAAGTTACCCGAAGGGAACATCGAGTCAGTCATTTCTTAGACGAACGTCACGTCCTCTAGGTCCAAACTAGGGACCCAACCCTTCTCGAGGACCTCTTCCTTTACCGTTGGGTGACGTCATAGGAACGGACCTTTTAGAGTTCCTAGAATACCTGTCTCCTCAGACCACCCGACGTCAGGTGCCCCAGTGTTTCTCAGTCCGTGTTGACTCGCTGATTGTGAATGAATGAATAAATCACCATAGATTCCGGTCGTCGAGTGATAGTGCCTCGACCTTTAACACCGGGTGGTTTTTAAAAGACCCAAAATGGTCTGAAACAGAAAAGGGATATCAAAGGAAAAACCTCATATCCATTAAGATAGTATCTGACTATACGTACATGTTTTAATGAAAAGATAAATAATCATATCATCTTACTTTGGAGAAAACAATTCAAATCCATCCATTAGATAAAATAGTCTTATGACCTCACCCAACGGTAAAGGAAGAGGACACCTAGAAGGGTTGGGTCCTTAACTTGGGTCAAGAGGCCATAATGTCCGTCAGAGTAACGTCCACCTAAGAAATGCCTGACTTGGTGACCCCTTCGGGGACAAAATGGTGTCTATCTCAGATCAATCTTAAAAGAGGATTTCTCCTTACGATCTACTAAGACTGAATTAAGTGAAAAAAGAGTCTTAGATAAGAGGTCCGTCGGTATAACGATCCCTAGGAAGGAAGAGATAACAGGTAAAAACAAGAGTCGTGGACTATTAAGTATAAATAGGTTATATAGTTAAGTAAATTCTATACGTGAAGATGATTTTGTGAAGAATTTAAAGAAACTATCAGAAAGACATAGTTACAAAGAGTAATTTCTTTGTAACTAAACATGATGGAGTCAGTTAATTAGTAATTAGTTAGAAGATCAGATAAGAATAAAAGAAAAAGTATAGTTCAAGAGGCCATAGAACCTAATCTTAAGAGATTCCGATGTGACTTTCAAAGAGAAATAAAGGAGTTTAAGAGTCTTGTAATATACTCAGACAAAGGACCTATCAGGTAGAAAATAAGTCATAATAGTCACTGGAATATGATAGAGTAGTTATGAACTTAATTTTTCCTTAAGTATCAAAAGAAAGTAAAAAGTGGTATCCTTGATATTCGGAAAATTTCTCAATGTCAATACGAATAGGACTTACAAAAGGAATCCTGTCTTAACGAGATATCATCTTGTTACGGACAGAAGAAGGACTCACTCCCAATAGGAGTTTTAGTGTTCCAGTCGATGTTAAAGTACTTACGAACGGAATGACCTGTACTAACTGGCAACAGTTGTTACCTATCACTCTTTCCGATCAGGGGATAAGATAAGTTAAATATGAATGTACACTTAAGAATCAGTGTTTGTCGATATCTAAAAGTCAGAGTTTATTTGGTAAGAGTTCGAAACCCTAAATACCAGGAACTAATTTTACGTAAAAATGGACTACAAGAACACTCTTTCCTCAACGGAATCCTTATAAGTACTTTTACTTACTCTTGTTGGTTATGGGTCAATTGGTCATTTTGAGTCAAATTCAGTCTTCCGTCTGAAAAAAGTTGAAGAGTTTAAGTCACCAGTCTACGATAGTACATCCCCGAGGAAGGAGAAACAAGAGGTTAGAAGAGGGACCCCGATAATATTTGACATATTATGTATGGTATTTCAGGTCTTCTTTTGGGGGTCAAATACCGTTTCTATAGTTTTATATTTGACACTCAAAGAAGAAAGACAACCGGTACCATGTATTTGAGTAAAGTCTGGTTTTAGACTGACTGTTGAAAGCTTTATTAGCCTGTCTTTTATGGAGGACTGACAACAAATCATTAACGGAGAGACTGTTTTTAGAGTACCCATGAGTCACTGTTGGGTTACATATTAAGACGATGATAAAAAAAAGAGAGAGAATGTCTACCCAAAACTGTCGTTAAAAAAAAATTAAAGAATCCTCTCGATAAAAGATAATAAAAAAAGGATATACACTTTTCCCTCTTTATAAAGGAAACGGAAGGTCAACTTGAATGACGAGAGGAAAGACAAAATATAAGAACATAAAAGATTTTGGACAACTGTAAATGTGAGTATGAATGACATGTAAACGATACCAAGTACCTATTTCTTTTGGGCTTTCGTTACTTAAAGAATAGATTTTTCCCTATACGAAAGTTTACCGGTAATACAAGTGAAAGAAATCCTAGAGAATAATTGGTCGAAGATGGTGTTTTCTACGATACCACTACGATGTATACCCTTACTAGACCAACTAGATTTGTCTTTAATAAAAAGTAAACGTTTTGACTACTTGAAATAACCATTCTAAAAAGGGAACTTCTTCAAAAATAAGAAAATCGTAAATAAAACGAAATATTTGAGTCTAATTGGTGGGAAAACGGAATACGAATCACTCTGTTGTTTAAGGAGGTTCACCTCAAACATGTCGGATTCTAAACAAATAAAACACACACAAACGAAAAGTCATTAAAATAAATAATGAAAAGTAAAATATATAGATCCAAATTAAAAATATTTTATGTACTCTAACTTTAGACAAAAAGGTCTAACGATTTCTGTAAACTTGATTATTAAACACAACTTATTGACTTAAAGACAAAAAGGAAGTCACAAATTTTATGGATTAAATAGTACAATTTTTCAGTGTAAAACCCCAGACAAAGACGTGAGAGAGAAGACGAACAATAAAGAAAAGTAGTAAAATAATTAGTTACAGTTTTATAAAGTCAATTACCTAAAAGGAATGTCAAAAGTATACACTTTCCGATCTTCAAATTTAAGAAAATAACATTTAGAAAAAAGAGGAAGGTAGAAAAGTACGAATTAAGAGGTCTTTGAAACATTTAGTTGGACAATTTAATTTTTTACTGGAGACCCGTAAACCCCCCTATTTAAGGTAAAACAAATACGTAATCAAATCTTTCATAGCTATATAATTTTATATAAGAGGAGTTGGTCTTGTTCAAGATGTGATTTCTGCAGAAGAAATATACGGATCCAGTTTTAAGACTGTTTTCAGATAACCTGATTTTATATTATTTGGCATGAGGAAAGTCCTCGAGGTCCTCCTCTCATATAAACGACGACAAAGTTAAAGATCTCTGGAGTGTGTAAGGAACATAAGAAAGTAGGAGACACAATGTTTGAGAGACTACGAAGTAAGTAACCGTGTAAAGAAAGACTGAATTAAATCCTTTCCAAGAGTCAAAATTCTTTAGTACGTCACTACAAACTCTTCAGAGATAACCGTATATTTTATTATAAAAACCTAAAATCCTTAATCTCTATAGAAACCCCCAGTTATAAGACAGATGGTGTTAATAGACTCTTGAAAGAGAAGAAAATTGAATATTTTAAATAAAAAAATCTAAAGATGTGAGAAAATCATAATTATTCCAAGACAAAGAAATATTTAATTAAAATCGGAGTTCAGTAAATTCTATGTTTTCTATTTTTATAGCAAGTAAATCATTAAGATGGTCCAAAAAAACTAGTGGGTGGTCATGAGATAAGATCAAGGCCTTAATGTAATAACTTGTTTTACCCTTCTTTTAAGACGATAGAACTTCGAATGAAAAGTTACGAACATATCTTTTATTCGTTCTTTACTTATCATACAGTCTTCTATTTATCATAGTTATTGTTGTTTTTTTCCTCCCTCCCTTTGTCCCATCTCCCATTTCCGATACTAAAATACATTTACAAGATTAATCCACTGTAAACCAGTTTTATATTTCATGCAACTTCCTCACTTTGTTCATCTATAACTCTTCCAATGAGGTTCGTCTCTTTTGAAGTTTGCTATTCTGGGTTGTCGACTTTGTACGACTTCTCAATTTTTACGTATTTCTTCTGCCAACATGACTCTTTCCGCCTGGTTCTTTGCCTCCTCGCCTTCGACGTCTCTACATTGACCCCCGATCTAGTGTCCGGCGACAACCTAATGAGGTCCGAAAACACTCCTCGAACGAAAATGACTCATTTTAAAATTAGGTAGTCTCCCAAATCTTACTTACCTATGGTACTGAATAAGATGCAAATTTTTCTTAAAGACGACTGACGACATAACTCTTCCTCTTCCGTTACAGTTGGGAGAGGTCATGAGAACGGACTTTTTAGGGTACCTACCTCCTCGGACCATCCGACACCAGGTATCCCAGCTCTTCTCAGCCTGTGCTGACTTGCTGAAATGAAAGTGAAAAGTGAAAGCACGTAACCTCTTCCTTTACCGTTGGGTGAGGTCATAGGAACGGACCTCTTAGGGTCCCTACCGTCTCGGACCACCCGACGGCAGATACCCCAGCATGTCTTAGACTGTGCTGACTTCGCTGAATCGTCGTCGTCGACATAACTCTTATCAGAAATCCACTCATGACTCTCCTTCGTTTCTTTGACAATTCCTCCGATGACGTTACTAGGTATCCTATCTATAATCATTACAACCGTTGTCACCATTTTCACCCTCCTTTATCAGACTAAGTCTTATATGGAACTTAAGTCCGTATATATTAAACAGCTACCTTGGTCACATTCCATACTCTCCTTTTTTTTTTTTTTTAGTCACTCTGGAAATTCTTCTGATACAGTTTTAATCCAAAGTCTCTACTTCACCCTCCCTCTCTGTACTCAACCCAAAATTTTTATACTCTGTTTATACTCTGTAGATAACTTATAGTTTCTTCTGATAATTATTCCTTCGAGTTGTCTACTTAGACCTTTATTTTTAATTCACGATATCTATACTTTTTATCTTCCTACCCATTATATATCGATACTTTCGTAGAATCCCTAACTTACGAACATTGAGGGTATAAATCTTCGATGTGTAGACTCTTTCTTAGTCGATTTTTTTTTTTTTCTTATCCCGTCTGATCTGGTGTTAGTTCTTTTACCTCATTATTTAACGTGTGGTTCTCTTCTTGAAGTGTGTGTGTGTGTCTTATAAATAACCGTTTTCTAGAAACTTTTTTTCGATAAAAATCACCTTATCATTATCGTTTCGGGTTTGACTTTACCTGAGTTTTTTATTTTCTACCCAACTTAACTTTTCAACTTATAAATTATACCTTGAATTTACTTAAGGTCTACTTTGTTTGTATAATACACCCTCTTTCTTCTAAGTTTCTACCATCGTTCTCAAAAGGAGAAATATCAACCTTCCTACTCTTACCTTAAATTATTCACTCCTGCTGAAACTCCTCAAATCAAAAGAAGATTTTTCTCTTCGTCTTTTTTGTCTTTCAAGGTAAGGAGACCCTGACTGTATATATTAATACAAACTTAAGAACAATACTCTGGTGATGTTATGAGAAGTTGAGTACCATACTAGAGATATAAGGAGAATGACTTTTAACCTTACATAAACAGATAGTATTTTAGTAGAGTATAAAAGGGGAAAAAGGACACAGAAATGAGTTTCTGATGACCTTAACTAATTTTATTGTGTAAAAGGAGGAAAAATCTATACGAATTTTCACAAAATAATAAACATAAAGACCCTTATGTCATCTGTATGGTACTCTAGTAAAGGATGGAGATTTACAAATCCATAAGACCTCTTTTATTTAGTAAAAAATTTTTACGTAACGAGTTTAAAGTTTTTACTTTCCTTGAGGGTTCCAATAAACCTCTTCCTTTACCGTTGGGTGATGTCATGAGAACGGACCTTTTAGGGTACCTGACTCCTCGCACCATCCAATGTCAGATACCCCAGTGTTTCTCAGACTGTACTGACTCCCCGAAGTGAAAGTGAAAGGGTTCTGATAATTATATTTATCGTTATTTTATGTACTCTTTGTATCGATTTTCAGTTCTCGCTTTCTACCTTACTACGACAAAATTCTAATAATATATTGTGTAATTCATCGTAGTCAACTTCGACCTTACACTGGACAGCGTAACGTCCATCTAAGAAATGGTCGACTCGGTGGTCCCTTCGGGGTTGACAGTAATCTTATGATGTAAGTTGTTGTCATCTTATGTGTAGAAAAGTTCACATGTATCTATACGAAGTTCTATCTGGTATAAAACTTTCCGACATATTCAAAATTATTGAAATTAAAGGTAGTGGTTTTGATCCTCCTCTCTCCCTCCATCGTAACGGAGTTTAAGGAGAGTTATACCTTCACTATTGATGTCTTTACGTGTTAGTTAACAAACTTAGGATTGAAGAGGAAAATGTTGGACATACGGTAGTTTTCCAAATAAATTATGTTTGTTGACACTGAAAACCTAGATATATCGTCTTCATAAGTACACTATTATAAACGGAAAGTAATCCAGTTTTGAATTTACTTTAAAAAGATAACTTCAAAAACAATACATTTATAATATATTTATAAAAGTGGAAAATGGTTTGTGTGTCGACAAAGTCCTGTGTTTTTAGTTAGAAAAAGTTACTCAGGTAAAAGTAATTGGAAAATGGAGACGATAAGTACGTAATAATCGATATTAAAAGTGTTGTCAGGTTTTGAAAGAAAGTACCCTTTTTACATCTTTTTATTTCTCGTATTCGTTGTTTGATACTTTTTTTAGAGTACTACCCTTATGGTCTGGTGGAATGGACGGGGGATTCTTTGCACATATGTCCAGTTCTTTGTAGTCAATCTTGGTCTGCACCTTGTTGTCTGACCAAATTTTGACCCTTTCCTCATGTAGTTCTGACATACAACAGTGGCACGAATAAATTGAATATACGTCTCATGTAGTACCCTTTACGGTCCGACCTACTTCGAGTTCGACCTTAGCTCTAACGGTCCTCTTTATCGTTATTGGACTCTATACGTCTACTGTGGTGGAATTACTGTCTTTCGTTTTTCCTTGATTTCTCGGAGAACTACTTTCACTTTCTCATCTCACTTTTCCAACCGAATTTTGAGTTTTAAGTTTTTTTATTCTAGTATCGTAGACCACGGTAGTGAAGTACCGTTTGTCTGACCCTGTACCGTTTGTTTTCCTTTGTCACTATCTGAAATAAAAGAACCCGAGGTTTTACCACTGACATCTGTACTTTAATTTTCTACGAACGAGGAACCTTCTTTCGATACTGTTTAGATCTGTCGAATAATTTTTTCGTCTCTGCAGTGAAACGACTGTTTCTGGATAGATCCGTTTCGATACCACAAGGGTCATCAGTGCATGTCTACCCTCTTAACTTGGTATTTCTTTCGACTCGTGACTTATTCGCTACGAAAGTTTGACACCACGACCTCTTCTGAGAACTTCCAGGGAACCTGTCGTTTCTCTAGTTTGGTCAGGTAGGATTTCCTTTAGTTGACACTTTTAAGTAGTCTTCCTGACCACGACTTTGACTTCGAGGTTATGAAACCAGTGGACTACGGCTGGGTAACCTTGTCTAGGACTATAACGTTTTTTGACTACCGTCTTCCTCTTCCCCCGTTGTCTACTACTCTAACAACCTACCGAAGTTACTCAGTTACCTGTACTCAAACTCGTTTGGGACCCTCTGTCACTTCCTGTCCCTTCGTACCGCTCGACGTCAGGTACACAAACGTCTCAGTCTGTCCTGACTTTTTGACTTGTTGTTGTTCTCGTATACTACGAAACTAAAGTTTTAACTTTGGAGAGTTCTTTATAGGAAGTTATAATTTAATAAATAAGTTCAAATTTCATCAGGATGAGGTCACCGAGTCGACCATTTCTTGAGCGAACGGTTGTGTCTTCTACGTCAGAAACCCAACCCTTCTGGGGGACTCTTCCTTTACCGTTGGGCGAGATCATAATAACGGACCTTTTAAGGTACCTGACTCTTCGAACCTCCCGAAGTCAGGTATCCCAGCGTTTCTAAACCCACTCGTTCCGCGTTTCTCAATCCGTCCGTGATTTTATCTATCTTAAGTTTATCTATCTTAAGTTTTACAGTCATAGATAAGGAAAGAAAGAATCTGTCAAGTTGTATAACAAAAAAAAATGATAACCTTCTTAATACGTATAGTATGTGAAAAATTTTTTATCAGAAATAGAGTTTTCTTTAATAAATATACATACGTATCTCCACCCTTTAACTCATTTAGTAAAAGTAAGTATTATATTTCTGTAGTTTGTAGAAAAATCTTTCAATAACTGTCTTTCTATGAAATACAATGTCATTTTGAAAATCTAATAAATACACTTGTCATACACTTCATTGTACATATCCACTCCTTTTTTACGAACCTTTGTATATATAATTTTACAATTGTCATATTTCTAGTGTCTACTAAAATAAAAGTACTAAAAAAACGTATAAAACTTTATTTACGTGTAATGAAAACGTTATTCTTTTACTTTGTTTTTATACAAATTTAATTTGACAACTAACTTACTGCCTTACTAACGTAAATATTGATAGTTCAATCTGTTTGTACGTTAATCAAATCAGTCTACGGAATAAAAGTGGTCTTGACTGATTACAAACCAAGTGGATTTAACTGGTCGTTAGACAAGACCATCGACATCCGTGTGAAATTCATGAAACCTTCTCTGAGACATGGAACTTGTATCAAACGAAATAAAAATTGTTATTAAAAAGTCTTAAGTAAATAACGATGGATACGACGGAATGTTTATATAATCAACGGGTAACCCGTAAGTTCACCAATTATCTGATTTAGAGAGATTAATGTCTCCTTTAGTTCAACACAACTGTAGAGACGATAGATCCCCTTCACTGTTGGGATCCACGGACGGTGTAAGACTGAAAGTACGATGTAAACAAACATAGTTTTTAAGAGACATTTTTATTAAAGAGACCTTCATCGAGTGTCTTTTTTTACATATGTAAAATAGTCTAAACAGATCAGTCGACACTGTAGTCAGGGGAGGGTAAGAATGTCTAAATTTCAAGGTTCTCATTCGTTGTCTTGTATCATGTAATTATTGGAGATCCTAGGAAAGGAGAGTTCCGACCACACCCCGACGTCTTTACCGTACTTTGACCCCTTATTCTCTACCCCAAGACCAGTACCAGGAATAATTTGGACAGTCACTTTGAACTTACATTAAGTGAACAATCAATCTCTTAATCTGATTTAAAAGAGGTTCGAGGTAAAACCTAAATTTAAAGACACTGAAATAAAAAGTAAATAAAGACCTAAATCTTCCCTTAATCAAATCATTCGGAAATCCTGTAAAGGTAAAAAGAATTTGTCATTGAAACTAGAAAACCGTTTCAAAAGTACCGTGTAAAAGAGAAAATTAATGGTTCAAAGTAAAATTGGTAGTAGTCTTTTTTATAAAAGAATGTGTTTTCTCAAACCTGTAAATATAGTAAACGAACATTTACTGAAGTTAGTAAACTATTCACACCGATGTAACAATATAAAAACATTATAGATGGATAGTTGTATGTCTACATGTATACTTTTTGTATGTGTACTTTTTCGATATACTTGGAATTAAATACTTCAAAAGAACTGAGGATATAAAGTGTTGAAGACTATTTAATTTTTTACGTAAAAGAATTATCACTATTTAAAAGAGCGAAGTGATTAGTTTGTCCCTTTAAATCCTTTATGTAAGAAAAAATACTAAGAGTCTAAGGATTAAACAAATTAAAGATTAAACAAATTTACAAATTAATTCTTGTCATGTCGATTATACCGATTTTATTTCACTCGACTTTCTATTTACACCTCGAAAAAGAATGTCGTGTCTATCCTCAAGAGACCATCGAGTCGACCATTTCTTAGGTGAACGTTACGTCCTCTGGGGTCAAACTAAGATCCAACCCTTCTAGGTGACGTCTTCCCTATCCGATGTGTGAGGTCATAAGTGCCCGAAGGGAACACCGAGTCGACCATTTCATAAAAGGACATTACACCCTCTGGACCCAAACTAGGGACCTAACCCTTCTAGGGGACCTCTTCCCTCGTCGATGGGTGAGGTCACCGGACCTCTTAAGATGTCTGACATGTCAGGTACCCTATCGTTTCTCAGTCTGTCCTTACTCTCATTTAAAAATTAGATTAGATTTTCTTGTCACGTCGATTAAATCGATTTTATTTGACTCGACTTTCTAAATACACCTCAAAAAAGAATACCGTGTCTATACCAGGTGAATAATCTATATTTTGTTAAGAATCTATAAACACTTTGAAAACCTTATATTAAACATAAATTTCTATGTAAAGTCCTAAAAAGAAAATTCTAGTTGTTACATATAAATGGAGATTTTATCACATAACCAACTAAAGGAATTTTAAAGTTTTAATCATTTTTCTCTTATAAACGAGGAAATAAAAGATCCTCTAGAACTTTCTAACTGTTGTATAAACTTGAGTAATTTAGTTATTAGGTCTTTTTTAATCTTTAATAAGTCATGTAAATTTTCGTTGGTTCATCTTGAGTGAATTACTGAAGTTAATTTACCATCGATTTCATTAAAGAACTTTCAGAGAAGGACCACTAGTGACAAACAGTACAGACTTTAATACTTTTAAATCCTTCACACAAAGTCAGTATGCAAAATCATACTTCGATTGGTTTAAGTCCAATTAAAATAGATTAGATATTACCTAAAACTAACAGGACTTGTATACTGAACGTTACGTACGTAAAAGTTTTTTCTTTTATTAGAGTGAATAAAAGGAGATATCATATTTATATAAAAATGATTAGTCACAAACAAAGGAAAAGAACAGTATGGGGTCGAAGACAATGAACTCGACAAAATGAGTAAAGATAAAGATGGAAAACACATAGTGGCATGAAATGAGTGTCTTTTTTCTCCGTGGAGGTAATATGATTAACAGTCTTACTACGGACACGAATCAGTGAGTCAGAGTCAGCACAGGCTTGGAAACACTAGGTCGTCTGATGTTGGAGGTCCGAAGAGACAGGTACCCTTATGAGGTCCGTTCTTATGACCTTACCCAACGGTGTGGCAGGAGGTCCCCTAGAAGGACTGAGTACCTACCTTGGCCCTAGAGGACGTAATGTCCGCAAAGAAATGGTCGACTCGATGGTCCCTTACGACAGATGGTACTGTCATTATGGTGGTCGATGATATTGAACAAATCTCTTGAAACATGAAAAATTACACGTATTATGTACACACGAATACTTAGAGAAATAGTATGCGACTAAAAAAAGTTCTACCTCTAGAGGTGAATCTATACATCATCTAAAGTTGTAACTTTAGTTCAGAAGAGATTAAAGAGATAGGAACTGGAAACGGAACATTTAAACGTCGACATGTATTAGGGGACAGAGAGGTGAATAATACAAAACCGGTTATCCTACAGTCGTCTAGTCTACGTTCCTCGTGACTTTTTCTAAACACATTGACTTAAAAACAGAGGATAAGAACACGGTAGTGTCACTTCTCTTCTACGGTTAAACGGACGACCAGTGGGTTCCTCCTCTCTGTGTATCTCTACAGGATCAAGTTTTACTGAGTCGACTGGGAAACTGTGTTCTTGTTCCGACTGTCTCTAGCTGGTTTCGAGGGTCGATTATGAGTCCGAACACTCTTCATTTGTGTATGACATATTATCATACGATGACTCCAAAGTAAGAACAAACAATATATAATCTAAACTCCACTATTGTGTGACTATCTTCTTGAAAGGTTTTAGTAGTCAGTATAGTAATTATCAATATCTTTCTGACCGATAGAGTTTCTATCGAAAGTGTTAACTATAACTAAATAGACTACTTTTTGTTTCCGGACTTTACGGTTTCCTCTTTTCTCTTCTAACTCTATACGCCTGAGTTAACTAAGAAAAAAAAAAGGTCGGTATGAAGACTGAACTTAAATGGAAAGAACCCCCCAAAACGGAAGAGGTTCCAAGTCGTCCAGTCTTGATAAAGGATTAACACCAAAGTAAAATGAAAAGAGGGGAGTCTAAGTAGTCCGTGATGAGAGGATGGACTAAATTTAGTAGATCTTTTACGGGATAAATAACGTGGATCAACCCAAAAACAAACAAAACAAAATTAAACAAAGTGAAGATGACATTAACATAATACTATAGTATCCTCTATATTTACTTTCACGAGTCGGGTGTTGGGACTTCGTCTAATAGTAATCCTCCACCTACCAGAGATGATACAACAGTAACGAATTTTTTGACTTAAAGCGAATCACGGGAAACCACTTCTTCTTATTTGATCCGTATTTCAAGTCCCAAAAATCAAGAATACCGGTCCTTTTAATATAACTTTATATTATCAATTAAGGGATACTATCAACTCATTAATACGGAAACAAATATCATAAAAAATTTCATTATGACGAAAAATCAGTACATAAATTTTATTATCGATTCAGCGATTGATTTCTGGAGAAAGTCATAACTTGTACAAAAGATTAGATAGTTCGTTATCACATTATTTTGCAGGACGTACTGTGTTATGACATTTTGTGAAGTTGTATAGGAATACTCATATTATTAATGTAAAATAAACAATTAAATTATAAAATATTTCAATAAGGAATTGACACAGAGACTTTTTAATCTAAGTTTAATCTCTTAAAATATTATTATTACTTCTTTAATCAATGTTACTTATTCTTTTAAGGGTAGGAAACGTTGAATCACCCAGTTAAATTACTTTTGACTTTAGACAAGTTTAAATTGAGAAAATTTTATAGTTTCTCAAACACGTGTCTTCTAAGTTAGTGTAGTATAAATATATCTCTTAAAACCTAATACGTTTCATTTCATAAGTAATAAATACCTCACAGCGTCATCAATATTTTCAACCGAAAAGATAGTATAATTTTAAGGTGGTTTCCTTTATTTTTGATTATTGGAAGGTTTCTCACTTTTAAAAAAAAGATGATCTATATGTAATTAATTTCGTTTCAATTTACTTTAAATTTTCGTATAATAGTAACAAACGAGTTTGTTATTTTAATGGACTAGTACGTCAGTAATCGAAACTCATCAAACGAGACTTAATTAAGGTGAGACAACCCTCTATTAATGTTTTGAAAGACCAAAAATTCCACACGACTCTGTGCTTTAATACAAGACATTGTGTACGATTTAACCTGATACCAGTCGTATTTGATTACCTTGTGTCTCCTAAATGAAAGAAATGTATAGTCTGGTGACGACAGAAGTCAACATTGTCAATCAAATTTGCAAATATGGGTTATGGTCAGGGTATGTAATCCTTTGTCAAAACAGAGTGAAGGTTTAAATGGAACCATTTTGAATTGCTCAGACAATTATTTTACTAAACTTCGATTTCTGTGACACATACCATAAACCAAGAAATTATTGTCGTTAAAAACATTACTAGAAGATAATTTTATAACACGACTCGATAATAAACGTAAAAATTTATACATCTGTAAAAGTGACAGTACTCTTTACTTTAACAATGTTTAAACTATGTAAAAATGAATACTGTACCCAATAGAAAGAATTCTATACTAAAAAAACTACTTATCTATATATTAAAATATATAAAAAAATAATGAAGTAAACAACAAAATATAAAATTCATATTGATGTCTTGTCACCTCCCTATCTGGAGTATCTTGTAGTGATGTCCTCATTGTTTCTGACCATAGATACTATTGGATCATGGATTTGTATAGATTTAAAACATCCACTGTAACATGGGACACCTTTATGACATAAAAATCATGGAAGACTTGTTTATCACCAGTTATCACGTATTTACTTACCTCTATAGTCTGAGAGGGTCTTTCAAAGTTTTTTGTCTAATTAAACCGACCATGAAAAACAGAAACTACAAAGAAAAAAAAAGGACTGATTTTAGGTCTAAGTACTTGACTTCGATATTTGACTGATATTTCCTTTCTTATCTAATTTCAACTAGATCTAGGTAAAAAGATCAATAAACTCCACCCCCCCCTTCGGGAGTTAGAAGTCAGTGATCGTAAATCTTAAAAGAACGTATGTTTACCTGAATTAGGAATTATCATTATAGTCTAAAATCGGTCTGAGATTCAAGTCAAGTCAGTGAACCAGCACAGATTGAGAAACGCTGGGGTACTTAACGTCGTGCGGTCCGGAGGGACAGGTAGTGATTGAGGGTCTCAAGTGAGTTTGAGTACAGGTAGCTCAGCCACTACGGTAGGTCGGTAGAGTGGGAGACAGCAGGGGAAGAGAAGGACGGGGGTTAAGGAGGGTCGAAGTCTCAGAAAAGGTTACTCAGTTGAGAAACGTACTCCACCGGTTTCATGACCTCAAAGTCGAAATCGTAGTAAGGAAGGTTTCTTGTGGGTCCTGGCTAGAGGAAATCTTACCTGACTGACCTAGAGGAACGTCAGGTTCCCTGAGAGTTCTCCGAAGAGGTTGTGGTGTCAAGTTTTCATAGTTAAGAAACCCCGAGTCGAAAGAAGTTTCAGGTCGAGAGTGTAGGTACCCACTGATGACCTTTTTGGTATCGGAACTGATCTACCTGGAAACAACCGTTTTATTATAGAGACGAAAACTTATACGATAGATCCAACTAGTTTTGAAAGGAAGGTTCCTCATTCAAAGAGAATTAAAGTCCCGACGTCAGTGGTAGACGTCACTAAAACCTCGGGTCTTTTATTTCAGACTGTGACAAAGGTGACAAAGGGGTAGATAAAGGGTACTTCACTACCCTGGTCTACGGTACTAGAAGCAAAAGACTTACAACTCGAAATTCGGTTGAAAAAGTGAGAGGAGAAAGTGAAAGTAGTTCTTCGAAAAATCGAGGAGAAGTGAAAGACGGTATTCCCACCACAGTAGACGTACAGACTCCAATTACTATAAAGAGGACCGTTAGAACTAAGGTCGAACACAAAGAAGGTGGGTCACAAAGAGTACTACATGAGACGTATATTAAATTTATTCGTCTCACTGTTATATGTCGGAACTGTATGAGGAAAAGGATAAACTTTGGTCAGACAACAAGGTACAGGTCAAGATTGACGACGAAGGACTGGACGTATGTCCAAAGAGTTCTCCGTCCAGTCCACCAGACCGTAAGGGTAGAGAAAGTCTTAAAAGGTGTCAAATAACACTAGGTGTGTCAACTTCCGAAACCGTATCAGTTGTTTGTCTCTATCTACAAAAAGACCTTGAGAGAACTAAAAAACCACTAGGTCGCTACAACCCTTAAACTAGAGACCAAGTATACGGAAAGGATTTTGATCGAACTTGTAGACCTTAAAGTACCAAGTGTATGACGACTTCGGACCGAACCTCTTAAAACTGGTAATGAAATGATCGTACACTTTACTCACGTTAACACACCATCAAACTCGTAAGAAACCGTAACGGAAAGAAACCATAGTCTTACTTTTGACTGGAAAGGTCAGGACGCCGGTGACGATTCAAAAGGTTTAAACGACCATATAACTTACGTCGTGAAAGTATCGTAGTAGAAAGTCTTAAACTTTATCGAGTTGACCTTAAGGTAGTGGAGGTGATCGAAACAAACATCACTACGAAAGATTCCGGGTGAACTAAAGTGTAAGGTCCTACACACCGAGATCCACTCACTAGTGTGGTAACACTAATAGACCCCGTACTTCGAGAAAATACATAGCAAGAAGACACATAAGAACGGTGGAGAAGAATTGTAAAAGACGAAGACAATCCAGGTATGGTAAAGACAGAAAATAGCTCGGGTAGGAACGTACTTTACATGGGAACCATAGAGATTAAAAGAACTTCTGTAGAGATCAGAAAGGACAAGACAACAAAAGGAGATAAAGAAACGTGACTAGCGACTCCTACCGAAAGAATAGAGAGGAACGATAAGAAACCTTGAGACGTAAGTCTACGAATATAGAAAGGAAAAGAGGAAACGAAAAGTCAAGAAAAGTGTCGATAAACATTCCGGAGGGATCTGTCGGTAAAACGAAAAAACGTAAAGAAAAGGTACCCCTACAAGAACTAGGGACAGAGGGCATGTTACAGTGCTTGGAGGCAGGTATCAAGTAGTTCGTGAAATAGATAGTCTAGATCCGGGAATTTAGATAAAGAGTGAAGGTGACATATTAGTATTCCCTAAACTAAATCCAGTATGAACTTACCAGATCGCCAAAAGGGATGAAAGAAGTTAAATTCAGACTTAAACCGTTATTCCTCAAGTACTACACTCGGTGTCAGTCGAGGACTAGAACAAAAACAACTGATATATCTCGAAGAGGTAGAAACCGACGTTTCTTATATTAGTTAGACTAAAACCACAACTGGTAAACCACTACAGGTACACATCTCAGAAGAGAATACAACAACCTTCTCCCACAAACGATACTGGTCACACAAGAGAACCGTTTTGAGATAATCGGAAACGGGACGAAGTAAGGTTTAAGGTTCCGGTTTAAACGGATAATGAGGTCCACAAAGAACTGAAGGATGAAAACGTAAGGTAAGGGGATATTACTTTTCCTGTAGAAAAAACCCACAATTAAGATGTTCCAGAACATCCAGAAGTACCTTGGCAAGTTGAAGCCGAAGAAGTCGTAATGACCAACCTCGTATCTGAACCTAATAACACTATAACTTACCAAACGGAACCTTTCCTGTCTCTATTTAGACAGCAAACACTCTAACGTAGGTTCATGACATAAACCCTGAGAAAACAACTGGTACTACCGATGAGGTAAAGAAGATTCCCTAAGGACGGGTGTCATCACCTATATTACCAGTAGACTCAATTTAAGTGGGTAAGGTCAGGTAAAATCAAGCGACTAAGGACATAAGGACTACAAGTGAGAACGGTAGAGAACAAACTGGTGAAGGCTAAACGGAAACAAGTACCTGGATTGTAAAGCCGAAGGATTCCCTACCTCGGTGTCGTTTTTGTTATGGGTCAACACCTACACTGACTACTATCTTTGTTCCAGACTACGACATCGTTCTGAGATTTGTAGAACGATTTATGAACCACCACCAAATCAGCGATTTAGTACAAGTCGAGAACACTGAGGTACCTGACATCGGGATGAAAGATACCCTTAAAGGTCCGTTCTTGTGACCTCACCCAACGGTAAAGGAAGAGGTCCCTTAGAAGACCTAGGTCTTTAACTTGGGCTCAGAGAACGTGACGTCCGTCTAAGAAATGGTTGACTCGATAACCCCTTAAGGGACTATGAACCCCCTCATAAATTCATATGGTAATGGGTCTGATGTAGGTAAGTCCATTACATTGGTTACTTAAGACCCACTCTATTCGTGACTATTATAATTTTTTTAGAGAGATCCTTTTGATTACATGACGAGTCCAACTCCTTTGTCGGAAGGTTAACAAGATGCACCAGTTAGATGATGTTCTACCATAGAACTCACTTCATTAGTCAAGACTAAGTCTTTAGTTGAAACTTTTATGAAATTAAAAAAAAGGATACTGAATTTAAAACTTTTACTGACAAAATGGTGATACCCGAAAAATCATTCTATAAAAATTATCATTTAATTTATTCTAATATTAAAATTTTTAGTTTTATCATTCGTTATTAAAAGACTTTGACAGAAAATTATGGAAGGGAGATTGACTATATACCACTTAGTTTTTAAAGGTGAGACTGACTTTTACTATATACATGTACACTCACGAATATTTATTTTATTGAAATTTTCCGTTCACAGTACTCTATACCCTTATTTAATTAAGTTCCTAAAATTTATAAGAAACTTAGAACTCAATACAGATGATTAAAGTCTACTTAGTTTCGTGACCGGAATAAGTTACGGAGGACATAATCCTTAATATACTATTTAAGGGGAATTTTAAATCTGACTCTAGTCATACCAAATTTTGTCATTATTTAGAAATATAACTTTTAACATATCAAAATAAAAGGGACAGATAAAAGACTACCTTCTTAAAACTAAAAATCCGGTAGTTACAATAATTAAAAATACTACACCCTAACATCTCTTATATAATATATAAAGACGTATCAAGTACGAAAGACTCTTTTTAGAATCACTTCGAACCTTGGATCAGATTTTTTCGTTCAGAATCTTCAATTACATGTTGGTACTCTTGGGTACCAAATTGAGACCTTCATACGTAAATGAAAAGTTTCCCAACTTTTAATTATAGGGAAAAGTCACTCTGCAGGGACACAACGTTTCGACTTCTGTTATAAGAATAGAAAGGGGTCCTCTCTAAATAAAGACAAGGTTTTTCACATTATACTTTTGTTTTAGAAGGTTTCCCTATTTTCAAAAAGAGGAAGGAAGTACTACCCTCTTCCTGTCACACATGTGTCCATTCGTCTAAGTAAAAACACCACAAAAAGTACAAGTCGTGTATGGGGCAATGCATATCCACTGTAGATCAAGGTCAGTGTGACGAGATCCCCTTTCTTAATCCGGTTTCCTCTGAGTCACATTGATGATAATACATTTATATTACTAATCAAAGACGAGGTCTTTAGAATACCTACGTAGTCTAATAATAATTATTTATACCGTTAACGTTTGTATTGTGTACGAAAAACTAAATTTTGACCGAAAACATAAGGTTTCTAAAACGGGAACCAATACATTGAAAATTTTAAAGACTAATTACACATCAAGAAGAATTAGATGTAACACTCCATTTATTATTGATGTAACACTCCATTTATTATTGAGGAACACCGATGGTTCAACCGGTTTGCGTTAAACAATTTCATAGATGTGGGGAGACAAACCAAACAAAACCAAAATTTACAAAGTATTCCTACCTCACCATAGACCGTACTGTGGATTTCGTGTAGGACACTGATAGATCTCGAACCTGGTTTGTCTTACCATTTTGACGTCTCGACCTCAGGGGTTTGGTTTTTGAGTCAGAGAAACAGAACTTTAGATAAAATAAACTACGATTTTATCGCGGAAGTCGAAAGAATAAGATTGGTGGACTTTCTAAAAAAAGGTGAGTTAATCAAAGTTTGATAGACATAAACATAAATTTCACATATAAAGTATCCGTCGTACTGTAAGTAAGTAAACTATTAGACAACGACCCTTTCCATCTTCCGTTCCTCTTCCCCACCGTCTTCTACTCTTCCAATCTATCGTAGTGACTGAGTTACCTGTACTTGAACTCGTTTGAGGTCCTCTATTACTTCTTGTCTCCTCTGACCGACGTAAGATACCCCACCGTTTCTTAACCTGTACTGAATCTTTGACTTGTTGTTTTTGTTAGAGACGCAAATTGACCGTATAAGTCGTACAATCGTATATTATAATTGACAACTACGACTTAAATCCAGAGGATATAATAGTAAAAAGTGAAAAGAGGATAAAAACTAAAGAGACAAGAGAGAAGGTACAGGTAAACATATTAAAATAGTTTTAAGGTAAAATTACATAAATAACCGTAAAAATAGATATGGATAACCACAATGTGATACGTAGGAACTTAAAAGTATGAGTTGACTCCCAATTATCATATAGTGAAATTCAGTTTTGACTTTTGGAAATTTAGTATATTTGAGAAGGGTAGAAGTAAAATATATCAACAGTATACAAAAAATTGATACTAAAAATTTTTGTACTTTATTATATTTAAGACGAAATTTCAGTCTATAAAATTCACTGAATTTCTTTTGATCATGAAAAAAGGGGAAAGGATTGCGAAAGGGAAGCAAGGAGTCCCACATTCAACGTGAGAGTGTTTGAAAGTGCACACATTTAGTTATGTATTAGATATAAAAACATCGTGTCCAGAGAATAACTGTCAAAAAGATTTAGACAATTAAAATTTCACAGAATGAAACGAAAGAAAAAAAAATTAAAAATAAAAATGAAATAAAACGAAATGTTATGACATAACTACCTATAAAGTAACTAATATCTTAAGATTCACCTGTCATAAAAGGGGAATACTTTTCATCCTAAAAAAAAGAATGTTTTAAATACAATTTTGAGAAGAGAGTAAAAATAACAACATAAAAACCTTCATTACCTAGGTGGAAAGACTGAGTATATCGTAAAGAAAGTAAACAAAAGTCTTCAGAAAGATATTATACAGATATATAGTTAACCTATATTCATTTTAAAAAAAAGATCTATAGTATCTAGGAAAACATATAAAATGGACCACTTAAAATAGACAATTAGAGCAGAGACAAATATCTAAGGTTAAAGGTACATAGTCTAAAAATAGATTATTTTTACACAAAGTACACAAAAATATGAGAAAGACTTAGAGGACGGAAAAAAGAGAGACACAAAGTCAACCCTATAAAAAAGGATTCGTCAAAAGATCGAATAATTAGTAAAAAACATTACAGATGTCATAATAACTATGTAGGATCAATATAAAGATTAAAAAAGTCAAAATCTTAAAGATAAATTGAGAAAATTTAATGTCGATGGATACTGTATCAGTTATACGGTCGTTTAAACCTTTTGAGTTGTCACTGGTGTTCTGACCTTTTCCAGTCAAAAGTAAGGTTAGTGTCTCTTTCCCTTACGGTTTTTACGAGTTTGATGCCGTGTTAACGTGACTAGAGTGTACGAGTTTAAGAGTTTTCGAGTTTTCATTACGAGTTTAAGAGGTTCGGTCCGAAGTCATTATACACTTGGCACTTAAAGGTCTACAAGTTCGACCAAAATCTTTTCCGTGTCCCTGGTCTCTAGTTTAACGGTTGTAGGCGACCTAGTACCTTTTTCGTTCTCTCAAGGTCTTTTTGTAGATAAAGACGAAATAACTGATACGGTTTCGGAAACTAACACATCTAGTGTTATTTAACACCTTTTAAGACTTTCTCTACCCTTACGGTGGACTGGACGGAGAACTCTTTGGACATACGTCCAGTCCTTCGTTGTCAATCTTGACCTGTACCTTGTTGTCTGACGAAGGTTTATCCTTTTCCTCATGCAGTTCCGACATATAACAGTGGGACGAATAAATTGAAGATACGTCTCATGTAATACTCTTTACGACCCGACCTTCTTCGTGTTCGACTTTAGTTCTAACGGCCCTCTTTAGAGTTATTGGAGTCTATACTTCTACCGTCGTGGGAATACCGTCTTTCACTCCTCTTTGATTTTTCAGAGAACTACTTTCACTTTCTCCTCTCACTTTTTCAACCGAATTTCGAGATGTAAGTCTTTTGTTTCTAGTACCGTAGACCAGGGTAGTGAAGTACTCTTTATCTACACCTTTGTCACCTTTACAACCGTCTTGAATAAAAAACCACGAGGTTTTAGTGACCTACGAATAAGGAACTTTCCTTTCAATATTGGCTGGATCTATCGTATAATTTTTAGTCTCTATAATGAAACGGTTGTTTCCAGGCAGATCAGTTCCGATACCAAAAAGGTCACCAGTACATACCTACACTCTCAACCTGACACTTCTTTCGACTCACAGCTTCTTTACTACGAAAACTTGACACCACAACCTCTTCTGAGAACTCTCAGGGAACCTGACGTTCCTCCAGATTAGTCAGGTAAGATTTCCTCTAGTCGGGACCCACAACAAACCTTCCTGACTACGACTTCGACTTTGAGGTCATCAAACCGGTGGAGTACGTTTCTCAACTGAGTAACCCTTTCTGAGACTATGACCTTCCCAAACTCCCGTCCTCCTCTTCCCCTGTTGTCTCCTACTCTACCGACCTACCGTAGTGACTGAGTTACCTGTACTCAAACTTAGTTGAGGACCTCAACCACTACCTGTCCCTCCGGACCTCACGACACTAAGTACCCCAACGTTTCTCAGTCTGTGTTGACTCGCTGACTTAACTTGACTTGACTACGAAATTTTATAACTTTGTCTTTAAAACAAAAATTTTCATGAAAATTAAATATCTGTTTTACATCTCTATCATGTCTCAGAGTTATGTGAAGTGGGAATGTACTTATACCACGAAGACAAGTTGAATTATATAATGATTCTTTCAGATACGAAATAAGTCTAAAGGGATCAAAAGTAGATTACAGAGAAAAGACAATGCGATATAAAATTAGGACAACCATGACACCGTTTTACAACCCCTCTTCTCCGTAACATGTTAGAATATTTACTTAGAATAAGAAAATAACCCGGACACAAAGACCAGATATTGAAAATGTTCATAAAGAGGTAACTATGTCATAAAAAAAAGGACATTCTGACTTTCCCTTTTTGTCATTCTGATCTCCAAACTTACCCTTCTTACGAGAAGAAGATTTACCTTAATCTGAGACTACTTCAGAAAGAGGAGGTCTCTTCCGGAAACAATATCTTTTACGAGGTGAACATGACATAAGATGCTATTGACGAGAAGAGGACGACGACGATCAGTATTACCTAGAAAAACCGAGGACTGGAACTCTTGGGACACGTAAAGGAACTCCATTTTAACAAATTTCATACTCACAAGGGATTCTGACACCGAAGGGTCCACCGAGTCACCATTTTTTTTTTTTTTAGACGGATAGTCACGTCCTCCCAACCTAGGAACCCAGTCCTTTTAGGGGACCTTATCCTTTACCGTTGGGTGAGGTCACAAGAACGGACCTCTTAGGGAACCTGTCTCCTCGGATCTCTAGGGTTTCTCAACATGTGCTGAATAAACTGACTCGTGTTCTGACGTCGAGGTCCTTAAAGAGTGTGAGTCAGAAACCACTAATTAGTGTAAATGGCACATACTATTAGTGGTATATCCTTTGATGGTCACAAACATTGAGGTCACCGAAGACCAGGTCCATTCGTTTAGATTTAACACTTAAAGGCCCAAACTCCTACCGTCAAACGGGGAAGTTAGAGTCAAGAGATTATCCAGTTTCCTTAAATGGTGAAAAATCAGATTCGAAACGAACAACATTTATAACGTCATCACTGAAGATTGTACAAGGTAAAACCTCGACTTCGGTCGTAAGAAGTTAGAGAAAACCATCTGTGTCTTTGTAATTGAATACACAGAAATATGTAACAAGTAAAACCAAACCAAAGTAGACCGAGGAAATCCCAGAGGAGGGAACCTTACGGACCCTAGAGAAAAACTTATAGTCTTTGAGAAGTTATTTTCAACTGTCCAGCGAGTGAAGACAATAGGGAGACCCGTGTGTATAGGGACTAGAGAGAGAGAAGAACATTCGTACCGTCGGTATATCTTACTCCCGAGGTGGGATTCTCGGAGTGAAATTGAATTAGTGGAGAAATTTCTAGAATTGAGGAATTGTTTTCCTAAATTACAAAAAGACCCTTTGTCTCTCGAATTTCTGGTGGAACTAGATCCATTGTCACAAACAATTCGACACAATGACGACCAATAAAAGTTAATGGAAAGGAGGACTTCTTATTAAGAACCAAAACTAATAGTACACTGAAGTTGAATTAGAGAGAAAGGGAGATTATTGGGGGAAAAAGAAAAAACGAGGGAGAGAAAAAAGAAAAGAAAAAAAGGACAATTGAATTTTTTTCTTTTTTTTTTTTTTGAACAGAACCACCCTCGACTTAAAGTTGGAGACAGTAGAGCCGTGACATTCTGACGACTTTAGAAACATCTCGTGAAGTGGGTGTATTGATGACGAAAGACGAAACATACACAGTGAGAAACTTTTCCGTTGAATTCTTACTTGTTTATGGAAAAATACCCCACCCCGAAGGGACCACCGAGTCTGTCATTTCTTAGATGGACGTTACACTCTCTGGGTCAAAACTATGGACCCACTCCTTCTCCCCTTGTAGATAGGTGAGAGCACAAGAACGGACCTCTTCAGGTGACTGTTTCCTCGGACTACCCGATGTCAGATACTCCAACGTTTCCAGACGGTACTAACTCACTGATTGTGAAAGTAAAAATAATACCCGAATTAATACAGGGGGTCTAAGTATACAGATTCAGGGCCCCGAGTCGTGGAGTGTTTCATTGGAATAAACCTCAATTCTAGAAATTTCTCCACTAATTCAATTTCACTCCAAGAACCCCACCACGGGAGTAAGATATTCCGATGGTCCGAATGTTCTTCTCTCTCCCTAGTCCCTACACGTACGGGTCTCCCTACTAGTACACTTCTCTATCGTTTTTCCGTTGGGAGACTCTCATTTTCTCTCTCCGGAGTCTTTTTAGGTTGAAACGACCGTGGAACTAGAACCTGAAGGTCTTAGGTCTTCACACTCTTTTATTTACAGACTACACGTTCGGTGGGTCACCCCATAAAACAATCCCGTCGAAATCGTTTGAATATAAAATACTCGTTTAGACTTTGTGTGAACATCAGAGAATTCATATTTCGAGACTGAAAGGACAATACAAAGTCAGATAGACCGATAGAGTGTCATATTGAAGTGATGACAATTGAGTCATTATGGAACCTACAGTGAAAGGGATTCGGGAATGATAAGGACAACACTAAACTTTTTAGTAAGTTCCCTACTCCGATTTCTCGGGTCGAACCATACTGAAAGAAGAGAGTTATTAAAAGTGGGGAACTTACAACAGACGGAACACGTAAAAAGATCCGAAATACTAACTAGGAACAATCCTTTCAATCAGAACATGATCAACGCGATTGTACTTCAACTTTAGAGAAAAGTTAACAAAATCACAAATTGAAAGATAACTACCAACTTTTTTACTTCTGTTTTGTCTGTTACTACGACATCAAATATGTCACATATTTCACTCCAAACCCACGAGTTCAAAAAGACGTTTAATAAGTAAAAAGAGAGAGAGAGAAACTTACATATATATCGATGAAGATTCAATGGTGACTTAAAGTTTTCACTACGAAAAATTTTTTTTTTAAGGTAGACGGAAGTCCTACAAAAGAATTCAGTTCAAGTCTGAATTTTTTTCTCTAGGTTTCTAAACAGAGATAGAGATAATGTTCTATATTTATTTATATATTTCCCTGTTTAGGGTGAGAGAGACACACAGAAATTACTCTCATGTGATCATAGACCAAATCACTAAATTTGTTTGAACACCATAGAAATTTTCGGATGATAAAGGACTATCTGTGATTTTGGTAACGATCGAAAATAAGAGAATCAACTAAATCCAACATGGGAATGAACTTTTAATATATCTTATATTAGTATATACAAACATGGTATATGAAGTATAGTAGTTGAAATTTACACTATTTGTAATGAAGTTTGGTGTCGTAAATAACTATAAAACAACTTGAATGATAAATATATAAAAATGGGCTTCCGTTAAATTATGATTCTCTTCTTCGTTATTTCAAAATAATAACTCTTAAAGTTTAAATTCTATGGTGGAAAGAAATTTCGTGCCCTTTAGATCTACCAAAGATATAAACCTTGGTGTGAGAATAGTTGAACTAAAAGTCTAAACATGTGTTGACCGGATTTTATTACTATGACCACTGTCATTGAAGTACTAAATACTCCGAACACCCTTTTTTTCTTTTCGTGTTAGTTAAGAGAAAGTATTCTCCAACTCTAGTCATCCAAAGGAAGTTTCCTCAAGAAACAGGTGTGTACCTTTCCCAATCCCCCTTTCTTCCTTTTTTTCGGAGTGAGGAAAAATTATGTCTCAGACACTTTCACCCCGTCACTCCGTCTTTCGAAGTGACTTCCAGATACTCTGTCCGGGACATTATTCGTTGTTTCTCTTTCAGTTAAAGTTTTCAGAAAAGTCTTTCATCTAATATTTTCTTTTTTTGTGACTTTCCGGTCGAGTATAGTTCTTAACATGGTATTTTTTATTTTTTATCTCTTCGCGATTTATTAAAATAATCTCATAGGTCAGAACAACTGGAGGAAAACAGTATTGTATAAAATTTTTATAAAAAGGTTTATATATAAAGATTTATAAATATAAGTTTTCTTACTTTTGGATTACAAGTTGAATCTGTTTCCTTAAAAACAATTTTTTTTTGTCTCTTTTATAGTTTAAGTAAACCGGATAACATATAACTAGGTATCGTATATTTAAAATTGTAATAGTTGGATATTTTAAGTACCATTCAGTGTATTTCTATAGGTAGAAAAGTCGAAGAAACCTTCTTTTTTTATATATATATATATATATTTATGGTCCGGTCGTTAGAATGTATTTTTGTTAAAGGACTATGGGTCGAAAGAAAGCTGACTCACACACAAGAGGAAAAGGTAACACAAATAAAGAATAACAGAGGGTTCACATTCTTCAGTCGATGTAAATACTGGCTTAAACCTAATGAATTAATATTTAAATTCTCTTTTAAAATTTGAGTGTAAAGATAATTTTCACCTTTTTAACTTTCTGGTCACCAGACACAAAGTCTATTACCATGATTAGTAACGAGAATCATTTCCATTTCCTATAGATATGTAAAATTATAAGTTCTACAATAATACTTTTTTTCATTTCCGTAACAATTTTTCATTTGTTGTGATTCTATTTCCGGTGTTAAGTCTTTACAGTTTACTGATTTTCTGTTTTACTTGATTTTTTTTATGCTTACCGTGACGGTATGCGAAAGAAACAACACCTACACACACACATATGTAATTTTTTTTTACTGTACATCGACTGAATGTTACAACATAGGGTTTGCATGTTGTTTGACTTAGTCAATACGTATATATATCCATGTACACTTATAACTAAAGAAGCCTAATAAAAGGTAATATATTCTAATAATAATAATACATTATGTTCCAATAATGTTCTACAACGTATATTCAGAGGTGCGATATGTCGTCTAGGAATAACAAATAAAACATAGATCATCACACGTATACAATTAGTTTTGAGTATTAAATAGGGAGGGGGGTGGAAAAGGGAAACCATTGGTCTCTAAACAAAAGATATAGATACTTAGATAAAGACAAAATCTTTATTCAAGTAAAGATAGCACAAAAATCTAAGGTGTATATTCGTTATAATATACATAAACAGAGACATAATATTAGAGATCCAGGTAAATACAACTAACGTTTTTCGAAATAAAGTAAGAAAAAAATACTGATTATAAGGTGAAACACACATAAACATACATATGGCACATATGGTGTAAAAGTAATAGGTAAGTATACAACTGCCCGGAAATCCAACGTAGGTACTGAACCGTTGACATTTATCACGACGATACTTGTAATCCCACGTAAGTTTAATCAGACAAGCAGAAAAGGTCTATATACCGACCCTTACCCTGATGACCCAGGGTACCAGTGAGATAAAAATCAAAAAAATTCTTGTACACGAAATAAAAACTATACGACACCATATGTAATCGGGAAGAGAAACCTGTGATTGTAGACTTGTTGAAAAACTTCAAACCTCTTGAACTTTATAAAATTAAAATATCTTTACTATGTACTACTTATAATAGTGTAGTCAATCAAACGAAGGCAACCTTACTCACAAAATCTTCAATGATAAATTCTTGTTCTGTTAAAATAAATCTCTTACCTGATAAAATTAAACTCTATTAACATACAAAATTTAGGAGGGGAAGATTGAAAACAGGATAATTACAGTATGTAAAATGAAGATGTGAATTCAGGGTAATAATAATAAAAACAAAGTTATCAGTTAATAAAAAATTTCTGTAAATTTATTATTGTTTTTTGTCAGTATAAAAATGAGTACATCAATGGTAAAGAAGATAAGAGGGAAGAAAACACTGTTAGGTAAAAATGTAGACCATATTTGACAAAGAAGGACTTCCTGAATTAGTCAAAAACCTGACACTCAGTCGACGTAACGAAGTCGAAAAGATACAGGTTTAAGTATAAGTAACAAAGTAGAAAACGTACAGATTATTTTGCATTAAAACGGAAACATAAACCTGCTAAAAAAAAATTCATAAACTTTCTTAAACGAATTGACAGAAGACGGTAAGTAACAAAGGCTACTCGTAACACGACAGTAGAAATAAATAGCTATTACACAGTAAAAAGAGACCGACGAAAATTCTGAAAAGAAGTAGTAACTAAAATTCGTTAAATTAGTGTTAAAGAAGTACAAAGATACGAACTGAAACTCATAGACCCCAGATGTTCAAGTAAGAATTTTTGACAAAAAGAAAATGTTAAAATTTCTATAACGAAAGGAATTAATAATTGTATTCGTTCATTAAACTTTTACAAGAAGTCAATAACAAAAATTTTGTAAAATTTTGTCCTGAAAGAAGATGAAAAGTTTTTCGTTATCAAAGGAAGTGAATACGTAAACTTAAAAAGTGTAAAGGTACAAACAACCAAATTCAATTTTGAATTGAAAATTTAATTAAAAAAAAAAAAATTAAATCAGAGTACGACCTAAGTATGACCGTGGAGAGTGATAGGTTTCATTTCAATTTAAAAACAAAGAATGAAGTTACAGTGAGTTTCAAACATCGATGAAAGATAACAAACCGTCAACATATAAATTTGTCCGAGACAACATGATGTTTCAACTTTCGGTCTTTATGTAACTCAAATCAAGAACTTTTACATTGGTAATAAAGATTTCTAGTACATTTTGTCATTACATTTTACACTAAAAAAATATTAAAAAATCTCATTATAGTTGTCGAAACTATTTTATATTTTACTGATCTCTTGAATCTCGGTGACGTTTTCTGTCCGTTCCCTTTATGGACGACAAGGAGAACCGTGTCAATTATCGTTTCATGGACGGTTATTTTGGAACCGTCTTATAAATTTATATATAGTCGTCTTAAGACGGTTTGAGTAAGAATATATGAAAAACAAAACAAATTTGTTTAACTATCTTTCATAGTAACAAAATACTTCTATTCTTCATTAGTTTATTGAATAAAAAGAAAAAAACCTCTTCCTTAAAATCGTAATATTTTCTCAACAGATTACACAGAATCATAAAGGTCACACTGACTATTTTTAAACTAGACGTACGTGTCAAACCTTGTTTGTGTTTATATACGATGAGGGATGAAAGGGTCTTGTCCTATCGAGAAGACAAGACTACAAGTGTGGATGGGAGGTTATGTATATGACAAATAATATTTCTATACTAATACAAGGTTCTCCTTTGTGTAAAAAAGTTCGATGTGTAATATGGTAGTCAAATGGATTAATCAATACCTGTCAGTACAGGTACATACTCAATAATGATTACTAAAACTACCAAAATAAGATGAGTGAATACACCAAGGATATGATGACTGGTCACATATAATCCATTAAGACAGATAGGGTATAAGAGAAAGAACCCCTTTTTATTACGTAATTATGTATGTTTCCGTTTACTTGACCAGGTCCACAGATGTAAGGACTTTTCTAATACTCTACATGTGTTTTCGAATTATAAGTAAATAATTTAGTAATTCTATAATAGATGTTCCTTAAATAGGAGTCAGAGAACAATTTTATCTCATTCAAAGAGACTTCAAAAAAGGATGTATAAAAGGAATATTAATGGACCGTACGAAAGACACGGAGGGTTGACGGTGACTCTTATAGCGTACGTACACAGGATAAAATAAAAAGAAATTAAGATCCATTTTAAGGAGATGAAAACGACTTCTGAAGAGTTCATTATCATCGTTGTCAAGAATGTAGAACTTCTGGATAATTATCTTAAGACTGTCGTGACACTATATAACAGACATTAGAATATTTGTAAAGAACGTAAAAACTTAATATAAAGATTAAAAATTTTTCTTTAATTTTGAATTTTGTTATTTTATAGAATAGTTTTAAATATATGATATTAAATATAATTAAAGATAAAAATACAATTGGAGGAAAACGAAGATTTTTGTGATAACTCATGAATAAGATTAAGTGAATTATCCGAGACTCGAGGGAACTTATATAATTTATATGTAGTAAGTATAAAAATAGTAATAGTACGAAACAAATCTTGGACTTTAAGTCATTTACAAATTATGTATACTACTCATATTTATTTTTTTATAAAAATATTAAGACTTGAAGATTTTCAGATTCACTGAAACGGTGACGTACGATTTTATAAAGTATGTGTAGTACAATTATATTTAACAAATTAGTCAATATATGTAATAAGTGTAAATAGTTACATATGTAAAATCAAAAGACTTAAAACCTCAATCGATCTTTTTGGTTTGTGAGTAATAATATAGTCTGACCTATATTTGATGTTTCGTAGTTCACACGTACTTAGGTCGATCTTCCAGTGAATTTTGACCCGAGAAACTTCTTTGAATTCTTTTTAAATATCGTATTATGACACTAATACTATAATGTCAACGGTATTTTTGACGAAATTCTTATTTTTTAAATTCCGGAAGAACTTTTTGTTTAATGACTCGACTCATTAAGGATATAGAATATAGGATGACTTTTTTATTTTGACGTGGAAGTCTTTTTTAGGGATAATTGTAGGAGAACGACTATCAATCCCATATAGAAAGGGTATTAGGATCTACAAATCGAGAAAGAGTATATTGACATTTCGGGAATTCGGTGACTTTTACATAAGAAGCTTAAAAACTTGTTACCACATTCTTTTAGAATATTCTTACATCTTTGGTACAACGTATATTTTAACCATATAAAGATTTGTATGATAAGGTTCGATTAATTTAATTGTTTAGGATTGACCTACGCAGTAGTAGATATATAATATAAATCAATAAATTATCATCTTTTTTTGATAGGACCTTTAAAAAACACGAACCAAAACTATAAGAGACTAAATAAGTAAACGATACCCGTTATCCTTAATGGTTCACATAAATTAGGAACTAAAGTTCCTTCCCGGTTATTACCCCTCTTTTCCGTGTACATATATACTTTGTTAATTTTCGTTACGTCCAACCATATGTTCAGTAGCATTACTAATATTACTGACTATGACAGTTATTTGTATTTTTTTATAAAGTTCTCGTAAGTCTCCGAAATAACAAAATATTCATCCCAAATCGTTCATGACTCTTTATACACATTAAAACTTGTGAACACTACGAACGTCCTTTTTTTACACATGTATACATATATTCACATATACACACATACACAAAGGAAAATATCGTGTCTAATGAAAATGACACTGAGTACCTTAAGACATTAACGATTTTACTATTCCATGTAAACAGGACTGGATCAACGAAACTATGTCACTTTAAATTGGAGGTCAAACAAAGGTCAAACGACTTTATATAAACCTTAGATTAGAGTATCATTTGGACTCTAAGAGTTTGAAGAACAGATGTATTATTAGTCAGAACCTTTAAGAATCTTTTCATGTCTAACGATCCTAGATAGGAATCTCTAAGATTAAAAAAACAGGAGTACAACCGGATCTTCAGACGTAAAATTAATCAAAGGAGAGATGGGTTCCTAGGACTGTATCTACCGACCATCTTTTGAATGACCCTTTATAATATGATACGGTAGGCCACTTTCGTTTCAAGACCAATAGAATTAACGATTACGTAGTGGTCATAGAACGTTCTAAAACATTTTACTGACAAAATCTCTCGTCACAAAAAAAAAGAGTAATACTTCAACAAATAAATCATTAAATTTTGAAGGATAACAATAAATCCCGAAGGGAACACCGAGTCTACCATTTTGCAGACGGACGTTACGTCCTCTGGGCCCAATCTAGGGACCCAGTCCTTCTAGGGGACCTCTTCCTTTGCCGTTGGGTGAGGTCATGAGAACGGACCTTTTGACCTCCCTCCTTGCGCCATCCTTCCTCCTCGGACCATCCGATGTCGGATACCCCAGCGTCTCAGCTTGTGCTGACTCGCTGAAGTGAAAGAAAGTGAAAGATAACAATAAATACTTTGACATTACAAGTGACACTGTTATATCTAATCGAGAATCCTTACGTCGTTATGATTCTGGTCTTTCGTGTAGTACTCTTTACAATCTTACACCATTTACATAGTCATTTATAACCGTACCCAACGTCCCTCAGACCCTTTCCAATAGTGAAGAGTATAACCTTCATCTCCCTTCTGAAAGATCCAATCCACTACTGACACTACTGGGGTCTCTTTTTGACCTTAGTCACCCAGTCTCTTTTGACCAACTTCAAACAAGGACAGTCTC
This sequence comes from Capra ibex, assembly GCA_006410555.1. NCBI lineage: Eukaryota > Metazoa > Chordata > Mammalia > Artiodactyla > Bovidae > Capra > Capra ibex. Next base: position 32,331,612 of record SJYO01020080.1, read on the forward strand.
TTTGCTAGTTCTGTTTTCCGTGCCTTTGTACACTGTAACGACAACACCTCCTTGGCGTTTACCCGTCTCCGTTCGAGTAAACTATACCTCCTACGTCTTACTCCTTCTTACATCGTCCTTTATGTTGGTCTCTCTCTCTCTTTCCGTCTCTGATCTAGTGACGTCCCACCCTGTTTACTGTTTGGACTCGACCTACAAGAGAAACATATAGTATCCCAGTATGTTTGAACGAGACCTTTTAAATACTATGATTAGTTTTACTATTAAGAATCCTTTGTCGATATCTGTCGTCGACCGGACAACACGTAAGAAACTCCTCTTCTTTTCTTCTCCCTACTGATCTAGATTAGTGACGATAAGCTACAGTTCCAATTTTGTAGTTATAATAAACGATCCTCCTTTTCTGAAATAGAGACTTTACGGTAATCACCTTACAGAGGACAACTCCTAACCATTTCTTTTCTCTCGGGTCAATAGAAGACCAGGTATCCGATTCCCAGGGACCCCTTCGATTACCTTTGATACATTGAGAGACCCTATTTTGATCTCCACAAACTTTTGAGTAGGGGAGGAGGACGATATTGGAACGGGTCTCAGAAGTAGATAAAAGGACCGTGTCTCCCATGTACAGACGTACTGGGGCCGTCGACGAGACCTACAGGATCTAAGGAGAGGTGTAGTAGACTTGGATAACTAACGGAGGGGTAGCGTCTAATAATTATTTCAAACTATGTTTCGTTCTACAAAACAAACATAGTCAGAATTGAACTGTTTAGTTAATAAACACGACAGAGTTCACTATTCACCGTTTTAATTATATCCGATTGTGGTATTTAAAAAACCTCTCTTTTCGTCCCTACCTATGAATCTTTTGTTTTTAATATGTACGGTACGATTTTAATGGGACCATTAAAATCTTTCTGTCTTCCCGACACATTATAATGATAAAAGAGTAGTATTTTGGTCCTATTTGATCTTTAGAAACCCAATATCTTGTTTCTTCGTTTCTGTTTTGGTGAATAGAAGACAACTAATGATTAATATTTAAAGTACGGTGTTTATCTTTGGAATACTCCTCTTTTATGGATAATTTGTCCTAAATCCCGATTGAAGTAAATGTTTCTCCAGGACCCTTTCGTGAACTTTCACCAATTTTATTTCCAACCCTATTGTTTCTTACTCTAACGAAGATATCACCCTTCACAAAAAGAACTTTAATTTTTACTTTACGACTCAAAATTAAGAACGTGTGAATACTGTAGGGCATGTTTTGATCAGTCGATAACGTTTATTTGTTGTGACAAATATTTAGGTTCAGTGGAATGGATAAGATACACTACCGGCAACAAAGTATCCTTCTTAGTGTCTTAACCCTATTTTAATTCGGATAAGACGACCGTATCATTGGGAACATTTGATCGACATACGGACCTTTGATACCGGATTAAGAAAAAGAACTGAGAATAACGAAGGTTTCCCCTATCCCATACAGATTTCACCCATTTACCCACATCTGACAAACCACAACAAAATTTATATACTAATTTCTTGATTGCGATGTTTACTAACACCGGTTTTCAGAATATTACGACGTCCTTTATATCATATTACGTCTGTTTTCAAAAAGTCTCTCATCCAGTACTTCAAAACCGTTTCTTCTTTTTTCCTTTTTTTATTACATTTTTTATTGACTATTTAACTACAACACATTTAGGTCTCTTAATTGTAGTTCTAGAATTTTTAGTTAAGAGACGAAAACCCCCCGAATCACCTTAAGAGATTTATGTCTCCATTACACTACCTTTTAGGGACAAGGATCGTTATACTCTCCGTAAGACAAGACAAGACTTATGTTTATCTAGTGTTCACTTCTTTTTGATACTTAGTCATTTATTGTACATTCTTTTTTTCCGGTTCCTTCTTTGGACTAAAAAGTTAGTAAATTCAAAAGAAGATAACTGTATTTTATTGTTTTCATTTTGTATTTCGAATATCTATGTTACGTCGATTTATTTTATTTTTCGTTTTACAAAATCTCAATTATCGACTATTAAACACGACCCTCTCCGTCCATTACCTCGAAATAAACATGTTTTACATAGTCACCGATGTGACTGTAAAAGACAATATAAATAAAGATCTGACTCTGTAGTTAAATACTTTTTTCACTTAGTTCGGTTCTCGAAAGTCTATAGTTTACGTCGGATCTTTTGTTAAACTAAATTTCTGAAAAGAGTAAAACAGATTAACAGTTTTCTTAAATAACCCGATTGCTCTGTTCTTTATAAAAATTATTATAGTTGATAAGTTAGATCTAAAATTTAGTTTTTAAAATTAGACAAACAGTCAAATGATCTATCTGTCTATCTCTATCTATGACACTTTAACGTAAAATCTTAATTGACTTACACGACCATCATAAAATTCATCAATTAATAATTTTTAAAAAAAGATCCACAAGTAAAAAACATGAAGTTCCATTTCACTATATGGGATGTAAAGAAAGAAGGAAGGACGGTAGGGAAGGAGAGAAAGAATTTTGTTGTAATGATAGGTAGGAATACTTTGTGGTTATAAATTAGGGATCAAAAATGAAATGTCGGTTCTTTTATTCTAAAATCGTATCTATCTTTTGTTATAAAAGTTACAATTACATTATTTCTTTACTGTCTTAGTTAATATTGAATAAAGTCTTATTGACGTTCCCAATAGATAAACTCCCCTTCTTTAATGAAAAAAGTATTATTAAAAATTTGGGTCCATTACTAGATATCCCTTTTTGACTCGGATAATGAAGGATCGGTAGAGAATAAACTTTTATCATGGTAAGTACCAAAATGAAACAACCAATAAACAAGAGGTGGGAAATAATACACAAAGTCAACCTTTCTAGATTATATTATAACTAATGAGTTCCTCAAATAAACCCTCTGTAAACTATATTATATGAATGATTTATTTCCTTAATTTAGAACTTTATATATATACATATAAAGATTAAAAAATTTTAACCTCTTATTAAAGAAATGTTATAACATAACGAAAGACGGTATGTTTTTGCACTTAGTTGGTGTCCTTATGATACAGGGGAGGGAGGATTGGAGGGGTAGAGGTGGCCTTAGGGTAGGGAAATCTAACAGTGTCTTATGACCTGACTCGAAACACACAGTGTATCGTTTAAGAGTGAACGGTAGATAAAATGCATACTAATACACAAAGGTATGATAAGAGAGTCAAACAGGGTGGGAAAGGAATAGATGACACAGGTAGTCAGATAAGACATATAAAAATTACAATACTGACAATGACTTGGTTTGAATGTAGGTGAGTGGGAACATGTCATTTCGGTTAGATGACCGCATCCAACACCACTTCATTTCATGTCGAAAATAACGTCCGTGGTTCGTTCCTCTTGTCCGTCGAGCACGAGCTCTGGTCTTTAGGGGTCACTGGAAGTCCCTTCCTCAAAATTTCTGTCACACTCCTTCCCCCGATGTCCTATACACTATTCTAACACGTGTTAAAAGTTCAACCAACATTGGTTCCATTTCCAAATACGGAGTAGTTGGAGACCAAAGTTGGTCAGATCCGAGATACAAGAACACCAGTCATCAAAAGTATACCACTCAGACGAAAGACATTTTTGTTGAATCTTTATATACAGTCCAGAAATATATATAGAAAGTCACTTGATGATCAAGTCACTAAGACGATACACTATCTAAATATCAAGTTTAATATTGGTCAAAGGGTCTGGTTGTCGATAAGAAATAAAGACAGTGTAAAGTATTAGTAATTGAAAATTCAGTCGAAAATCTCTGAGTTACCTCTGGACCCTCTGGATTTCGTTTTTGGAAAATAAAGTTTCCTGTCTCTGTGTCCCGGAACATATACCAAATTAATGGTTCATACATCAGTTAAGGTTTTAATTTCGAAGGTAATTTGGGATGGTGACCATATACTCAAGAAATGACTGGTTTTCTTTTAGAAAAAAATCTTTTATAAACAACATTACAAAAAGATTGTTTGTCATATTCTATATCAAAAGACGTCGAACTAGTTATTGGAAAGGACTCAGTATGTTTGATTTACAATCAAAAGTTATATATTTATAGGATATGGAAATTCGTGTTAAGGGAAATTTTTAATTAAAGTATTAAAATTAAAATAAACTTACTTACGATCAAAATTATAGAGTTGAGGTAAAGAGTGACTTTCGAGTTTAAGGTTAGGAGAGATACAATTAAGTAATTATATTGGTTGTAAGAACAGGAGTACATTATCTCAGAAACTTTACACTCTTTACTTCTTTTGTTCGACAAGGTACTTTAACCCTAAGATGTTTACTTACGTATTCACCCGTACAAAAATTACCAAAGTTGATATCGTCAAAGGATATTTGTCCAAAATTTTTCAGTCTTCACTTAACGTACTAAAATATAGTCAGTCAAGTCAACGAGTCAGTGTAGGCTGAGAAACGCTGGGGTACTTAGCGTCGTGCGGTCCGGAGGGACAGGTAGTGGTTGAGGGTCTCAAGTGAGTCTGAGTACAGGTAGCTCAGTCACTACGGTAGGTCGGTAGAGTAGGAGACAGTAGGGGAAGAGGAGGACGGGGGTTAGGGAGGGTTGTAGTCTCAGAAAAGGTTACTCAGTTGAGAAGTGTACTCCACCGGTTTCATGACCTCCAAGTCGAAATCGTAGTAAGGAAGGTTTCTTTAGGGTCCCGACTAGAAGTTTACCTGACCAACCTAGAGGAACGTCAGGTTTCATGAGAGTTCTCAGAAGTTGTGGTGTCAAGTTTTCGTAGTCAAGAAGCCGAGAGTCGAATGAAGTGTCAGGTTGAGAGTGTAGGTATGTACTGGTGTCCTTTTTGGTATCGGAACTGATCTGTCTGGAAACAACTGTTTCATTACAGAGACGAAAACTTATACGATAGATCCAACCAGTATTGAAAAGAAGGTTCCTCATTCACAGGAAATTAAAGTACCGACGTTAGTGGTAGACGTCATTAAAACCTGGGGGGTTTTATTTTCAGACTGTGACAAAGGTGACAAAGGGGTAGATAAAGGGTACTTCACTACCCTGGTCTACGGTACTAGAAGTAGAAGACTTACAACTCGAAATTTAGTTGAAAAAGTGAGAGGTGAAGGTGAAAGTAGATCTCCGAAAAATCAAGGAGAAGTGAAAGACGGTATTATAGGAGTGATATTTTGTTAAACGAATTAAAACAGAGAAAAATTGTATATATTATACAATATATACTCATTTATAATACATACAAGGTAACCAAACTCTAAATTTATAGTCAAAAGAAAACAAAACGAAAAAATTGGTTCCTCTGACCAGAATATCCATACCTGAACCTGGTTTGGAAGAGGGTAAGGACTAAATAGAAGATACTAATCTTTGTTTCACTTTCACTTTCACAATCGGTGAGTCAACACAGGTTGAGAAACACTGGGATACCTGACATCGGATGGGCCGAGAATACAGGTACCTTAAGAGGTCTGTTCTTATGACCTCACCCATCGGTAAGGGAAGAGGTCCCCTAGAAGGGTCGGGTCCCTAGTTTGGGTCCAGAGGGTGTAACGTCCGTCTAAGAAATGGTAGACTCGGTGGTTCCTTCGGAAGGTACTAACCTTGAGGATGTATTTTATACAAAGACTGTTTTACTCTGATAATCTCGAACATCCCTTACTAACCAGGTTCGAAAATCCTTCGGAAAACACAATTATAGACTACAATTTCCTTAATTATGACAATATTATGATAGTATAGTGTGTATTTAATGTACATTTATTCTACAAATTATAAAATATCAAGGTTGTACGAATTTACAATGAAATAAAACGGTATTTATAAACCACTGCGTATACGATAATATGTAAAATAATACATTGTTTAATGAGTCTTATCTAAGGAGAAAATTTTGATGGATCTTGTATATTAAATTACCTGTACCTTGTAATTTTTATAGAGGATAATCACAAATGCTTGAATATCGAACTTTAAACTATAACACTGGTAAAATAGACTTATAAACATAAGTGTTTTCTTTAGTGAATTCTCAAGATGACACTAAATATTCTATTTTCTTAAGAAGGTTTTTGAGTTTATACCAGAACTTCACTCCTGTTTACCGTTACTGACCCTGTAAGATATATTTAACAAGTGGACTAACTACCAGGTCTCAACTTCCCCTTTATCGTTTAAAATGACCTGATTAGTCTATTTTTACATCTTAAGTTGGTTTAAGAAGGAAGACGTAAAACAGGGATGTCATGAAGTTAAGGAAGACAATAAACATCGACCAAACAAAACCTAATATTACTGGTAATACTTACAACTTAACAAAAGTCACTTTTTACTGAAAAAATAACTAAGCCAATTTAGACTGGAAAATAGAAAGACTGTTTACACTATTTTATTAGGAATATAGAGGAGGTAAACGTTATCGGGTTTCGTCTTAAGTTCTTGTTTGTTCAACGAAATGGATCAAAAAGATTTTAGATTAATGTTATTACCTTTCTAAAAAAATTAAGGAATATTATTAAAAGTAGGATCTCCCATCAAGCGTATCACTTGTGAACTATAGACGTTTCTCGGATCTCGAACTCTTATAGAAAAAACACACGACGTCTGTTGTCTCACACGGTAGTTAATTCTATCGTTTGGTAATTAATTTTATCTATATACTTTTAAGATTCTTAATTTTCTTTTAGTACATAAGGTAGATTAGATACCTACTCTGATAGAAGAAGTACCGATATTATTAAATCTGTTATAGTTTTTAAGTAATCACCCTTTTTGTACCACTTAAACTCTTCTTTTTCGTTCACAGAACCGGTAGGTTAACATCTTCCGAGTTATGTTCTTCTCTTCGTGTTAAACATTAATGATTCAAACAAAGGGATCGGACTTGAACGAATGTGAATTATAATGGAGAATATGACACGTTAGTAAACAGAAATTGATCGTGAGTCTGTGTGTGTGATTTTGTGTATATATCATAAAACTTATAAGATATTAGATATTAACTTGATATATAGTGTTTGACACTAAAAATTTAATAAAATTTTTATTTTATTTTTGAATACAATTTCGAAGGTATTACACGAACGACGGATAAGTCTTTTACTCTAATTTTTATATATATAAATAAACCGATACGGTCCAGAGTAAACGTCGTGTATCCTAGAAACTAGAAGTAACTCCGTATGTCCCAGAAAAGGGAAAAATCGTCGCAGAATGTTTAGGGATCAACACCATACATCCTAGATCAAGGGACTGGTCCCTGACTTGAAGTCGGGGGACGTAACCCTCACTCCCTAAAATCGGTGACCTGGTACTCCCTTCAGGTCCTGAATAAAAATTCCTCACCCTTAGTTTTACTTGATTCCCTCTTTTCCCTTTATTTTCGTTATCAAAATTTGAACTCTTTAAACCAATAAAATCATTTACGGTAACAATTTATGTGAAAGACGTCAAAAAAGGAAGATGTTCATATTCCGATACATATTAATTTTACATTATGACATTGATATAACTTGTATTTTATAAATTGTATACACAATATTAAATTTTAAAAAGGTTTCACAAGGTACACAATCCGTAGAGACAAAATTAAAAAGACCTCAGAGGAGATGTCTCTTAATGGGAGGGTTCATCGGGTTCGTATCAAAGATCCTCCGACTGTAAAGAACGGACGGGTACGGAGGAGAGGGTACGAAGTGGAGGGAAAGGTGGAAATCAGTAGTTCTTCAGACGTCACACCGATTTCATGACTCAAATCACAATCTATCATAGTGTCTTATTACCAATCTTTGTTTTATAATAGAGGATGGAATCTTTAGGAAAGTTGTTACACCATCCCTTTCTCTTGTGGAAATAACAACTTCTTAACAATTTGGTCTTATACTACGGGCATTCTCAGTCGAGTCTCCAACGTTTCTGTCCTTTCTAATACGGGAATATATAGGTTTGTCTACGTTGGGTGATGTACATACGAAAGTTCTATTTGTTATTGATCAGGAATTCATTTTCCTGTACGACACGAATCAGTGAGTTAACACAGAGAAACTCTGAGATACCTGATATTGGACGATCCGAAGAGGTAGGTACCTCTAAGAGGTCCGTTCTTATAACCTCACCCAACGGTACGGGAGGAGGTCCCCTAGAAGGGTTGGGTCCCTAGTTGACCTGGGTCCAGAGGGGGTAACGTCCGTCAAAGAAATGGTAGACTTGGTGGTCCCTTTGGGTTTTTCTACACTTTCTTGATAAAAAGTGTGTCAAGTGGATTGTAATGGACTATTAACCCCGCTGATAGCCACCCCACTTACAGACGGAATTAATCAACCAAAGCGTAGAAAAGGACAGAAATTGGCCACCTTCAAAGCGTTGAATTCCATTCCGAGGGTGACTTCAATCCGAGGATGGAAGGGTGTCTTTGACTCTCTTTGAGAAAACTTCAAACGTAAAGTTTCTTCAGGCGTCCAGGAACTCTTTCTGTAGGACCCAGTATTTCGACTGTTTTCCGGTTAGATCAGAAGTCTTCCTAAATATGTGTAAAGTCTGTCCTCTTTCGTGAATGTTGAAAAGAGTTCATTTACAAGTTTCTTGGTCAACTCCCTCCCTTCACATAAGGGAATAAAAGTTGTCCCTCTTAATTCAGAAAATTCAACATAAAAACGAAGTTCATCTTTGTGTTCTCATAGAACACAAAGTCAAAAGAATTTTTGTAAAAATATGATACTAAACGGTAGTAAAGGTAATTTTTCAAAGAACACTTGAAGGGACGACACGATACAAAAAGAAAGGAAAATAATCGCAAAAACGTTCCGTTTTCCACTTTTTTTTTAGAAATTATTTAATTTTGATTACTATTTTTTATATCAAAGACCAAGTTTCAAGTAGGAAACGGAATGTAAAATAAAGTTGAAATTACAAATTCAACCACAAACTAAAATCAATACTACTCTTTCATTCCATTAAATTTTTAAGTCTAACTTTAGAAACATAATGTGTTACGAACTAATGTCAGTGTAATTAGTGTCAAGTATAATTAGGGACCTATGACATCTGACGGAAAGACTTATTACTAACGAGAGATCCCAACAGTGAATAATTTTATCTTCAGCAAATTTTCTTACCAGATATCGTAAAGATCCAAGTAACTAAAGTATCGTACGTAAATCATTCCATCTTCTCAATTGTAAAAACCTATAAATAGTTTTATAAGAATGACTTATGTGTACAGAGAACTTCAATAGAAACTAGGTTCTCAACACACACTGAACTCTTAACAGAAGATAAGTCTCAAACAAAAGAAGACTAATCTCAATGACTATATACTTATGAACGTTATAAGTATATACCTTGACACTAGGTTTGGTTCTCGACATCTTTTGAACGTTATGTGATAAGAATGAACCTCTAATTCTCTTTATATGTATTTGACATAGTATATGTAATTATATTTAAGTACGGTGTTCTGTTCATTTATTTGGTCTATACTTCGATTATTCGTTTTCGTAAACTACTCTATAAGAGGTAATTAGTATTTATGACTTTTACTTTATTGTTGTATACACAAATTAATATGTGTTACGGTACTTTTGTCAGATAGAGAATGAAATTTAATAAACCTTTTATTTTATCAAACTGTTATCTTTATACAAAAAACAATTAATTCAGGTATAAAAAACAAGATACAGTTAGTTGATCAGATGAAAGAGTGACCGTTAGTGATTACTTGTGTATTAAGATAATTATCAATAGATGTTTTGGTTAACTGTAGGTCAAAAGTCAGTATTTAAATACTGAGAACTGGGAGAGAAAAATTAACGTAAAACAGGACAAAGTGGTCTCCTGGAAAGGAGAACTAGAAAGTCAAGTACATTAAAACGAGACCTTAAAAAATTAATGATTCTGAACAATAAATGAATAAATATAAGAGTTCAGATATCAAATTTGAACAGTTATCATTAAAATGTACTAGTGTCTTTTCAGATCTAAGGTCTAAAAGACAGAGTGTCACAGAGAAGAACTTAGGACAAATGATTAAAGTTCGGTCAGAACTATTTTCATACATACATACCACTCGTGATCTATCCCGTAGGAACATGTTAAGTGTTTTAGTAAGTTCATTAAAAAAATATAAAGACATCACTGTACTAGACAGAGATTCTATAAACCTTACCTAGGGAGTAATACTTTGTTTAATTTCTTTTTCAGGAACTAACTTTCCTATTCACCTACACAACTTGAAGTCTATAAAAGGGGTGTGAGTAAGATCAAAAGTGATAGGACTCTGTAGGTACACTTTGATCTACCCGAAGAAGTCTTTTGTGTAAATTTTTTACCTCTAAATTTTTTACGACTATGATCTTAAGGGTTACTCACACTGGTATTGGTCATTCAGTCTCCATCGTCATAATCCTTTTTCGTGAAGACATCATACAATTAGACTGAAATTCTATGTAAAAACTCAATTTTACTCTTACGTATCTTATATAAAAAATAATTGAGAGTTCTTATATAAACTGTCAAACTTTTCGTTGAAACTTCTCTCTTATTTGAGATACAATTTCTTGTATAGATTTAAAAATGAATTAACAGTATTCTAGGTTTTTGTTTTATTATTTTTACAGATAGACATGGGAGGAAAAGTCATATTACTCGGGTAAAAGATCACATAGTTCAAACGAAAAATAAATAGAAATTGAGGAAGTTTGATAGATGTCACAAGAACCTAGGTCATAAGATACTAAACGAGTTGTATATATAAAGGTAAAAAAGGTAATTACCCTCAATAGTGTTTAATCAAAAGTCAAAGTGTTAATTCCATGGTTCAAACCACCCAAGGGTTTATTTACTTTCGAAAATCTCACAAGTTTAGAAATACATAAGAAAGAGTCGAGATAGTATTAAAGTAGTGTATCCTCTTAAGTGTTATCGGGTAAAACAAAACTAACGTCTCCATGGTTCTTTTCATAAAGTACCCAAAGAATACCCCGACACAGTAAAAAGGAAACGACATGTTGTTTCGTGAGGTGTTAAATTATGAAAGTTTGTCGTTGGGAATAATAACGAGTGTTCGGATAGTCAGTCAATCCGTCAAGGAACCTAGACTTGATCCCAGTCGATTAAAGATGACCTGAGTAAGAACTGTAAATATCGGTCGACCGTCTCATTCCAGACTATACCGGAGGGAGTATACAATCCCTAATCGACCGTTAGTCGTACTCACTATACTTACTGACTCGGTAAACAGAAATAGATCATCCAAGAGGTCTCTTCCGTTAGCGTGGGGTGTGGTCATGAGAACGGACCTTTTAGGGTACCCACCTCCTCGGACCATCCGACGTCAGGTACCCCACCGCTTCTCAGCCTGTGCTGAAGTGAAAGTGAAAGTGAAAAGTGAAAGTTCGTAACCTCTTCCTTTACCGTTGGGTGAGGTCACAAGAACGGACCTCTTAGGGTCTCAGCCCCCTCGGACCACCCGACGGTAGAGACCCCAGCGTGTCTCGGCCTGTGCTGACTTCGCTGAATCGTCGTCGTCGTCGTCATCCAAGAGATCACAACTTAGTGTACTATCGTCGTCCTAAGACTCTCCCTTCTTGTTATGGATTTGAGTCTCGACCACTTAGTAGTCAAGACGATGTAAGGTAACGGATGTCACCAGTGTTCCGATTGGGAGTCCGTTCGGTATCTTATCATATTTGAGGGTGAACTACTCTTCTGGCCGTTTCGGGTTGACGTTTTCCATTAATTTTATCTACTAACTTCGGTAAAAACTTTATTAGATACTGTTTCTAACTCTGTAGAAGGTTATTTAAAACAGTAAAATGTTTAGTCATCTGTAGTTATTTTATAAGTTGAAAGTATCTTTTTAACACTCGTACCGTAATTTAAACTTAGTTACGGTTTAATATTATGATTTGGTTTTGATCTAATTCGTTTTAAAACTTTGGAATCTCCAAAATTTTGTCTATTTAAAACAAAGGAGAATCTTTAAGTCTTATTACAACTATTTAAAAAAATATATAGGTAATTTTACATCAGAAATGATGAACTGGTCTTAAGTGAATACTAGAAGTCTATAATATATTCACGAAAGACTTTTTCCTTGAATTCACAATACACCAGTACACCTATTGTTTCACAAAAACAACATTTTCCTTCGGTAATGTTACTTAAAGGACTATTGATACATTAGTTTATTATATTCTTTTTATGTGAATCAAATTACACGGTAAATAAAATTATGACAACTATCATATGATTCGTTACTATTTATATTATTTAGTGTTTATGAGTCGAAAAATTTTTAAATATATTACAATTATAGAAAAAAATTATTACACCTCAAAGAATTCCAAAACCGGGACTTATTGATAGAAATTTTAGAAAAATTTAGTAGTAATAAGGAATATTGAGAGATGTCACAATTTGAAAAAATATTCATATAACCAAGGAATCTTAGTAGTTAGTATTGAGTTGATTAATAGTTGTCTTGATAAAACTTAAAATTCCGACTTTTTTATATGTCCCGATACCTGAACAAATTTATAGATCATTTATTCACCAAAATTCTAAAAAGAGGTGTAAAATTTATTGTTGGATCTGTTTCCTTTTATTTATTTTTTCCCGGGATTAATTTTTTTTTTTAAATAAGGTGTACATCCACCTAGTACGTATCTTATCTTTGTATTCTCTTAACAAAACTTAAAATAAGTAACTAGTATATGGGAAAAAATGAAGAAGTCAGAGAATGGTATCAATCATTTAATACCGTCTAAGGATCTCTTTCTTTTTTTTTTGAACTTAATCCTGTCTCCATTGTTAAAGTACGATATCAGAACGAAAAAGATGTACACTTAGAAAAATTCCCAGTAGTTCGAACAGTGGTTCACTATTATTATTCCGTATATTTCTCAGGCGGACGTCATATTCTCTGGGCCCAAGCTAGGGACCCAACCCTTCTAGGGGACCTCTTCCTTTACCGTTGGGCGAGGTCATAAGAACGTACTTTTTAGGATACCTGTCTTCTCGGACCGCCCGATGTCAGGTACCTCAGTGTTCTCAACCTGAACTCAATCGCTGATTTAGTGTAATAATTATATTGACGACTTAATATGAAAAGTCTAAAGACCTTTTATTCTATTATACGGACCCGTCTAACTCCGTTTCAATTTCTTGTACCTCATACCGTTTCCCTTTTCGATTATACATCATCTTTTATTACCGTTATCGAACGTTCTACGTTATAAATTTATAACCTGACAATCACTTTCTTTCACTCACTTTCAATGAGTCTCAGGTTGAGGAACACTGGAGTATCTGATATGTCAAGTACCGTGGGAGGTCCGGTCTTGTGACCTCACCCATCGAAAAGGAAAGAGGTCCCCTAGAAGGGTTGGGTCCCTAACTTGGGTCCAGAGGGAGTAACATCCGCCTAAGAAATGGTCGAATCGGTGTTCTCTTCTGGTAACCTGACAATGAATAGGTAATTAATAGAATCATTTCCTTTATTTTATAATCGTCCATGAGAGTGATTACTTTAAGGGAACATATTTTCTATAAAAGTTTGAAATAATACGTTCTTAGAAGATTAGTTTTAGTTACCTAGTTGACTAGGTAGTCAACTAGTTTTTAGTTGAGACAGGTGTAAAATTTTATCAAAACATCCACAGTTGGTAAAGGTAACGAGAATCGATGACTCGAGGTAAGAGTATACGTCCTGTTGTACAATGGAAATCAAAAATATACATACCTTACTGAGTACCCGATAAGAACAAATATGTTTTGAAATTATCGACAAGGATTAACAGTGTGTCGTGTTATAGCACTGTTATATTAGAACAGTTTCAATGAAAGAAGGGAAAGAAAGGTAGGAGACTGGAGACTCTCTACGGGATAGTGGTTAATCAGTCTGGTTTTTCGTTCCTTTGGATAACTATGTCATATATATGTATCCAAACTGAAGTTCCCAAATTCCGTCACACTCGTTCCCAACACTCACTTAAACCTCCCAGTTATCTGACGTTCTTTGTTTCACTTCAGAGAGTCAGCACAGGTTGAGAAACACTGGGGTACCTGACATCGCATGGTCCGAGGAGGGAGGTACCCTAAAAGGTCCGTTCTCATGACCTCACCCAACGGTAAAGGAAGAGGTCCCCTAGAAGGGCTGGGTCCCTGCCCAAAGGGCGTAAGGTCCGTCTGCGAAATTGGAGACGCGGTGGTCCCTTCGGGTTATAAATTAGAATGGGATCATACGTGAGTCTAGAATAGAGGATGATAAAAACACCCGAAACTCCTTTCAATTATTCGGTCCAAAAGTGTTTTCACAAGGAGGGGTGAATAGTCACCGGTGTTCAGGAACCCAGAGAACGGATCCCGTATGCTAAGAACGATGACCAAAGGACCCTCGTCCCTCTCTTATACCAACTATTAAAGTATTAAGTCAAAGGTCTAAAGATGGATCTGGGAACAAAACTCGTGGTCGGAGTGTGACAGAGATAAGAGGAGAAAAGAAAAAAATAATTTCTAAAAAAAAAAAAATTACACCTGACAAAAAATTTCAGAAACAACTTAAACAACGATATAACGAAGACGAAATACAAAACCAAAAAACCGGTACTCCGTACACCCTAGAATCGAGATACTGGTCCCTAGGTCGGACGTGTGTGACGTAACCTTTCGTTTCAGAATTGGGGACCTGACGGTCCCTTCAGGGGAGAGAAAACGAATATATTGAAATCATGTTAATGAGTACGTATTGTTGACACCAAAGGACGACTTAATCACCCTCATCTCAGGATTCTACCATTTAATTCTAAGATCTATCGGTTTGATTCCAGGGGTAGTTAATCTAAAATCGGGGAATAGAGGACACGGTGGCCCGAGTCTCGGGGAGTCACCATCGAAGAAGAACCTAAGGGAAAGACAATAACGACATCGATAAATTAAATAAATAAATGAAAGGTAAAACGAATCGAATTATTTTTATCGAGAGGTTATTAGTGAAAATTTGAAGGTTTTAATAACTTTAAAGAAAAAGTACTACAGAAGTGAATAACACCTATATAGGAGAACATAATACGTATATTACAATCACGGAGACCCTTTCTCCGTAAATATTTACGAACACCAGACAGTCGATACAAAAGGTTCTTGAGACTTTTAAGTGATTTATAGTTTTTTTCTTTTTTTGTTCTTTTTATAATGACCAGTAATCGTCTCTAAACTCCTCTTCTCGAAAACATCTCAGACTCCTCTGTTCTCTAAAAATTAAAGAATAAAATGATTTGATTACTACGAAGAATTAAATGTCAAAACGATTAAGAACAAAATTACTGTTTCCCGAATAATATCATCCACTCAACAGTCCACAATATCTTCCTATTGGAAAGCATAACATTTATTTTGTATTCCCTTACAACGATAGTAAAGTAATAGTCATAAAAAATGAAGTTTAAAGTGAAGTAGTTAAAATTAAAAAAAAAAATGTAGTGGTATAACGGAATAGGTACCCCAGTGTCTCTCACCCTGTGTTGGCTCATTGAATTGACTTGACTAACGGAATAATCCTTTTATTTCGAGTATGGTTCATCAAGTTCCCTCGTTTTCGTCATTGACCCATGTCAATCATTTTGTTCCCTTCTATTCTATATTTACCACTTCTTGTCTCACTAAGTATTGACGTCCTTCGACGTAGGACCCTATTCTTCTTATTTTCATGATCCACTATAATAGTCTCCGGTCTTAAATTATGGTGGATCATAACCGAATTACGTGTAGTCTCCACAGTCCAGGTTCATTCTAGTACCTTTACTGTGCTAATAAAATCTCTGAGATTTTACCTTCCTCTTATGGAATCAAAAAGGAAAGAGAACGGGATGTCAGAAGGTGGGTCACCAAGGGAAATGACTTCCGTTGCCCTTCTGTTTTGGACCCTTACGTCTCCGTCTATTAACTACACTCTGTCCTTTTTGTGTAATGGTCGGTGGAAGAGATAAGAGGAAAAGATGAAAGTGAAATAAACGATAGTGTTTTGTCGTATTAATTGTTGAGTGTAAAATCAAGTTAATCCGATCTTAAGAACGAGAAGGTGAATCCTCTTCACACTGAAAGTTGTCTGACAAATTTCAGAGAGTCGAAGGGAAATGAAGTAGAAGATTTACTCCCACTATTATTGTCTTGTACGTAGAACCACAACCAAATCCCTAATTTTCTCGAGTATTTCACGGACCTTGTTACGACCCCTACATCTGTGGAATGACGACGACGACAAATCAACAATTTAACGCGGACTGAGACGATGGGGTGCCTGACATCGGACAGTCCGAGGAGACAGGTACCCTAAAGGGTCCGTTCTTATGACCTCACCCCACGGTAAAGGAAGAGGTCCCTTAGAAGGTTTAGGTCCCTAGTTTAGGTGTAGAGGACGAACCGTCCGTCCAAGAAATGGTGACTCGGTGAACCCTTCGGACGACGACGACGACAACGATTCAGCGAAGTCAGCACAGACTGAGACACGCTGGGGTATCTGCCGTCGGGTGGTCCGAGAGGGCGGGGACCCTAAGAGGTCCGTTCTTGTGACCTCACCCAACGGTAAAGGAAGAGGTCACGTACTTTCACTTTGCACTTTCACTTCAACGAGTCAGCACAGGCTGGGAGTCGCTGGCGTACCTGATGTCGGGTGGTCCGGGGAGGTAGGTACCCTAAAAGGTCCGTTCTCATGACCTCACCCAACGGTAACGGAAGAGGTACCCTTCGTATCTGTGGAATTATATAAAGTCGATAATAATAGTGGTGAGATTTGAAATTCTACTCAGACTCTTACCTGGGTGAAATATCCCTATTTTCCACACTAAGGCCTTTCCAACTTCAGAACCGATAAACAACACAAATAAATAAAAAATAAATACAGATAATTGAGACTAGACCATAGTGTTATCTTAGCTGATCACACACACACACACACACATACAATCAAAAACAACGAGTCACACAAGCTGAGAAACGTTGGGTACCTGACATCGGGTGGTCCGAGAGACAGGTACTCTAAGAGGTCCGTTCTTATGACCTTACCCAACGGTAAGGGAAGAGGTCCCCTAGAAGGACTGGGTCCCTAACAAGAAATGACAAATTCGGTGGTCCTTTCTTCTTAGTGGTCCTTTGAACAATTTTACGTATGAATCTGTTGTAGTCACTGTTTATGTGGTGTCACCTCTTCGACTCTTACGTTTCAATATACATTTTCCGAAAAAAAAAAAAAAAAAAACCATTAAAGACACGTGTTTTTATCGACTTTTTGTAACGGTTTCCCCAAGTACTTGTTTGTTGAGAGGGAAGGAATAGAGGGTAAATATCATCCATCTCCTTAAGTCTAAACATGGACTACTGTACTTGTAAAGATGACTCTAGGTCCATCCTAAAATGATGGTTCAACAGTGTTTAAACTTTAACCGAATACAAAATTGAAACTACGGAGAACATTTAAAGAAGAGGGGAAACTGATAAAGGTGGAGATGACCTCTGTTTTTTGGGGTCGTTATGATATAAAAACAAAAAGAATTATAGGTTCCTTCCCTATTTCAACCGATTCGACTGGAGTGTCATAGAACTATCAAAAACAACGACAACAAAAGTCATCTTGTAAGAAAATTTTTCTCTTTCGTATGTCATAATACCTAAGTCGTTGTAGAAAATTTTTTATGAGACTAACTTGTGTATGTAGACGACTTAAACATGACACGAATACAAGAAACATCCATATGTCGAAAAATAAAACAACAACCCAATGAAAAATTAAATATAAAGGTCAAAAAGAATGTAGTATCTTAAAGGGTATTAATTCAGAGTGTAAAATTTTAGTATGACAATTTTTAGTCAAAAACATATTAAATAATTTTTGATCTTTTTAATATAGGATTTTACCCTATAAAAATTTCACATTTTAAAATAGACATCAGACTTCTACGTTTATAAAAGATGACTCAGTATATGTCCCATAAAACAAAATCAAAGTCAGATAGTTATTGGTCACCCTGACCTGATCGCGAACCCAAACATAATACTAACGTTCTCCGGAAGATCACTATTGGTAGTCCTTTGTAATTTTTTTACTTCTAAATAGTGACTGTCCTGGACTTTAAATACGTCGTTCGAACCCCGGTGTGTCGTTCAATCGTCCATTTCTCGAACTCACGAGTTCACACCCCAAGACGAGAATAACCCCAACTCCCACCCTCGGATCTTAAAGTCCTAGTGAGAAACAGCTACTTAAATTTTGTCCTCTCTCTCTTAAATTCGTAGTCCTTCTCTTTTTGTTCACCTGGTTGACCAGTTAATACCTTTAGTTGGTTCTAGAGATTTTGTTTCCTCGGAGTCACACCCTCCGTCGACTCGAGAAATAGATCAATACACCGACCGGCCCACAAATAAGCGCTATCGACCGAAACTTCACCAACGGGGAAACTTCACCTACGGTGCCGTTAATTTCGAATTCAGTCCGTGAACGTAATGTTTTTTCTTTCTTTTTTGACAGTACTAAATGTGACGTGACGCAATAGATATAATGACGACGTAATCTCCCCACACCTATTTCTAGAAAAGTAATACCCTATAGACTTGTCAAATCACCTTACTAAATGAGCATTTTATGGTCTGTACAGTTAATTCGATTTTCGTTTTCTAATTGTTTGGCACCAACGTAAAGTACAAAATATGTTCAATTTACTTTAAATAGAATTAATTTAATCGAAATGTCTTAAGTCAGTAATTTACTGGGGTTTTGTACTAGTTTAAATTTTATAAGATATGTTACACATGTAATACTCTCTGAGGTTTTCCTTAAGTCAACCCGAGTTAATACATAGTCTCAAACGAGATATCTAATATTGAACTTAATGAAGGAAAGAGAAGTAAACTTTATTTAACCTTTACTACTTCATCAAACTTTAAATAAGAGTAAAAAGTCCGTAACGATCTTGAACCCAATTGGCGAGCGTAAAAAATTAAGTTGAAAGGGGTATTGTAACTGTCGAAAGTTTTATCTAAAGAAGTTGGTAAAAGGTAGACTTCATGACTCAGAAAATACTTCTGGGTTTATTTACAAGACCACTTCTTATTCTAAGATCAACGGGCTTTCTAGTACTAACAATGGGGTGGAAGAGAAAGAGTACTTTCTCAGTCGTTTTGGAAACAAAGGATTCCCAAAATGTTTGTTGAAAGTTTAGGGGTACAAAGTTGTCCAACAAGAGAAAGTTACAAGTGGGTGAGAAATAAATTGAGTGTGGGAAATGTGGGAGGATAGTGATAGGTCCTGTCGTTGGGTCTTTTGAAATCGGGATCTTTTTGAAATCGTTCTCTAAGTCTAGAAAAGGAAACAAAGACGGAAGGGAGATAAGTATCATTGTCTTCCAAACCATGGAAGAGTTTATGAAAACTGTGTATAAGTGTACGAGTGGTAAAATTCTTAAAATAAAAAAGGTAAAGTGAAGTCTTTATAAGTCTGACTCCGTTTTACTTTGTAACAGTCAATCTTAATAAGATGAAGATTATATATTTTATTAGAGTTAAGTAGAAAGAAGAACATTTTGACTCTTCACTAAGAAGCCATCATTCGTGTGAGACACGATAAGAGTATTTTAAGTGACCTATGATTAACAGATGTTCTAATTTACTTTTAAAAGACTGATCATAGTTCTAATAGATGTTTGACCGGAATAAATAAAAAGATTGGATGTAATGTCAATAAAACGACTATCACGGATCTAACATCAAAGGTAAAATATAAACTACGAATGTATAATAAACACGATTTTGAAGGGAGAATGGTCTTTTTCAGTCTAGTAGGGGAATTAAAACGATAAAGTACAGAATTGATACGAAACTCTTTTATAAATTTATACTCGAGGAAATTCGTCTACTGTGGTGGGAATACCGTCTTTCACTTCTCCTTGATTTTTCGGAGAACTACTTTCACTTTCTCCTCTCACTTTTTCAACCGAATTTCGAGTTGTATGTCTTTTGATTCTAGTACCGTAGACCAGGGTAGTGAAGTACCCTTTATCTACCCCTTTGTCACCTTTGTCCCAGTCTGAAATAAAAACCCCCGAGGTTTTAGTGACGTCTACCACTGACGTCGGTACGTTAATTCTCTGTAAATGAGGAACCTTCCTTTCAATACTGGTTGGATCTGTCGTATAAGTTTTCGTCTCTGTAATGAAACGGTTGTTTCCATACAGATCAGTTCCGATACCAAAAAGGTCATCAGTACATACCTACACTCTCAACCTGACCCTTCTTTCGACTCACGGCTTCTTAACTACGAAAACTTGACACCACAACCTCTTCTGAGAACTCTCAGGGAACCTGACGTTCCTCTAGGTTGGTCAGGTAAGATTTCCTCTAGTCGGGACTCGAAAGAAACCTTCCTGACTACGATTTCGACTTTGAGGTCATGAAACCGGTGGAGTACGCTTCTCAACTGAGTAACCTTCCCTAACCCCCGTCCTCCTTTTCCCCTGTTGTCTCCTACTCTACCGACCTACCGTAGTGGTTGAGTTACCTACACTCAAACTCACTTGAGGCCCTCAACCACTACTTGTCCCTCCGGACCACACGACGTTAAGTACCCCAGCGTTTCTCAGCCTGTGCTGACTCACTGACTTGACTTGACTTGACTTAACTTCTACAGAATTCTCGTTTTGTTCATGACAAATATAATTATATCCATCATCTTAGAACTAAAGTGACAACTCTTTTCCTCTGACTTTATAACATCAAAAGATAATATTTCGATGGTTCTTGAAAATGACAAAGACTTTGTATTTAAAGGGAGTTTGTATATTTAAGCACATTACTATTTGGATTTCAAAGACTCTTCATATTTAGTTAAAAAAATAGGTAACGTTCTTGAAAGGGTCTCAAGTCCGGTAATTCCTTTACAGTAAACCTAAGGACCGGTTTAATTAGAAACGTGGTTCGTTAAGAAGTGTGATGTCGGTCCCAATACCAACATTCTAAATTTATACTAATATTGTAAGGTATTGAAAACTGTGAACTCACTAAGGTGTAATAACGTTATACCTAAAGTTAAACAATTGCACCGAATGTTCAGAAACTCCTATAAAATAGGATAAATTAAGTGAAGGTGAGGAGAGGAAGTCTCGGTGGAGAACTGAAGATGTTGAGGTACAAGTGGTCTGAAGACATCCACAGGATTGTAGCATACCAGAAAGTCACGACTGGAACCGTATAGGAAAAGAGAATTAAATCTTATAGTAAAAAGGACTGAGAGTGTTGTTAGAAACAGATTGAGTTCCAAACAAAAAAAAAAGTTTAGGATTCCGATCTATAGTGAAGTTAAATACAATAATTTAGAAAGATTAATACTATTATGACATGAAGGTGATAGTATTAATAACGTATAAGATAACATCAACGATCAACGAGTAGACATAGGGATCATATCATAAGAAAGTGATACAGGTTGATTGTATACAACTAACCCAAAATAACAAACTAATGACGAAATTTATACCCCCTCCCATAGGAGTGTGTTGGTTCGTTGTTCCTGTCGGCTGACAGGATACTAAGTTGAGCTAAGATTGTGAAAGGTAGACCTCTATGGTGGTCTAAGACTTTGGTAATGGAGTCTAACCCTGAACTTGGGTCCACGACCCTGAACTTGGGTCGGTTTCGGGTGTCAGAACGTTGACTCTAGTGTCTGGATTACTTCAAGACAAAGAACTACAGAGTAACGTCTTTCTTAAGTCACTCTCTGTTTCACTATCTATTCTACATCTAAATAAGTCTCTCTTTGTATGAGGTGT
This sequence comes from Capra ibex, assembly GCA_006410555.1. Lineage (NCBI taxonomy): Eukaryota > Metazoa > Chordata > Mammalia > Artiodactyla > Bovidae > Capra > Capra ibex. Next base: position 32,353,456 of record SJYO01020080.1, read on the forward strand.
CTCACACACACACACAACTCACACCACCGGAGTTTTACACCACTTCAATCAAAAATACCTAAACCATTAAAGTATCCGATTACTCCCCCTCCCAATAAAACCCCTTACCCACCTCTAAAGGTCCTTAATCCGGTGAACAGGTGAAAAACCAGAAAACTCCCACGGAACCTTGACCGTACTACAGAGACCCATACAGTAAATCGCACGACTAACTCTTGGGTACAAACCAGTCTCCAACTGAACAGACGTCGAACCTGGGTAAAATAAGATTGACCAAATACAACACAGGAATTCACACAATCAGTGAGTCAACACAGGTTGAGAAACGTTGGGGTACGGGTGGTTCGAAGAGACAGGGACCTTAAGAGATTCGTTCTTATGACCTCTCCCAACAGTAAAGGAAGAAATCCCCTAGAAAGGTTGAGTCCCTAAGCTGGGTCCAGAGGACGTAACGTCCGTCTACAACACAAGAACCCAATACAGTAAGAAAGTTGTCAACACGGGACGTGGGAGGGAGGACAAAGTCAAGATGTTCCATTCCCAAGTCAAAGTATTCTGACGGAATTGGAGTCCACGATTAGTGTTTGGGTGTAACAATAGGACACGAAGACTAAGTCACTGATATCTGACCTCTTAGTGTGTTGTACGAGGACCTCAAACCATTTAAAGGATCTTAACGAGTGTCTTGATTCTTATGGATCAATAAGTGATTTGAAAACCAAGTGATGCTTCCTTAACCACCGTAATCATTAAGTTACCGGTGTTTGAACCCGTTTGAGACCTCTTACTACTTTCCGTCCCCTCGGAACGTTTTTCAGCTTGTACTGAACCACTGACTTGTTGTCAGTCACTTGGGTGTCAGTCACTTGCGAATAAATAGAGAAATACTTCTCTATTTATTCCGATTGTTTGTTTCCATGAAGATAGGAGTACCTCAAACCCCGGACGCTGTTACCGTACACCTTAACAAGACTTGAGGAGAAAAACAGATAAAAATTACCTCTGAAGTAATGTATCCGTTTTAACTAACTTAGTAGTGAGATCCGTCGGTACAGGGGTCCCTCGTAACGATCTTTTCATCCAAATTTTTCCTCTCTCTCCCTCTCTTCCAAGTAACCTAGTTTTGATCCTTTTGAGTTTCACCTGTTTAAAATAGCATTTGTAGGGGTCGTGAGTACAGTTTTGGGTCAACTCTCTTAGAGACAAGATCACTCTCTTGATTAAGAATCCATCCAATTATTCCTCAGACCCTAGAAGCTCCTCTTTCCCCAGGTCCCGGGAGTTCTCACTCTTTTCCTGTTTGAAAAAAAAAAAAGATGTAAGGAATCAGAATCAGTCATTCATAAAAGAAATTCGGGTCTCGATTACTAATGTGTTGTTTTGTTGAGTACAATTTGAGACATGATTCCTAATATATTATCGTTACATAGAACGAGTTCCTGTCTTATGTACAAAGAGAAAGAAGTGTCTTTGGAAGACTGATTAGAGTAATAGAATTCTACGAAACCCTAGCCTAGACCATTCTAGAAAGATAAAAATCAAGATTAGAACAAATAAATTCTACATACAACATCCTCACCCACACAATTTTCATATATTCCGGAACTATTCTGATCCCTCCGTGAGAGGTAGAGGGAAGAGTACAGATATAGTCTTCGTAAGAGACAGGAAAAAGTGAAATTATTTTGAGATGATACGTTTTCGAGAACTCACTAGTTCGTACCAGGGACCAGGACTTCGATTTAGAAGAAACCTCTAGTACTTAGGTCATAGTATTCGATCCTTGGAAGAAATTCGGGACCCGTCTCAACCCTCACGGAGGAAAAAACCAAGAAAAAAGTAGGACGAGTTAGGAGAAACAAACGTGAATAGTATAATACACTTGTCAGATAACTTGTTGGAGGAGTTATCTAACTTTTCGGACTCTCGATATTTGAGAATATATTACACACTCACTTTAACTCACGGGGATTTTGACTCAAGAGAATGACACAAACACTGATTGGAGAGATGAGTCTTGAAATAAGGAAAAGGACTTGGTGGGGATAACGGAAATCTTAACTTTTCATAGTTTCTTTTCTCTCCTAAATTTGGTTCGTCCTGAGGTACCCCGAAAGGACCCATGTTTTTGGAGAGACACAGGGGACAAAGAACAAACATCCCTTTTTGTTTCTTTTTTGGAAATCAGAGAATCCGGAAGGATCTCAAGGTATCTCGTCCGTGTCCGTCAATTACTAATCCTTTATCTCAGTATCTTGAGGATCAAGGAGACCTTCCCTACATTTATTGTTAGGTTACGTATAGAGACTCAACAAGATCTCTTTAATTTTATGGTGGGGACGGGAGTCACCTTCTACCACCAACGTACGACTGACGTTTTGTGTCTGGAGTCTGACCAACCTTGGTCCTTCAACTCTAAGGACTTTGTAGTAGGTCAATGGAGTGGTGGTTGGTCAGTCTTCTTCCGGTTTGTAGGATACTAGGAGAGAGGATTGTGACAGGGACTTTTAGTAACGGACTTTCGGTGGTCCTTCAACCATAAAACTTGTACTCAAAAGGTAAGAGGAACAAACACGGAACGTTCCTATGGGAATTAAACGACATTTTTGGGTCATAGTCTCACCATGGTTCGAGTCCAAATCGATGAATGGTGAACTTTCGGTTACGACCGTTCTACTCACAACCAACCTTTCCTTTTTAACGAATTGAGTCCTCCACCCATTGGACCTCTCTTCCACCTGATCACAAACTTTTGGTTGAGACTTCTAAGACGAGTTGATACTTTTAGAAACTTCACTTTTAGTAACCACCCCTCCAGTACAGTCTTAGAAACAATAGAGGGTCAAACACGTCTAAAAGAAGACTCACCCACCACCACTCCATTGTCCCACCATAAGGTCTTTAGAACTCAAGTCGGACTGCACTGTTAAGAAGTGGACCCACCCCCGAAATCAAGGATGTGTTCTTGACTTTTTATAACAATTTTTATAATATATATATTATTATATATTATATATATATCTTATATATATATATATATATATATATATATAAGTAACGACGTGATAACAAAGAACTGGTGGGGAGGAAACAAAGACGTAGGAGAAAGGAGGGACTATTTGTTAACGAACTTAGAAGGGAAACTTTGAGTCCCTTCAAGTTCGCCCAAATGAATCAATCACAATCAACGAGTCAACACAGTCTGAGAAACACTAGGGTACCTGTCGTCGGATGGTCCGAGGAGATAGGTAATTAAGATGTTTGTTCTTAAGACTTCACCCAACGGTAAGTGAAAAGGTCCTCTAGGAGTGGGTCCCTAGTTTGGACACAGAGGACGTAACGTCCGTCTAAGAAATGGTAGACTCGGTGTAGTTCCTTCGGGTATCCCGACTTACTTCGGATGAAGGTTATATCTTGTCCCTTTATTAAACATGGGTCTTTCCATGGGGTCCCAGGACTAGTCAAAGTTCTCAGATAAAAAAAGACGGTACCGGTATACTCGGGAACGAACCATTGTAAGTCAAGTCAAGTCAGGCCAAGTCAACGAGGACAGGCTGAGAAACGTTGGGGTACTTAGTGTCGTTCGGTCCGGAGGGACAGGTAGTGGTAGAGGGCCTCAAGTGAGTTTGAGTACAGGTAGCTCAGTCACTACGGTAGGTCGGTAGAGTAGGAGACAGCAGGTGAAGAGGACGGGGGTTAAGGAGGGTAGTAGTCTCATAAAAGGTTACTCAGTTGAGAAGTGTACTCCACCAGTTTCATGACCTCAAAGTCGAAGTCGTAGTCAGGAAGGTTACTTGTGGGTCCTGACTAGAGGAAATCCTACCTGAACAACCTAGAGGAACGTCAGGTTCCCTGAGAGTTCTCAGAAGAGGTTGTGGTGTCAAGTTTTCGTAGTTAAGAAGTCGTGAGTCGAAAGAAGTGTCAGGTTGAGAGTGTAGGTGTGTACTGGTGACTTTTTTGACATCGGAACTGATCTGCCTGGAATCAGCCGTTTCATTACAGAGACGAAAACTTATACGACAGATCCAACCAGTATTGAAAGGAAGGTTCCTCATTCGCAGAAAATTAAAGTACCGAAGTCAGTGGTAGACGTCACTAAAACCTCGGGGCTTTTTATTTCAGACTGTGACAAAGGTGATAAAGGGGTAGATAAAGGGTACTTCACTACCCTGGTCTACGGTATTAGAATCAAAAGACTTACAACTCGAAATTCGGTTGAAAAAGTGAGAGGAGAAAGTGAAAGTAGTTCTCCGAAAAATCAAGAAGTAGTGAAAGACGGTATTACCACCACAGTAGACGTATAGACTCCAATAACTATAAAGAGGGCCGTTAGAACTAAGGTCGAACACGAAGAAGGTCGGGTCGCAAAGAGTACTACATGAGACGTATCTTCAATTTATTTGTTCCACTGTTATACGTCGGAACTACATGAGGAAAAGGATAACCGTTGGTCAGACAACAAGGTACAGATCAAGATTGACGACGAAGGACTGGACGTATATCCAAAGAGTTCTCTGTCCAGTCCACCAGACCATAAGGGTAGAAAGTCTTAAAAGGTGTCAAATAACACTAGGTGTATCAGTTTCCGAAAACGTATCAGTTATTTCGTCTTTATCTATAAAAGGATCTTGAGAGAACGAAAAAGGTACTAGGTCCTCTACAACCGTTAAACTAGAGACCAAGGAGACGGAAAAGATTTTGGTCGAACTTGTAGACCTTCAGGTACATAATAACTTTGGACCGGACCTCTTAAAAATCGTAATGAAATGATCGCACACTCTACTCACGTTAACATACCATCAAACCCGTAAAAAACAGTAACGGAAAGAAACCCTAACCTTACTTCAGGACACCGGTGATGACTCAAAAGGTTTAAACAACCGTATAACTCACGTCGTCAAAGTGTCGTAGTAGACAATCGTAAACTTTATCGAGTCGACTTTAAAGTCGTGGAGGTGATCGAAGCAAGTATCACTACGAAAGATTCCGGGTGAACTGAAGTGAAAGATAAACGACCGTATAACTCACGTCGTGAAAGTGTCGTAGTAGAAAATCGTAAACTTTATCGAGTTGACTTTAAGGTAGTGGAGGTGATTGAAACAAGTATCACTACGAAAGATTCCGGATGAACTGAAGTGAAGATCCTACAGACCGAGATCCACTCACTAGTACGGTAGCACTAATAGACCAAGTACTTCTAGAAAAAACATATCAAGAAGATACATAAGAACGATGGAGAAGAATTATAAAATACGAAGACAATCCAAGTATGGTAAAGACAGGAAATAACTCGGGTAGTAACGTACTTTATAAGGGAACAAAGATTAAAAGAAATTCTCTAGAGATCAGAAAGGGTAAGATAACGAAAGGAGATAAAGAAATGTGACTAGTGACTCCTTCCGAAAGAATAGAGAGGAACGATAAGAAACCTTCAGACGTAAGTTCACCCACATAGAAAGGAAAAAGAAAAACGAAAAGTGAAGAGAAGAAAAGAGTCGATAAACATTCCGGAGGAGTCTATCGGTAAAACGAAAAAACGAAACTCATGAAAAACGTAACTAGGAACATGTCCTCTGTCCCTAGTTCTGGTAGGGGTACTTTTTTCCGATAAGTCCATACTAAATTTAGTTTAGGGGTCATCCATATGTCACTTACACTACTTATCTAAGTTGTCTAGTCTAGAACATATGTCTCAGGGACTTCTTAGTACTTACACCAAAGATTATAACGTGTCTTCCACCACCGTTTTTGGTGGGTTTCTTTTTCTTTCCACTCTTCCGTTTAACCCACAGACTGTTTATCGACTCTTTTCTGCTCTTTACTTTCCGTTTTCACTTTAGATTTCTATATGAATTGACTTACGTCTCAAGGTTTCTTATCGTTCCTCTCTATTCTGTCGGAAGAATTTACTTGCTACATTTCTTCTCCTTTTGTTATCTTACCCTTTCTTATGTCTAGATAAGTTCTTTTAACCTCGATGGTTCCCTTGTAAAGTACTTTTTCACCCGTGTTATTTCCTTTCTTTGTCTTTCCTGGATTGTCTTCATCTTCTCTGATTCTTCTCCACCGTTCTTATGTGTCTTTTTGATATGTTATTTTGAAGTTAGTGGCTCTATTAATCCTACCACACCAGTGAGTGGATCTCGGTATATAGGACCTTACACTTCAGTTCACTCGGAATCCTTTATAATGATACTTGTTTGAGTCACCTCCACTACATTAAGGTCGACTCTATAAAGTTTAGGATTTTCTGTACCGATAATTTCATAAAGTAAGTTACCTGGTCGTTTAAACCTTTTGGGTCGTCACCGGTGTCCCGACCTTTACCAGTCAAAAACAGGGTTACGGTTTCTTCCCTTTACGGTCTCTTACAAGTTTGATCTCGTATTAACACAATTAAAGTGTACGATCGTTCCATTACGAGTTTTAAGAAGTCCGATTCGAAGTTGTCATGTACTTGACTCTTGAAAGTTTGCGAGTTCTACCTAAATCTTTTCCGTCTCTTTTGTCTCTAGTTTAACGATTGTAGTCAACCTAGTAGCTTTTTCGTTCTCTCAAGGTCCTTTTGTAGATGAATCCGAAGTAACTGATACTGTCTCAGTAACTGACACACCTAGTGTTGTTTGACACCTTTTAAGAACAACAACAACAAGTCTACGAGTCAACACAGGTTGAGAACACTTGGGTACCTGACATCGTACGGTTCGAAGGGACAGGAAGTAATAAAGGGTTTGAGTAATAAACGAGTTTGAGTACAGGTAACTCAGCCACTACAGTAGGTTGGTAGGATAGGAGACCGTGTGTGAGGAGGTGGACGGAAGTCAGAAAGAGTCGTATTCCTAGAAACGGTGACTCATTCGAGAAGTGTAGTCCACCGGTCCGGTTTCATGACCTCGAAGTCGAAGTCATAGTCAGGAAGGTTACCGATAAATCACAACTAAAGGAAATTTAGACTGACCAAACTATAGGAACGACAGGTTCCCTGAGAGTTCTTAGGAGGTCATGGTGTCAAGGTTCCTAAGTTAAGAAACCGAGAGTCGGAAAAATAGTAGGTCGAGAGTATAGGTACATACTGATGACCCTTTTTTTTTTGTTTTTGTTTTTGTATCGAAACTGTTATGTCTGGAAACTTTCGTTTCATTAAAGAGACGAAAAATTATGTGACAGATCCAACAGTAACGAAAAGAAGGTTCCTCGTTCGTAGAAAATTAAAGAACCGACGTCAGCTGTCAAGTCTCACTAAAATCTCGGGGGGTGTTATTTCAGACAGTGACAAAGGTAACAAAGGGGCAGAGAAACGACACTTCATTATCCTGTTCTACGATATTAAATCAAAAAACTTACAAGTCAAAATTCGGTCAAAAGAGTGAGAGGAGAAAGTGGAAGTAGTTCTCCGGGAAATCAAGGAGAAGTGAGACGGTATTCCCATTACAGTAGACGTATGGACGACAATAACCATAAAGAGGACCGTTTGAACTAAGGTCGAACACGAAGTAGGTCGGACCGTAAAGTGTACTACATGAGAAGTATATTCAATTTATTAGTTCTTTCGTTGATGTCGGAACTACACGAGGATAGGGTTAAAACTTGGTCAAGTAACAAGGTACAGACCAAGATTGTCAACGAAGAACTGGACTTCTGCCCAAAGTGTCCACCCTCGATTTCAAAGACCATAAGGGTAGAGAAATTTTTAAAAGGTGTTAGACGACATTAGGAGTAACGAGTCAACCATTTCTTAGACGGGCGTTACGTCTTCTCGACCCAAACTAAGGATCCACCCCTTCTAGGGGACCTCTTCCTTTACCGTTAGGAGAGGGTATAAGAACGGACTTTTTAGGGTGTCTGTCTCCTCGGACCGCCCGATGTCAGGTACCCCAGTGCTCTCAGTCTATACTGAATCGTTGATTTGGTGGTGGTGGTGTGTCAGTTTCCGAAATTATATCAGTTACCTCGTCTTCATTTACAGAAAGACCTTAAGAGATCGAAAAAGATACTAGGTTGTCTATAACCGTTAAACTAGAGAGTATGGAGACGGAAAAGATTTAGATGGAACATGTAGACCTTAAAGAGTGAAGTATATGACAACTTCGGATCGAACTTTCTAAAAGTCGTAATGAAACTATCGTACACTTTACTCACTTTAACAAGTCATCAAACTCTTAAGAAACCGTAACGGGAAGAAACCCTAACCTTACTCTTGACTGGAAAAGGTCAAGACACCGGTGACGGTTCAAAAGATTTAACGACCGTATAACTCACGTCGTGAAAGTGTCGTAGTAGAAACTCCTAAACTTTATCGAGTTGACCTTAAGGTAGTGGAGACGATCGAAACAAACATCACTATGAAGGATACCGGGGGAACTAGAGTATGAGGTCCTACAGGACGAGATCCACTCACTAGTATGGTAGCAGTAATAGGTCCAGTAACTCTAGAAAAGACCATATCAAGACACACAAGAACGGTGGAGAAGAATCATAGAAGACGAAGGTAACCCAGGTATGATAAAGACAGGAAATAACACGGGTAGAAAAGTACTCTACAGAGGAGTCATAGAGATTAAAAGAACTTCTCGTGAGATCACTAAGGGTAAGATAACAAAAGGAAATAAAAAAAACGTAACAAGTGAATCCTTCGGAAAGAATAGAGAGGAACGATAAGAAACCCTGAGATGTAAGTTTATTCATATAGAAAGGAAAAGAGGAAAAGGAAAGTGAAGAGAAGAAAAGAGTCGAGAAACATTCCGTAGGAGTCCGTTGGTAAAACACAAAAACGTAAAGAAAAAGAATCACTACAAAAACTTGTGAGGGAGGACATGTTACGACGTTTGGAGACAGGTATCAAGAAGTCTGTGACAGATAGTCTAGATTAGGGAACTTAGATAAAGAGTGAAGATGACATATTAGTATTCCCTAAACTAAATCCAGTATGGACTTACGGATCACCAAAAGGGATACAAAAAGATAAATTCAGACTTAAACCGTTATTCTTCAAGTACTAGACTCGGTATCAGTCGAGGACTAGAAAAAAAACGATTGACATATTTTGAAGAAGTAGAAGCCGATGTTTTTTATATCAGTTAGAATAGAATCATAACTGATAGACCACTATAGGTACACATCTCAACAGAGAACACAACAACCTTCTCTCACAAACGAGGGTGGTCCCGTAAGAAAACCGTTTTGAGACAATTGGAAACGGGACGAAGAAAAACATGAGGTTCCGGTTTGAAAGGACAATGAATACACAGAGAACTGAAGGATGAAAACGTAAGGTTAGTGGATACTACTTTTCTTATAGAAAAAGACTACAATCAAGATCTTCCAGAACATACAAAAGTATCTTGGTAAGGTGAAGTCGAAGAAACCGTAACTACCAACCCCGTATCTGAACCTAATGATACTATTACTTACCAAACGGAACCTTTGTCTCTAGTAAGACAGTAAAAACTCTGACTTGAGAACATGGCGTAAAGTCTGAGAAATGTCGTATCCTGACATGAAAGTGGTGGTCTGTGTAGGAGTCTGCCCGTAACAAAGACAAAACCGAGTCGGAGAAGTAAGGAAGACCTCGAATAAAGAGACGAGAAGAGGTCATTGTATAACCTATAGATGGTTGGACTCCCCCAAGTGGAAAATCACAGTATAGAAAAACGGAAAAACATGACAAGTACCCCAAGAGTTCCGTTCTTACGACTTCACCGAACCGTAAGGGAGGAGGTCACCTTGTACAAAATAGTCTTGAGAAGTGGTACTGGGTAGATAGAACCGGAATGTACCGTACCGAGTATCACAGTAACTCAATCTCCGAACTAGGTACACTAGTTAAACAAATCAAAAGACACTAACACCAAAAGTAAGACAGACGGGAGACTACCTACTCTTATTCTCCGATCACATCCGAAGGACTACCTTCCCTACCCGATACCTAGATGAAAACCACCCGTTCCGGTACGACTCAGAAAAAAAAAAAAAATTGTCTTCATAATAATAAAATAATAATAATAATAAAAATGAAATGTTGTAACATAACCTAAAAGGTATGTAGTTGTACTTGGACGGTACCCACATGTGTACAAGGGGTAGGACTTTTGGTAGGGGGGGGTGGTTGAAGGGAGGGGTATGGTAGAGAGACCCAGTAGGGTCACGTGGTCGGGGTTCGTAGAACATAGACGTAACTTGGACCTGACCGCTGAGCAATGAATATACTATGATACGTACAAAGTTACGGTAAGAGGGTTTAGCAGGGTGGGAGGGGGAGAGGGTGTCTCAGGTTTTCTGACAAAATATGTAGACACAGAGAAAACGAAAGAGCGTAATGAGGTCACAAACCGACTACCCACCCCGTCACACCATTACCGTGATTACCTGTTGAGAAAGTTTCCTGAATGCGCTCCTACGACCCACAGAGTCCTGATAACATCAGTTACGGGAACTGGTACGCCGTCCGGTGACACCTGGGTGTGGAGGTGGTCGCCGAGAGTTCGTGTGTGTCTGTTCAGACCGAGTTATAAAACACCCCAGTCACGAGGGAAATGGGCCCAGGACAACGTGTGTTCCCAAACAAACACGGAGGTTCTCAGACAAATGGGTCAGGACACCTTCAAGACATTAGTCTAAGACGACTGAAAGTTTCAGTCTAAGGGACCACTAAGAGTCAGAGAAACGACCTAGGGGTCCAATCCTTCATCCAAAACCCCGGATCTTGAAAACGTCGTCAGACTCTTAAAGAAACCATATAACAAGAGGTCAAACACTTAACGGACGGGTCTCTGAGATATCACCTCGATTACTGCTAGATGAAGTGTTTCGGAATACCATGTGTGACGTGGAAGGTCCTGACTACGACGGTCTCGGAGACAGAGAATTTCTTTATCCTTATGGTCTGGTGGAATGAACAGAGGAATCTTTGGACGCATGTACAGTTCTTCGTTGTCAATCATGGTCTGCACCTTGTTACCTGACCAAGGTTAAACCCTTTCCTCATACAGTTCGGACATATAACAGTGGGACGAATATTTTGAATATACGTCTAATGTAGTACGTCTTACGTCCCGACCTACTTCGTGTTCGATCTTAGTTCTAACGGACCTATTTATAGTTATTGGAGTCTATATGTCTACTGTGGTGGAAATACCGTCTTTCACTTCTTCTTGATATTCTCGGAGAACTACTTTCACTTTCTCATCTTACTTTTTCGACCAAATATTGAGTTGTAAGTTTTTCGATTCTAGTATCGTAGACCGGGGTAACGAAGTATCGTTTATCTACCCCTTTGTTACCTTTGTCACTGTCAGAAATAAAAGAACCCGAGGTTTTAGTGACACCTACCACTGATGTCAGTACTTTAATTTTCTGTGAACGAGGAGACTTCTTTTTGTTATTGTTTAGATCCGTCACATAATTTTTCGTCTCTGTAGTGAAACAACTGTTTCCAGTAACACGAGTTTCGATATCAAAAAGGTCATCAGTACATACCTACACTCTCACCCTGTTAATCTTCCCACTCACGGTTTCTTGACTGAGGAACCCTGACACCATGATCTCCTCTGAGAACTCTCAAGGAACCTGACGTTCCTTTAGTTAGGTCAGTAAGAATTTCCTTTAGTTGGGGCTTATAAGTAAACTTCCTGACTACGACTTCGACTTCAAGGTTATGAGCCCGGTGAAGTACACTTCTCGGTTAAGTGACCTTTCTGCGACTACTACCTTTTCTAACTTCCATCCTCCTCTTTCCCTACTATCTCCTACTCTATCAACTTACTGTAGTCACTACGTTACCCGTATTCAAACTCGTTTGATACCTTTTATCACTTCCTGTCTCTTTGGACCGTATGACGTCATGTACCCCAACGTTCCTCAACCTGTGGTGACTCGTTGACTTGTCGTTTTTGTTGCTCTGAGAACTCTGAAGGATCCTGTTGTCCCTCTAGTTTCGTCAGTTAGAATTTCCTTTATTAGGGACTTATAAGTAACCTTCCTGACTACGACTTCGTCTTCGAGGTTATGAAACCGGTGAACTACCTTTCACGGTTGGGTGACCTTCTTTGGGACTATGACCTTTTATAGTTTCTATCATCCTCTTCCATCACTGTCTCCTACTCTACCAACTTACTGTAATAACTGAACTACCTATACTTAAACTCGTTTGAGACACTCTATCACTTCCCTTTGGACCGTACGACTTCAGGTACCCCAACGTCTCAACTTGTCCCGTATCATTGACTTGTTTTTTTGTTGTAGACGTAGAGGAAGTCATACGACATTCAAGGAACACCCTCAACCTTCGTTACAAGTAAAGATCATTTATTATGTCACGAATAGTATACCGAGACATAATAGTATACCGACCCGAAGGGACCACCGAGTCTCCTATTTCGCACACGGACGTTAAGTCCTCTGGAACCAAGCTAGGGACCCAACCCTTCTAGGGGAACTCTTCCTTTACCGTTGGGTGAGGTCATAAGAACGAACCTCTTAGGGTACCTGTCTCCTCGGACCGCCCGATATCAGATGCCCCAGCGTTCCTCAACCTGTGTTGACTCACTGAAGTGAAATAGTATACCGACCGTACAATGTTTATAAAAAAGACTCATGGGATTTTTAATTACATTGTATCTTAGAGATCTAGTTTTGAATTCCTCAAATTACTAGTTCTCACGACATTAAGAAAAGGATGTAATAAAATAAATCTGATACTACAAAAACCAAGACGTATCCGAATACTAGAGTGACTACTGTTCGGAATCAACCTCTATTTACAGATATCTGTCCTTGACTACGACAAGGTAAAACCGTGTTTGTTTTTAACATTGAACTTCAATTATTCACTATTCCAAATTCTCAATCAATTATTCAGTTTAATCTTAATTCCCCGAAAATTTCATAAGTATTAAGTAACTCTACTGTAAGTAAAATGAAGAAAAGATTAATAGATGTTATCTAATACCGGGGTTTGACTTTCTATGTTCATTTGTTAAGAAATAATAATTTTGCAAGTTTAGTAAAGTAGACGTAAATTTTTTTATCACAATGAGACTTTTATAAAGAAACAGTCACTGTCCTTTGAGATGACAAGACAAAAATAAATTGGTAGACAGAACAAAATGTAAAAGTTTAATAAGTTTGACCTTTTGTATTCCACAATAAACAATTTATCGTAGGTGGACTACTAAGACTAAAAGAAGTCGAAATGTCACAGTGGGTTCTACCACAGTGGTATTGTATAAATCTACGACAGTGGTGTAGGAAGGTTTCGTAGATAGTTTATGATATTTACAAGTAAAAGATAAGAATGAGGAATAGGACAAGGAAAAATAGTGGAAGAACAGTTCAAAGGTACCCTTGCGATTACCTTTTTTTTTTTTTCATTACTATTTAAAAGATTAACATGGTCAAATGATTATAAAAGTGACACCCCAAATTACGACTCTCTCAAAAATGGAGTAGTGTCTATACCTACATGTAAGAAATTGTCCTTATTCTACCGTATAAGGTATACTCTAAATTTAAAAAAGGGAAATAATACGTTGACTTAATAAATTGGATCGAAAATACACTTTGATAAACTGACATTGGTAAATATGTAAATACTTTACTCTATATGAAAGTGACTAGAGTCATCAAAACTAACAAACGAAGGTGAGATTACAATCCTTTCACAATCAGTGAGTTAGCACAGACTGAGAAACACTAGTGTGCCGGACATCGGGTGATCCGAGGAGACAGGTGCCTTAAGAGGTCCGTTCTTATAACTTCACCCAACGGTAAAGGAAGAGGTCCCCTAGAAGGGTTGGGTCCCTGATTTGGACCCAGAGGACGTAACGTCTGTTTAAGAAATAGTAGACTCGGTGATTTTCGTGTTCATTGTTTATTCCTTTTGGAACCCTTAAAAGAATACTGCTTCATCATCACCACACTCAATATTCGTGTTCGCTAATTAAAATCTTTTTAAATTAGAAGGATTGTGACGAGAAGATTATGACGTTTAATAGGTATAGATGTTTAATTTTAAGCAATCTTCAGTTTTGTTTTTTGTTCTACCGTAATGCTCAGACACTTTATTACGAACAAAAATTTGATGAAACAACGAAGACAAAAGAGGAGATGATTGGAAGGTTTCCCTTTCTAGCCAACAATAGGTATTTACTTTTGGTATATTTTAATGTAAAGTATTCAGATTGAAGGGTACTTTTTGGTTTTTTTTTTTTTTTTTTTGGGCTTTTTCATTACTGTTTCCGTCTAGTTTTTTAGGAGTAAATTAATAGATTCTCTTTAATTTTTTTACTTTAACATCCAATTGATTATTTCCGTCTAGTGGATAAAAGGGTGTAAAAATGAACATACTTCTCAGATAAAAACTGTTAATTTTTATTTTTTATAAACAGTGAACCTCGAAAGGACCACCGAGTCTACCATTTCTTAGACGGATGTTACGTCCTCTAGTAATAAAACGAAGTATTTTGTTTATAGAATAATTTTAACGGACTTCGTCTTAAGTAAACTTAGAAGTCAATTTGTTGTCGTCTTGGGTGAACGAAAGGTTAGTTCGGAGTCTATAAAAGACCAACTTTATAGTTTCTAAAATGGACTCAGACGGTGGTGGTTGACCTTGTGTTGTCTCTGTTATCTCCAATTACTCGAGGAGACACCTCTTTCTCCCAAATTTAGGTCAATTCCCGAAAGGAACACCGAGTCGACCATTTCTTAGGTGGACGTTACGCCCTCTGACCCCAAGCTAGGGACCCAACCCTTCTAGGGGACCTCTTCGCTTTCCGATGGGTGAGGTCATAAGACCGGACCTCTTAAGGTACCTGACATGTCAAGGTACCCCAGTGTCTCAGTCTGTACTGACTCGCTGAAAGTTTGAAGTGTGTTCCCTGAAGGGTCCACCACTGTTACAATTTCTTAGTCGGTCGCATCCTCTACATTCTCTGTTCCTAGGTTAGAGATCCAACCCCTTCTAGGAGACCTCTTCCCTTACCGTTAGGTGAGGTCATAAGAACCTCTTAGGGTACCTGTCTCTTCGGACCACCCGAGATCAAGTATCCCAACGTTTCTGAGTCTGCGCTGACCCACTGACTTGTGTCGTACTTAAACACGTGTATGTGTTCTCAAAGGATATCACACAAGGTTTTTTAGGATTAAAGGATCTGAAAATCGAAATCGTAGTCAAGAAGGTTACCTATAAGTCCCAACTAAAGGAAACTCTAACTGATCGAACTAGAGGAACGACAGGTTCTCTGAGAGTCCTCAGAAGAGGTCGTGGTGTCAAGTTTCCGTAGTTAAGAAACCACGAGACGGAAGAAAAACCAGATCGAGAGTGTTGGAATACACTGGTGACTTTTCTGGTATCTGATCTAATATACCTGTTTCCGTCACATTATAGAGACGAAAAGTTATGTGACAGATCCAAACAGTGTCGAAAGGACAGTTCTTCGTTAGTAGAAGACTAAAGTACCGAAGTCAGTGGTAGACGACACTAAAATCTCAGGTTCTTCTCCTTTAGATAGTGATGAAGGTGGAAAAGGGTAAGATAAACGGTACTTCATTATCTCAGTCTGTAATAAAAAAACCCGAGGTTTTAGTGACGTCTACCACTGACACCGGGACTTTAATTTTCTATGAATGAGGAACCTTCCTTTCAATACTGGTTGAATCTATCGTATAAGTTTTCGTCTCTATAATGAAACAGTTGTTTCCAGGCAGATCAGTTCCGATACCAAAAAGGTCACCAGTACATACCTACACTGTCAACCTGACACTTCTTTCGACTCGTGGCTTCTTAACTACGAAAACTTGGCACCACGACCTCTTCTGAGAACTCTCAGGGAACCTGACGTTCCTCTAGGTTGGTCAAGTAGGATTTCCTCTGGTCAGGAGCCACAAGTAACCTTCCTGACTACGACTCCGACTTTGAGTTTATGAAACCGGTGGAGTACACTTCTCAACTGAGTAACCTTTTCTGGGACTACGACTCTCCCTAATCCCCGTCCTCCTCTTCCCCCACTGTCTCTTACTCTACCGACCTACTTTAGTGGTTGAGCTACCTGTCCTCAAACTCACTTGAGGCCCTCAACCACTACCTGTCCCTCCGGACCGCACGACGTTAAGTACCTCAGCGTTTCTCAGCCTGTGTTGACTCGCTGACTTGACTTGACTTGACTTATCTCGGTCTACGGTGTTAGAATTAAAAAAATTATAAATCAAAATTCGACCGAAAAAGTGAGAGGAGAAGTGGGAGCAGCTCTCCGAAAAATCAAGGAGAAACAAAAGACGGTAATCTCACCTTAGTAGGTGTATAGACTCCAACAACTATAAAGAGGATGGACAGAACTAAGGTCAAACATCGAGTACACCAGGAGGAAAGAGTACTATACGAGTCGTATATCCTATTTATTTGTCCTACTGTTGTCTGTCGGGACAGTATAAGGAAAGAGTCAGGACTTAGTTAGTCAACAAGGTATGCACCAAGATTGAGAATCTTGTTATTGACTAATCTTGGGTCAATCTCTACAGCAAATCCTCTCAAAATTTTAGTTGTTGTTGTAAATACGATCACTATACCTAAACTCTTGGTAATTGGATAAACATTAATAATTGATATGTCCTTTAATAATCTTTAGCCCGGCCCCTCTGGTCTCATACTTTTCTCTTCCTAGACTCTGATGGTACGACCTCTCATAGTTACAAATTCTTTGTATGTTTTTCTAAAGTTTCCGTTGTACTTTTCTGTACTTAGTCCATACATCTTCTTTTGTTATTTATAATCCTTTTCTAGTAAAAATTATTATTTATTATTATAACGTAAGATCCATTGTCAAACTATATACAACTGTATCTCCTCAGTTTACTGTTTTTCTTACGTCCGTATATAAATTTTTTCCTTAATGACTTAATAATCTTACAACGTGTAAATGTGTACTAAAAAGATCTTAGTAAGGATTAAATAATCTCGTTTAGTTTTAATTTATCACAAAAGAACAGATGTGGTGAAAACATACGTACACACATATTTTATACGAACACTTACGTAATTTAATAAAATTATTAGTTAAATACGTCTTCAGACTCAGATAATATTAGTCTCAGTTAATAATACGATACCATCAATCATCATCGTTTCACACAAATATTTTATAATTTTTCCGAGGGTCCCTGAATGTGATATAAGTAATTAAAAAATTTGAATATTAATACTCCTTCAAATATGTAAACATTATATGTGTCTTATCGTATTGTTCACACATACTTGAGTAGTATTTCACAGTTGTTAATAATTCAGTAAAATACACGTTATAAAATATTATTTGTAAATATTATTCTTAAGATAAATTCTTTTACTCGATGGTGTAATAATACCAAGGATTTTTTTACTCTAAAAATTTTGTTAAGTTGTGTATCCTATACACTGTGTTTTAGAGTCTATAGAGTTGTAAAAACTGGATACCAAGTTAAATCATAGAAGTTTATGAGTCCCAAGTTTGAATTTACGAAGTATTCACACACGTACACACCAAAAATAAGTCATACATACAAATAAAAAATTACCGAATCTTAACAAAATTAGTCCTAGAGTATTTGAAATTTACAACGTTAACTAATTATATAGAGACTTTAAATAAAATAAGATATCTCGAGAGGAACTATTAAAAACAAGGGGAACTTGTAAAACAACTTCTTGAACCCACTACAAAAAGTATCCCAGGAATTTTAGACTTTTTCAAATTGATGTAGAAGTACGAAAGTAAATTGAGTTAGAATATAGAGGTATAAAGTAAATATTAAATACAAAAGTATTTATAAAACATATTTTAAATAAAGTATAAAAAAGGATAACCGAAAAAAAAGTTAAAAACAAATTCTTATTGAGACGTACACACACATAAACACGAGTCAGTACACGTTAAGAAACGTTGGGATACCTGACATCGGGTTGTTAAGATCCACCACCATTAATTAATCCTCGATGCATCTTTAACTAACCCAGACAAAAACTCTATCAACCGTAAGAAGTAGGAGTCCAAGATGTACACACCTGAGTTACTTTGTATGTACCTTTTATAAACTTTTTGTTAAGATTTTTCAGGGTTTTTTCCTTTTGAACTTAAACGACACGTGTTCGTTGTTAAAGGTATCGTAAATGTGATATAAATGTTGATAAATGTATCGTAAATGTAACGTTACTCATTAAAGTTATAATAAAATTCTCATATGGTCCTACACACATTCGATATACGTTTATAATGTGGTAAAATATGTTCCCTGGACTCGCAAGTACCAAAAACCATAGACGTTCCCAGGATCTTGGTTAGGGGGAACCTATGGTTCCCTGTTAAAATAATTGTCTGTGGCTATAGTAATGTAGATAAGAACGTAATTTATAATGTCTTACTAGTGTAACAATAAAATATAGAGGAGGAATAACTTTTTAATCTTAGTCAAGTCAAGTCAAGTCAAGTCATCGAGTCAGCACAGGCTGAGAAACACTGGGGTACTTAGCGTCGTGCGGTCCGGAGGGACAGGTAGTGGTAGAGGGCCTCATGTGAGTCTGAGTGCAGGTAGCTCAAGCACTACGGTAGGTCGGTAGAGTAGGAGCCAGTAGGGGATGAGGAGGACGGGAGTTAGGGAGGGTCGTAGTCTCAGAAAACGTTACTCAGTTGAGAAGCATACTCCACCGGTTTCATGACCTCGAAGTCGAAATCGTAGTAAGGAAGGTTTCTTTAGGGTCCCAAGTAGAGGAAGTCTTACCTGAGCAACCTAGAGGAATGTCAGGTTCCCTGAGTTCTCAGAAGAGGTTGTGGTGTCAAGTTTTCGTAGTTAAGAAGCCGTGAGTCGAAAGAAGTGTCAGGTTGAGAGTGTAGGTATGTACTGGTGACCTTTTTGGTATCGGAACTGATCTGTCTGGAATCAGTCGTTTCATTACAGAGACGAAAACTTATGCGATAGATCTAACCAGTATTGAAAAGGAGGTCACTCATTCGCAGAAAATTAAAGTACCGACGTCAGTGGTAGACGTCACTAAAACCTCGACTCTTTTTATTTCAGACTGTGACAAAGATGACAAAGGGGTAGATAAACGGTACTTCACTACCCTGGCCTACGGTACTAGAAGCAAAAGACTTACAACTCGAAATTCGGTTGAAAAAGTGAGAGGAGAAAGTGAAAGTGAAAATCAAGATATTTTTCTTTGAAACAGAACAGTTATTAAACCAATGAGATTCGTGTTTAATATCTCCCTCGTCGTCCTATTTATTACATAAAAGGTCACATGAATAGTCTAGAAATATTAGTCGAAAAAGAAATTTGTCAAAGTCTAAATGTCTTTTAAACACTTTTATCATGTTTGAATTAACTCGGGTTTGTGTTAAAACGAAAAATAACTAAAATTTGAAATCGTATAATCAATGTTAACTATTTGGTTATGACTATGTAAGAATAATTGATTTAACAAATGAAATAATAAATCTAAAGGAATGAAAAATGAGTCATAGGAAAGACAAAGTCTTAGGATAGGTCCTATGATGTAGTGTAAATTAGTGGTACAGGAATCCAATCTGAACGAACACTGTTAAAGAACCTTCCACGAAAACAATAGCTTATGGAACTGTCAAAACTTCACATGACTAGTTCATAAAAGATCTTACGAACAGTACCAATCTGACCCGAATACCCAAAAACTTTCTATCTGGTGTGTCCATCTCATGGAAAAATAGTGTAGTATAGTTACCGTGTATGAAAGTTGTACTGAATAGTGTCAACTACAACTGTAGCTAGTGGAACGACACCATCATAAACAGTTCAAGGAAATGACATTTCTACAAGAAAAATAAAGGGGAAATGTCATGAGACTCTTTATTTACTGTGATAAGTCAGGTTTAAACCTCACACCTCAGTAAGAGTTGTAGGAACTCCCAACTTATAAACGTATTCAATAAACCTTAAAAAACCGTTTTCAAAATCGAGAAGAGGGTTTAATAAATGAATAAATAAATAAATTAGTGAAGAAATTTAGTCACACCTAAGTAACTATAAATAATAAACCTAATACTAAGTCATGAAGGAAGAAATAAATACGTTTAATAAAATCAAAACCGAAAACTCCTGAGAAAATGAAACGAGGATACAGGGAAATTATACGAGGTAGTTTCCTTCACGAAAACGTGAAGAGAGGAAAGACCGTAATATTCTACAACTCCGAGTAAAATATAAACGGGACGGGATCAAGAATTTAGACAGTAAACAGACTCCTCGGACCCTAAGAAAATAATTTTTCACCATTATCTTTGTTTCAAGACGTATGATCAATACAAGCAACAAATACAATCGGATTTATTCTCAAGTATACCTACAGAGATTGAGATTAGGTAACGGTGTACCAAGTAAAAATGGAGGAGGGGATGAGAACATTTGAAGGTCAGATCATCACTCTTGAACCAAGAGTTGTAGACGGTGTGTAAATGAATCAATACACTAAGACTTTATGAATACGTATCATCATAGTCTTAACAATTGGATTTGAGTGAAATCGTTGATCTAGTATCATGAATATATGTCAGAAATGAGAATAAAAAAGTCTGTGATAAATAAAGATTTTATTGAACCTAGTTGTGGAGAGGGGTGGAAGGTGACAATCACTCCAACAAAGTAAACAAATATTGTTTCAATCTAACGTCGTAATGTCAGACATAAGGTAGATTTCAATCTATAAAGGGATTGAGAATGAAGACAACTGTGACAACGTCTACTGTACTAGGATATGTGTTTTTTAGGATTACTACGATGGTCTTTTGATTATCTCGATAGTCACTTTTCTTATTTCAACATCGTATGTTTAATTATGTGTCTGTAGAGAACGTAAAGGTATGTGATTCTTACTTTCTAGTCTTTCTCTTTAATTCCTTTGATAAGGTGACTGGTAACGTAGTTGTTCTCATTTTATGGAGCCTTACTTGGATGGATTCCTTTGGTTTCTAGACAAGAGGTTTTTAATACTGTGACTACTTTCTTTATTTTCTACTGTGTTTGTCCACCTTTATATGTGGTATAAAATTCTACCTTCCTTAGTTATAACAGTTTTACTGATATGTTCTATTAGATGTCTAAGTTACTTTAGGTATAGTTTAGTGGTTACCATAAAAAGTGTTTTGATCTTGTCTTTTTGTAAATATTAAACATACCTCTGTGTGTTTTTTGGTTTCTCGTTTTCTTAGAACTATTTCTTCTTGTCTCGACCTCCTTAGTAAGAGGGACTACATTCTGATATTACGTTTATATGTCACTAGTTTTTTACGTAATATGACCGTGTTTTTGTTTTTATATCTAATTACTTTGTTCTATCTTCGGGTCTTTATTTAGGTACGTGGATACCAAATAATTAGATACTGTTTTCTTCATTCTTATATACTTCATTTTCCGTCAGAGAAGTTATTCACCAAGATCCTTTTGACCTGTTGATGTACCTTTTCTTATTTTAATACTATAAAAGTATTTTGGTAATTTTTATTTATTTGAGTTTTACCTAATTTCTGGATTTACAACTCTGTGAGAATCTCCTTTTGTCCGTTTTGTGAAAAACTGGATTTAATGTCTTTATAAGAAAAACTGGGTGGAGGGTCTCATTACTTTTGTTTTTATTTGTGACCTTTAAATTTCAATTTTCGAAGACGTGTCGTTTCTTTGTTAAATTTTTTAGCCTTTTTCTGTTTATGTACCTCACCCTTTTTTATAAACGGTTTCTTCGTTTCTTCGTTGTTCGTTTCCTAATTAGAGGTTTTATATGTTTGTCGGGAGTGTCAAGGCAGTTTTTTTTTTTCTTTCTTTTTTCTTTTTTGTTGTTGTTTATTTTGTGATTCTTTTTCCTGTTTCCTAGATTTAGTTGTAAAGAGATTTCTTCTGTATGTCTAACGGTTTTTTGTAAACTCTTCTACGAGTTGTAGTGATTAATAGTCTCTTACGTTTCGTTTTGATGTTACTCCATAGTGGAGTGTAGTCCGACTTACAGGTAGTAGTTTTTCAGGTGTTTATTATTTACGACATGTCCTACACCTCTTTTCCCTTGGAAGGATGTGACACCACCCTTACATTTAACTACGTCAGTGACACCTCTTGTCCCACATCTAAGGAACTTTTTGATTTTTATCTCGATAGTATACTAGGTCGTTAGGGTTGGTCTCCGTATATAGGTCTCTTTTGGTATTAGATTTTTTCTATACACGTAGGATCACAAGTGACGTCGAGATAAACGTTCTTGGTTCTTTAAATTCGTCGGATTTATAGGTGACTCTCTACTTACCTCTTTCTTCTGCACCATGTGTATATGTTACCTTATAATAAGTGGGTATTTTTCTTATTTTATTACCGTAAACATGGTTGTACCTATCTGGATCTCTAAAAGTATGATTCACTTCATTCAGTCCGTTTCTTTTCATAGTATATATTAGTGTGGACACCTTAGATTGAATTTTTTTTATGTTTAATTGAATAAACGTTTTATCTTTGTCTGAATGTCTAAAAACTTTTGTTTGAAGACCAATGGTTTCCTCGTTGAACCACCCTTCCCTTTTTAGTCCTCGAACCTTACTTGTATGTGTGTAATGATATATATTCTGTATATTGGTTGTACATATCGTGTCCCTTAAGACAAGTTATAAGACACCATTAGATAATCTCTTTTATTAGATTTTACCTAACATTTCATTAATAGAAGGTCAATTTTTATATTAATTTTAAATTTTTATTAGATTTTTTCTTACTTATATACATATATGCGATACATATATATCCGAAGAGTCCACCGAGTCGTCATTTGTTAGATAGACGGTTACGTCCTCTGTGTTCAAGTTAGGGACCCAGTCCTTCTAGGACCTCTTCATTTACCGTTGGGCAAGGCCATATGAACGGACCCTTTAGGGTACCTGTCTTCTCGGACCGTTCGAAGTCAGGACCCCGACATTTTCTCGACCTGTGATGAATCGTTGATTTCTCACAGTACATAGATGGTGATGTCACAGGACTTTCTATTAGAGGTGTGGGATTTTAAAGAGAACACGGAGTGGATAAGTTGGAAGTGAGAGGATAGGGATTTAGGGTACAATTTGCGATAGAAAAATAAGAGTTATATCTAAAACGAAAAAGGTCTTATAGTATATTAACTCTAGTATCTCACCCATTAAAGAGGCTAACCGAAGAAAATCAATCGTTACTTAGTAATCTAAATGAGTACGGAAAAGTACTAACCTGTTAAGTAAAAACAAAAAACAAAAAGTAACTTATGGAGTCAAATAGGTGAATTGGTAACTTCCCGTAGTACAAACGACTGTCAAGTACTCCTTATTTTTATTTCTACGATATTTTTTAAAAACACGTATAAAAACACGGCTATGTTCAAAAGTTTAACCAACCTATTTATGAATCCTTCTAACGTGCAATTCTGATACAAATCTAAACATCATTTAACATGTTTATAGTTCTCACCGAATGGTGATAATGGTCACTTTCTTTAAAGAACAAGATGTAGGAGTGGTCGATAACTATAGTAGGAGAAAAAGAAAAAAAAAAATGAAATTTGTAAGATTAACCACACATCACTATAGGGTAAGAAAATAAACGTTAAGGGATTACTATTTATGGTAACTCTTAAAGAAGTATACGAATAAACGGTAAGAAAAAAAATAAACCACTTAATAGAGACAGAAAACAGGTATAAAATTATAGAATTAACTCAACATAAAAAATACCAACTCGAAATAAAAACTCCCTAGAAACACATAAAATCTATGTTAATGAAATAGTCTTTACACAAAACAACGTTTATGAAAGAATATCTGATACCGATCAATAATGTAAAAGTTGCCACAAAAAGAGTGTCTCCTTCAGAAATTAAACTCATTACAAGTTGAGTAACTTTTTGAAAAGACATAAGTTTTTGAGTAACGATTTGGATACCGGTAGATCTAGAAAAGACACAAAGGAAGATCGTTAAATGTTAAAACCGAAATATTAGGTAAAACCGAATTAAAACCCCTTTTCAGATACAAAACACAGAACAAATTAAGAAAAATTGTATACTTACAGGGTGACCAAATCATAGTAAACGACTTTTCTAGTAGGAAAGATGTGACTTAACGAAACTCAGAAATGGTTTCTGGTCAACTGACATAAGAACACCCAGATAAGACCCCGAGATATAAAACAAGGAGACTATATAACACGACTAAGTAAGTATTTGTCGTGTGATAGAACTGACAACGTCAAAAGATCATTTTAAAACTTTACGTAAACAATCACTCAAGAGGTCGAAAAGAATAAGTCATAACACAATCTAAAAGATCCAGAAAATCTCCTTTTCGAACTCACTACCCAACTCTCACTCTCACTTTATGATACATTTAATCGTTTTCCACGTTTCACTGGATCCTTATTAGATATATTCGAGATGTGAAAGTTTGTACTAAGACTCTCCTGAATCAGCTGTAGTACCATTAACGCATCCATTTCTTCAATATGGACATTGAATTAAACTAGTCTTGAAATGGTAGTACTGAAGTGACTTTAATTCTCTTATGGGAACATGAAGACTACAGATGGACATTAAAACCTTTTAACGAAACTTGTGACACAGTCTCTCTCCTCGTATATTCTTTTCAATCTTAAGTACTTTGGTCTTCAAATTTGAAATTTCCCTTCATTCAGAATATGAAATTATATTATTGTTCTCTGATAAGGAGTGTTTCCATGTTTCTTTTTTTTTAAATCTTTTATTTAAAATAAAAGGGACTCCTCCC
This sequence comes from Capra ibex, assembly GCA_006410555.1. NCBI lineage: Eukaryota > Metazoa > Chordata > Mammalia > Artiodactyla > Bovidae > Capra > Capra ibex. The sequence continues at coordinate 32,378,238 of SJYO01020080.1, forward strand.
AATTATGGTTTTCATAAAAATCTTTGGTCAGGCTGTATCTGTGTCTAGTTTGGTTTCGTATAGATTTGGGGATCTGTCGGAGTCACCAAGTATGAACGACATGGGGTCCTGATCAAGAGCGAGAGAAAAAAAAGGTAGTGTTTAGTACTCTCACCCTCTAAGATTAAGGGAAGGCTGATTAGTCTCACTACAATGATCATTTAGTTAACAGAAATTCACGGTTTGATTTATTTGTGAGAGAACATTAGATTAGAATGTATAGGGACTAGAAACTTTACTAAAAAGATTCATGGAATTCAAATCAAAAAGTCTTTCACCTTGACTACCTATGCAAAACACAAGTGACTCAAAGAAAAGTGATCAATTCTTGATTTTTCCTTAAAGACGGTTTCCCTTTTTTTACTAAATAAAATGTACTACACTGCCAAAGTAGGTAGTATTTTAATCGAACGTCATTAAGTCGAGAATTTTCCCAGAGAATTTTCTTAGAACCATTCAACTGTTCTGATAAAAATATCAAAACAAAGAAATTCTTTATGCGACTAAGGAATCAAAGAAAAGATTTTGTGAACCCGTTAAACTTTTCTCGTTTTGTGTATTTGTACTTAAGTTGAACATACTCTACTTAGTATGTGATTAGGGGTCACCTATTTTACTCCGAAACTCAACATCTTTAAAATCGACTATGGTTTATATTTAGATTTAAAGACTATCACAATAAAGTTCATGTCATACCGTAGTTATTCCTTTGTAAAAATCAGTCTAGTCCTTCTATTGGAGTGAATATTTGTTTAGTCTTAGATAATTCGTAAATATTATACGTTTAATGACGGTATCTACACTGTTCTACGATACCTCTAATGTGACTTTCTTACGGGAATCTTTAGAGTATTTCAGTTTAAATACGTCTATATCTGTAAAACGAACGTTATTTACAACACGTTGTAAATGACCCCTTTTTACTAAAGACTTTAAAATTATAGTAATTAATGTTTGTTTGGTTTAATTCTTGTTGACCTAGTTATTTTCGTCCAGACATACAGACTTTTCAAAAAGGTAAAGGAAAGTTATGAGACTACACGACGTATTATTTAAATCCCTACTCTGACAATCTTTCCCTCGGTTACACTTTAACGTATAAATTTATAAAACCTGTGATAACTTTTTGATACCACACTAAAAAAATTTTTTCGTTCGTTCGTTTGTTTGTTTGTTTGTTGAAAGGAACTCCTTGTTTCAACTTGTCTTCCACTGGTCTCTTAAGGAAGATCATTACCTCAAAAAATCTTGAGGTTTATTTTGGAGTTTTGGAGTTTTAAACTCTTTTTTTTGGAGTTTTATTTCGACTGATCGTAATACGTTTCGTGTCTTAATTCTTATTTTGTTTTGGGGTTTAGAAGATATAATTTTTCAGATGTATAGGTTGTTTTTTATATGTAATTCCTTAATTCATTTTTTTTTTTTTTTGACTAATACACTAATTAGTGGGTTTATATAGCTGAGTCATTAAAATTACGTTATTACAATGTCAAGTTATATAATCCTTAGATAGACCGATACTAAACAATTGAGAGGGACCATTAGAGGTGAAAATTTTTTACCTAAATCTGTCAAAAAGAAGAATAGACTAATTATAGAGTATTTATGTTTATTTTATGTAAAAAGAAAGGGACCGACGGAGAAACACGCTCAAGACTACCTTCTTTTCTTCTGTAACCTGTACGTCCTTAAGACATACCTTAATTTCATTTTGTTATATATCTGCCTTATATTCCCTTCCGAAGTAATAAAAATGATTAATGTCATTTTCTCGAAGAAAAGAGAACTTCTAGTAAAACCTTTAAGTCTTTGGTCGTATCCAAGGTAATACTATTGAAAGGGACAAATCATCGTCCGTAAAGTAGTTACTGTCAACTGAACTTTCGTAATTTGTACGAAGTTAAACGGTCTTATTCTTTGAAAAGAAGAACGTGACAGAAGAAATGCATGTACTTCTTTATAATGGAAAAGGGTTTTAAAACTAGATTACCACAAACTACAATACGTAAAAGAGTCTGTTAATATGTCACTTTCTTTTTCGTTTAAGATGAGTAAGGATCTTATTTCTATAACTCGTATCTTTTTACTTAGTCAGTCAAGTCAAGTTAAGTCAGCGAGTCAGCACAGACTGAGAAACGCTGGGGTACTTAGCATCGTGCGGTCCGGAGAGACAGGTAGTGGTTGGGAATCTCAAGTGAGTCTGAGTGCAGGTAGCTCAGTCACTACGGTAGGTCGGTAGAGTAGGAGACAGCAGGGGAAGAGGAGGACGGGGGTTATGGAGGGTTGTAGTTCCAGAAAAGGTTACTCAGTTGAGAAGTGTACTCCACCGGTTTTATGACCTCAAAGTCGAAATCGTAGTAAGGAAGGTTACTAAAACCTCGGGGTCTTTTATTTCAGACTGTGACAAAGGTGACAAAGGGGTAGATAAAGGGTACTTCACTACCCTGGTCTATGGTACTAGAAGTAAAAGACTTACAACTCGAAATTCGATTGAAAAACAAAAGTTATTGTTTAAAAAAATTTACGGAATGAAAAAAGAAATCGGGAATAAGAAAATAAAATAAAATAAAAATAAAAATGAAATAAAACGAAATGTTATGACATAACCAAAACGGTATGTAACTATACTTAGACGGTACCCACATGTACTTAACGGTTTGGACTCGGGGGTGGGGGGTGGAGGGTGGGGTATTGTAGAGAGACCTAGATTCGGTTGAAAAAGTGAGAAGAGAAAGTGAAAGTAGTTCTCCGAAAAATCAAGGAGAAGTGAAAGACGGTATTCCCACCACAGTAAACGTATAAACTCCAATGACTATAAAAAGGGTCGTTAGAACTAAGGTCGAACACAAAGAAGGTCAGGTCGTAAAGAGTACTATATGAGACGTATCTTCAATTTATTCGTCCCACTGTTATATGTCGGAACTGCATGAGGAAAAGGATAAACCTTGGTCAGACAACAAGGTACAGGTCAAGATTGACAACGAAGGACTGGACGTATGTCTAAAGAGTTCTCCGTCCAGTCTACCAGACCATAAGGGTAGAGAAAGTCTTAGAAGGTGTCAAATAACACTAGGTGTGTCAGTTTCCGAAACCGTATCAGTTATTTCGTCTTTTTCTACAAAAAGACCTTGAGAGAACGAAAAAGGTACTAGGTCGCCTACAACCGTTACACTAGAAACCAAGGAGACGGAAAAGATTTTGGTCGAACTTGTAGTCCCTCAAGTACCAAGTGCATAACGACTTCGGACCGAACCTCTTAAAACTCGTAATGAAATGATCGTACACTCTACTCACGTTAACACACATCAAACTCGTAAGAAACCGTAACGGAAAGAAACCATAACCTACGATTCTTAAGACTGAGAATCCACTTTGTCCAAAGACATTAAGTAAAGAATAATAGAAAATTTTAAATGACTTAATATAATAAGAGATTATAAATCTACGACCATAAACACAAATTAACGATACCGATCACTGTAAATAATTCATGAATAGGATGAGTTTTACATACTAAAACAAGTACATTGTGAATCGTGGTAGGACACACACACACAGACGGACACAGGAGTTCCTAGGACGGGAGTTCCTAGAATTCTTAATTTACGTTTAAATCCGTTACAACCTAATGTATGATGTCTCACTCTTAAGTTCGAGGTTTGTGTGTGTTTTATGCGACACAGGGTTGGGTCCCTAGTTTGGGTTCAGAGAACTCAACGTCCGTCTAAGAAAAGGGAGACTCGATATATAATTAGTTGACTCAAGTTTTAGTTATCAACAATACTATCTATTAGATCTTTTGTCAAAAGGTGTAAAAATGGGAATAAATGTATATGATTTTGACCTTTTTAGATCTAATACTACTTTAAATATTCATTCTGTCAACAAAAGGTCTAAATGAGATCTACAAATACTAATTGAAAGATTATACACTTACAATATAAAAGTGTATGTTAATTTTTTATTAAATTTTTTAATGTGTGGAAACAGTTGATAAATTTAGTAAATAAATAGTATTGTTGATAAATAAAACTTCAATTAATGTATCAATGATATTATGAACGATCACTACCTTTGTCTTTTGGTTGACGAAAGGTACTGTGTCAAATTTTACGTCCTTTTTCACACATATATATGAATCACACTAAATGACTTAGTGTTTGGAAATCGTAGACACTCATGATGAGTCATAAAAAAGTATCTCTCTTCCGATAGTCAATTAATTCCATTTACTTAATTACCTAAAGGAGTAGTTCACAAAGGTAATTTTAACAGTAATAAAAAGTTTAAGAGTGAATAAATGGAAACTCGTACGACAGGGGAGGTGACTTTTCCGACGAGTCGATATTAAGACTCTTTAATGATGTTAAAAAAAAAGTTCTAAGGTCCTATTCATCCCTAAAGGGACCTCAATAAAAGTTTAATAAAGAGTAATTTCTCAGTCTATCGGGATATAAACACGAGTTTTAGAGGGAGAGATTTAGTAATAATAATTAGAAAAATGTGTTTATAGTCAGTGTCGACTGTTAATAATTCTTGGAACAATAATATACGATCCGTAACAAATGTAGTTCAATGTTTATAACTTAATAAATTAGAAGAAGTATAGGATACGCGACGACAACGACGATGACGATTCAGTGAAGTCACGGTCCATGATTATAAAGGAGGGTGAAATATTTACACTTTCTTCGAACAACTCAAACTCATTAAATATACTTCGTTGTATCAATCGTCCCTTTTTACAGTCCTATCTTTGAATTCGTAAAACCGAAGTTTCCAGTACGAAAAGACCTGAAGTGAATAAAGAGTTTGTAACTAGTAACATAAAACCAACGACTATGTTATTCACCAATCAAGAACGATAGTCTTAATACAGGTAAAGTGGAAAGATAAGAACAATATCTCGTGGTTAATAACCTTGTAGTACAATGAATAGTAAGACAAAAGATTATTTACTTACCATAAAATTTACCTTTATGACAAATCGAACTGTAAATCTCCTGACAGATTGATATAACCTGCAGAAAAATATCGTCCTGTAAATCACTATTCATCCTCCTTACGACGTACAAAGATTAGCGAATCCAGGAGGCAAAGAAACTTCTAGGTATCGTCGAATAAAAAGTGGACTCTTATTATAGTCGTAATAAACTATAAACTAACACATAAGAACAATCCAATTATTTAGTACCTCTGACTTTTAACTTTATAGTAACTTATTTAGGTTTAACAAAAAGTCAAGACGGTAAGATAGGTATTTCAAGTTTCGTGACCAACAGACTCAAGTATTTTAAAGGTGATCTATCTATCCAATCTCGGTGAGGTATCTTAGTTACAGTGTGTTTGGTACACCCGACTACCTAAAAAAGTGTAGTTTGACAGTAGAACAGAGACGACAATGTAATATAAAGGATAGAGATGTCACTGAGTTTGACAATAAAAAATGTCGACCACGGGGTGATGTTTTATTGGGTCATATAAAAACTGGTGGGTAAATTGTCAAATAACTATAGGTTTCCGAAAGCCAAAAAAAAAAAAAAAAGGGATTCAAACTCAGATTTTTGACAGACCTAAAAAAAAAATTCCACCGTGTCTAGATTTTTGTCTAGATATGTATCTCTAGAGTGACACTGTCCTTTAGTAAAATCCTCAGTTCCAACTGAATACTACATTGTAAAATGAAAGAAGAATAAATATAGAAATATAGTCAATAGTGGGTCGAATTGGACTACTACAAACTACTACAGACTACAGTCGCCACGAGACTCTTAATTGAAACCCCTAAAACATAAACACATCCGTTGTCATGGAAGTCAGTTCCTTGGTGTGTTCGTCCTTCTAGGGGACCTCTTCCTTTACCGTTGGATGAGATTATCAGAACAAACCCCTTAGGATACCTGTCTTCTCAGACCACTCGAATGATCCTGACACTAAAGTAATTATATTGTACAAGTAGTTGACTCTAAGACGGTTTAACTTAAAATATTAACCATAAATATAGGACTATTAGTCATTTACATAAAATCATATAAAGAGGAGTGTATCTGAATTAATTTTTCGACACCAATGAGAGATGATAGAGAACAGTTTATTACTATAGACCCAAATCAACAAAAAAGTAAAGATATGATGAATACGTCTTCTTTTTAATTGGTGTTTTGTTGTAACAATCTTATTGTACTTACAGTTTGTTAATAACGAAGTCATCCTTAATTATAAAGTTCGTTGGTATTGTTTAGAATTAACGAGAGTTTTTAAAATGTTAAAGTCGTTCGGGAAAGAAATTTTTTTTGTTATGTCTGATATCCAAAATTTATAAGACAATACTGAATACCTTCATTACCTTATTCAAATTTTGCAATCACATTTAAGTCAAGTCAAGTCAAGTCAAGTCAGCGAGTCAGCACTGGCTGAGACGCTGGGGTACTTAGCGTCGTGCGGTCCGGAGGGACAGGTAGTGGTTGAGGGCCTCAAGTGAGTCTGAGTGCAGGTAGCTCAGGCACTACGGTAGGTCGGTAGAGTAGGAGACAGCAGGGGAAAAGGAGAACGAGGGTCAGGGAGGGTCACAGTCTCAGAAAAGGTTACTCACATTTAATTTCATCTGATTAATTTTTTATCCATTAAATGAAGGTGTATTATAATTCATAATGAAAATTAAAACTTTATGTATCTTGTTAATGTATAAAAAGATACATGTCATAGAATATTTTGTGATAAGAAGGATTACACATACGAAAACACACACGAGTCAGTACAGGCTGAGAAATGATGTGGTACCTGACATCGGAAGGTCCAAGGAAACAGGAACCCTAAAGGGTCCGTTCTTATGACCTCACTCAACGGTAAAGGAGAAGGTTTCCTAAGAAGGATTATTGAACTCGATTAAGTTCGAAAATTTTTTATACATTCCTTACACTAAATCGACGACGACGGCGACGACGACTCAGCGAAGTCAGCACAGGCTGAGACACGCTGGGGTATCTGCCGTCGGGTGGTCCGGGGCGGCGGGGACCCTAAGAGGTCCGTTCTTGTGACCTCACCCACACTAAATCGATTCATGTAGATAATGATTTACACCCTACTAAACGTTTGTACATTTACAATCTATAAAATGGTGTTAATTTATCACTGTTTACTAGTAGTTGGTCTTATTGTTTTACTTTTGATTAAATACATTTTTATTAGTAACATGGAAAGAAAACGTATGACTGTTTTGTGGTATTTAAGTCAACTTTTATTTTGGAAAAGAACTTATCCAAATTTTAATGGTAACAGAAAAATTTTCTACGTTCACCTTATTATAACCATAATTTATCCGTAGACATAATCAAAGGATTCCGACGACATTTTTTCATGATGTTAACCCCACCGAATTTGTTATCTTTAAACAAGAAAGTGTCCAACTCTCCTATCTTTAAACTTTAGTGTAACAGTCGTTCCGGTATGAAAAGGAACTTCTGAGATCCCCTGCTTAAAAGAAACGGAAAAAGATCGAAACCCACCAAAGACCGGAAGAAACCACAACGAGTCGAAGATCCATGCTCTGAGATACTCTGAGGTTAAAGACGGGATAAAAGTATACCACAAAAAGGGACAGAAGTGTAGTGGAAGACGTAGAGAGACACAAGTACAGAGACACAGAGAAGTTGAGCAATATTCCTGGTCAGAATGACTTAAATCTCGGACTTTTACTTTCACAATAAACGAGTCAGTACAGACTGAGAAACACTGGGGTACCTGGTCTCGGGTGGTCGGAGGAGACAGGTACCTTAAGAAGTCCGTTCTTATGACGACACACATTGCTAAGGGAAAGATCCAATAGAGGGACTAGGTCCCTAGATTGGACCCAGAGGACGTAACGTCCGTTCTAGGTTTAATAAAAGTCAATGGTGTTTTTATTAGTTAAAACACGAAAAGAAAGTTGACGGTTATTTTCAAAGAGGTCCTTATAAGTTATTTGTCAGATTTGTGAAACTCGGATCGTATTTTTTTATGTTTTATATACAATTTTAATGAATATGTAAGATACAACTTGATCTAAACAACAACAAGTCACCAAACCAACACAGATTTAGAAACCTTGGGGTACCTGATGTTGTGCTATCCGAAGGGACAGGAAGTGATAGAAGATCTCAAACGAGTTTGAGTACAAGTAACTCAACTATTACGGTAGGTTGGTAGAGTAGGAGACAAGAGGGGAAAAGGAAGACGGAAATCAGAAAGGATCGTAGTCTCAGAAAAGGTTACTCAGTCGAGAAACATAGTCCCTCTGTTTCCTGACCTCGAAGTCGAAGTCGAAGCCGTAGTCATGAAGGTTACTTATAACTTGATCTATCATACGAGGTTTAAGTTCTGGAACCTTGGTGTCTTAACCCAGAAGAGACTTTTCTTTCAGAAACATTTATATTAGTCCAATGCTACTCCTGTATGAGGTCATCTCATTCGAAGGGACCACCGAGTCTACCATTTCTTAGACGGACGTCACGTCTTCTGGGTCCAAGTTAAGGACCCAGTTTTTCTCGGGGACCTCTTCCTTTACCGATGGGTGAGGTCATAAGAACGGACCTCTTAAGGTACCTGTCTCCTTGGACATGGGATATACCCTCTGTTTTTAAATGGATTTTGTAGACACTTTCGGATTCACCGGTTTATTTTGAACTTCTTCCTCGTTCAACGTTTCCGGTCTCTGGACCTTCCTTTGTCTCTCGTTCGATGTACAACCAGTAAACGTGTCCCAAATCAATTCCTTAATAAATATTTCTATACGTCTCTTACGTGCGCACGTACGATTCAGTAAAGTCAACACAGTTTGACAAATACCTGACATCGGACGGTCCGAGGAGACTGATACCTTAAGAGGTCCGTTCTTATGACCTCACCCAACGGTATGGGAGGAGGTCCCCTAGAAGGGTTGGGTCCCTAGTTAGGACGGAGAGAATACATAAGACGTAACCGTCTACCTAAGAAATGGTGATCACGGTGGACCCTTCGGGGACGTCTCTTACAACCCCATCACAATTTACACGTCACGGGTTCTCGATGACGTTCCAGTATGACCTCATCCCATCCGAAGGGAGCATCGAGTCAGTCATTTCTTAGACGGACGCTACACCCTCTAGGTACAAACTTAGGACCCAGTCCTACTAGGAGACCTCTTCCCTTACCGTCAGGTGGGGTCATAAGAACGGACCTCTTAGGGTACCTACCTCCTCGGACCGCCCGATGTGAGGTACCTTAACGTTTTTCAGCTGTACTGACTCACTGATTGTGTATGTTTTCTCGATCATTGTAATTGTCTTTCTTAGGAAAAGGTAGGGATTCGGGTCTTCTTCTTCAATGGACCTTGGTTTTTGTTTCTCTGATTCCCCTCTACCGGTACGATGTCTTCGACCATAGGATCTAGTACTTGAGTTAGTTCACTTCGTTGGAACGATCCCATTATTAATTAAACCGAAACTAAAGGAGGAAGATGGAGGGACGGTCACTGGGGTAATAGTCTAAGGTTTGTCTTCAGAAGGTTTGTCTTCTGAAATATAAAACCCCGAGGTTTTAGTGACGTCTACTACTGACGTCGGTATTTTAATTGTCTGTGAACGAGGAACCTTCCTTTCAATACTGGTTGGATCTATCGTATAATTTTTCGTCTCTGTAATGAAACGGTTGTTTCCAGACAGATCAGTTCCGATACTAAAAAGGTCATCAGCACATACCTATACTCTCAACCTGATATTTCTTTCGACTCAGGGTTTCTTAACTACGAAAACTTGACACTACAACCTCTTCTGAGAACTCTCAGGGAACCTGACTTTCCTCTAGGTTAGTCAGGTAGGATTTCCTTTAGTCAGGACTTATAAGTAACCTTCCTTAATACAACTTCGACTTTGAGGTCATGAAACCGGTGGACTACTCTTGTCGACAGAGTAAACTTTTCTGGGACTACGACTCTTTCTAACTTCAGTCCTCCTCTTCCCCTGCTGTCTCCTACTCTGTCAACCTACCGTAGTAACTGAGTTACCTGTACTCAAATTCACTTGAGACCCTCAACCACTACCTGTCCCTCCGGACCACACGACGTCAGGGACCCCAACGTTTATTAATCTATTCTGACTCGCTGACTTGACTTGACTTTGTCTTCGGTCTTTGTTCTTTCGAGTAACTAAATATAGGTATCTCTAGTTGGAGAGTCTCTGTAAAAAACCACTTGTTAGAACATCACTTCTGAACTTTCAAGTAGAGTCAAAATAAAAAATGGAAAGGATCTCACAGAGAGATAGGATGGATAGGAACACATATGAAAGACTAGTTTCGATTTCTTATTATGATAAATGAAAAGTAAAAATTATACAAATCAGGATTACAGTTAGAAGAAAAAAACAAACTGTTGACTTTCTACTCAAATCGATTTAAGATGTTAGGTTCGTTACTATCCTTCATCGCTTAGAGATACAGTAAAAAACGACAACAACAACAATGTACATCTTTGTTTGTGAGACGTTGACTGTCGCTGCAATGTGTCACGAACACGTCATCCGTCGTCTAAGCAAGATCGTACGAAATATCGTCAACGACGGTAAACTATTCATTGAGGTATACCTGACTACGACTTCGTGATTTAGTAACACAGAGGAAGTACGGTTTGTGACTAAGTATCGACATTGAATGGGACGTTCAGTAACGATGGTCTCAAATCTTTTATATGAACAAAAGGTGTTAGTGTTACCACGGAAGTTAAATAAGGGAGAACCGACTTAAACTGGCATGACTATGAAATCGTAGCAGTACATACAATTTGATTAAAGTCAGTCCGTAGATGAATATTAGTATTGTCCTAAACTTCCCTGGAATTTCCAGTGTATACAGGGAAGAGTGATCTACGTATGGTAGGGGTTTACTCTTAGTATATAGACCGAAGAAGAGTTTATTAGGTTACTGTCCCTTGACTGATGAACTCTACGTCGGAAAAGATACGAACCTATCCAAAGTAACGATTTTCAAGAAGGAATACAACTCCCCTTTAAATAATTGAGATAAAAAGTTTAGAATCAGAATCAAAATCAGAGATCCTATTATTTAAATTGAAATATAAAAAATAATTCGGAATTTATAAGTGATGGAGTTCTATAAATCGTTTCGTCAGTGCTAAATCAATTCCATATATAGCGGATTATTGGTATGTCTTGTTTAAATTAGACCAGGATCAAAAGGTTTCGTCATTCAAGATATAGTACGATTAAGATATATCTTTAAGTTCAATTTTTTAGTTACTCTTAAAATCTTCACACCTTAAGTTTCTGGATGGGTTTCAATATATAACTACAGGACTAAGAAGGAGTCTCAATATTTACTCGTCTACTATGTACCCTTAAAGACCTTTTATTAACAAGAGTAACATACATTTGTTGTAACGAGTATCTCACAAGAATTAAAGTTTGAATTTGAACTACATCTTTTATTTAGACTTAAAAATCACTTTAAGGACAATTATAGGAACCAAAATTAAAGATAGATTTAGAGTTCACCTAACAGTAAAGGAAGAGGTTTCCTAGAAGGACTAGGTCTCTCTATTGGACCCAGAGGACATAACCGTCTTCCTAAGAAATGGTGATCGTGGTGGACCCTTCGTGGGCGGTTTAGACTTTATCTCCTTTTTTATTTTTATTTTTGTAAGATTCTTAGGGTGGTTTTGTATTGGTAACTGATGTATAACTAGTGATTGATTTGTAAACTAATGACTTGTATATTGTTTTACCCCGAAGGGTCCACCGTGATCACCATTTCTTGGTCGGAAGGTTTCGTTCTCTGTATTCTCTGTACCCAAGTTAGGGACCTAGTCTTTCTAGGGGACCTCCTCCTGTACCAGTGAGTGAGGACATGAGAACGGACCTCTTAGGGTACCTGCCTCCTTGGACCGACCGATGTCAGGTATCCCAGTGTTTCTTAGTCTGTACTGACTTCGTTGAATCGTGTCGTATCGTGCGTTGTATATATATTTTGTACTATAGAGGTCCGACGTCGAATTCACGTGAAAAGAGTTTTGCCAAGAGGTCACTAGATAGTAGGTGATACTTCTAACGAACGTATAGAGTAAGGGGACGTAGATCAAATAGATTAGAAGCTTTGAAAGGAGTGGATCTGTTACCTGGTTTATAGACGATTCGACCAAAATGGTACCTAAATATAGTTATATCAAGTAAATAAATAATTCTTAACTTATAAATGAGTCCAGTCCGTACCTTATTTTTTCTCGTTTTCAGTTAGATTTAACACTTTTATAGATTATTGTAAAAAGGGTCTAAATCAAGGTGTGTAGTGTAAGACAGATGTAAGATCAGGAATTGTTATTTGACAGAACTCTTACTAAACAGAACAAGTAGAAGAAGATTATAATAGAATAGACTTAAGGTAGGAATAAAAGTCTATAAGTCTAAAACGTTTACCGAGACTCTAAACGTAAAGTTACGTCTAACTCAGGTTAAAAGTATCGACGGGAAGTGTAGTGTTCTTAAAACAAGTTTAAAGAAAAAGTAAAAGAGTAAAAAAAGTTTCCGTCTTAACCTTTTTTTATTTCGAAATACATCTATAATGGTATCGATTCCTAGAATATTTACGACCGTTAACCGATTTACATTTTTTAAGAATTGAATAGATCTTATAAATTATGAACTTATAAAATATACACGGGATGAGTTCTGTGAATAAACGAATAAATAAAAAAGACTTACTTCACGAATTTTAACAAAGGTTTCGTTTAATCAGGGGTTTAAGTCAAATATATATTGGTATTCTTTTGACGACGACGACGATGACGACAACGATTCAGCGAAGTCAACACAGACTGAGACACACTGGGATATCTACCGTCGGGTGATCCAAGGGGGTAGGGACCCTAAGAGGTCCGTTCTTGTGACCTCACCCAACGGTAAAGGAAGAGGTTACGTACTTTTATTTTTCACTTTCACTTCAGAGAGTCAGCACGGGGTAAGAATCGCTGGGGTACCTGACGTCGGATGGTCCGAGGAGGCGGGTACCCTAAAAGGTCCGTTCTCATGACCTCACCTCACAGTAACGGAAGAGACTATTCTTTTGATAACTAATAAATAGTAATACACTTAATAAATATCGGTTTACTTGAATATCATAGGTTTTTAAACAGTTGATGTTTAACCGTGATCGGTTCCCGTAAACGATAGAGGGAGACTCCTCTAACTTAGGACACGACTACGTCGACAACTGGAAGGTGTGTGGGACTTCCCTTAATTCGTACCTCTTACCTCGTGAATCCCGAGGTCCCTTTGACCTTCTTGTCCAGAAAGTCACGTCAAGTCAGTGAGTCAACACAGACTGAGAAACGCTGGGGTACTTAGCGTCGTGCGGCCCGGAGGGACAGGTAGTGGTTGAGGACCTCAAGTGAGTCTGAGTGTAGGTAGCTCAGTCACTACGGTAGGTCGGTAGAGTAGGAGACAGCAGGGGAAGAGGAGGACGGGGGTCAGGGAGGATCGTAGTCTCAAAAAAGGTTACTCAGTTGAGAAGAGTACTCCATCGGTTTCATGACCTCAAAGTCGAAATCGTAGTAAGGAAGGTTTCTTTTGGGTCCCGACTAGAGGAAGTCTTACCTAACCAACCTAGAAGAACGTCAGGTTTCCTGAGAGTTCTCAGAAGAGGTTGTGGTGTCAAGTTTTCGTAGTTAAGAAGTCGTGAGTCAGAAGAAGTGTCAGGTTGAGAGTGTAGGTATGTACTGGTGTACTTTTTGGTATCGGAACTGATCTACCTGGAATCAACCGGTACATTACAGAGACCAAAACTTATACGGAACAGATTGAGTTACTTTGATTCGGTACGGGTGTCCCGTTAGGTTCTGCCCACCCAGTACCACCTCTCCAGGCTGTCTTACACCAAGTGACCTCTTCCCTTACCGTTCGGTGAAGTCATAAGAACGGAACTCTTGGGGTACTTGTCATACTTTTCCGTTTCACTATCCTATGACTTTCTCCTTGAGGAGTCCAGTCATCCACGGGTTATACGATGACCTCTAGTCACCCTTTTATTGAGGTCTTTCTTACTTCCCTACCTCGTTTTTGTTATGGGTTGAGACCTACACTGACCACTATTTTCGTTCCAGGTTACGACATTTCTCGTTATAACGTATCCTTGGACCTTACAGTCTAGACACTTAGTTCCTTTTAACCTTCATCAGTTTGTTCTCTACCGTTCTCACTTACAGTTGTAAGATCCTTAGTCGCTTGATTTTACCTGACCTTACCTACTTAAATTGAGTCTACTGGTAATATAGATGATGACGTCCGTCCTTAGGGAGTCTTCTTTACCTCATCGGTAGTACCAGTTGTTTTCTCAGACTTTACGTCATGAACCTACTTTAGAGTTTTTGCTGTGTTACTAGAGACAAGTAAAGGTTCCGTTTGGTAAGTTGTAGTGTCCAGAAATCTATCCATTTATAAAAGTCCTTGACTAAAGAACTAGGGTCAGGAAAATAGAGGAATATAAATCTTTTCGTGATTCAGGAAAGTACTACTGTAGTCGAGGAACACTGATGGTCTTTCGGAAAACACTTTATTTACGACCTAACGTAACTTGAGGGGGAAGGGGTGTTAGAATATATAAGTGGAAAAGAGGGATGGAGAAACCTCGTCAAAGAGTCTCGACAGACTCCACGACAGAGGAACCGACGTCAGGAGTAAAACAGGGGTTTATTTTGAATTGAGTGACAAGAGTGTAACACCTAGTAAAAAATCAACTGTTTAAGTATATCATAAACTACTTATTGTGTTGATTTTATATTGACTTAACCTTTTTATTATTTTAAATTACTAATGTAACGGAAATGTATATTAGTATCGTTAAAAATACGGTAAAAGTGATTAAACGTAGAGATTAATTCCGAACAATTATTTCATATTGTGGTAAACTTTTATATCTCATTTTGTAGACTTTTCCGTTTTGTTGTATTAACACGGGAACAGTTCTTCGTCAGGACTGATACCCATGTGTCTCTATGAAAAATACTTCTGAACCAAATTCTATTAAAAATCATAAACATAAATTTCATAGTTTTCGTTTTATTAAAGGATATGTTCGGGAACACTTTAATCAAAAGTTTTTCACAAACCTATTATTCACTCATGAAAAAAGACATCTTATCTTGTCGACATATGAAATCCACTACAGTTGTATAAGTACCTTGACAACGTGATAAACAAGTTACGTGAAACGTCTGACGTAATGTGTCTACTCCACTTTTGTCGTCCTATAATAAATACGACGTGATACCGAAACTTTCACTGTAGTGTTAGACAGATTTTCAATGGTTAAATCGTTATGTTTACATCTAAAGAAGATGAAAGACTACCACGACACGACACGAATCAACGAGTCAACATAGGCTGAGAACGATGGGGTCCCTGACATGGGACTGTCCGAGAAAACAGGTACCCCTAAGAGGTCCGTTCTTATAACTTCACCCAACGGTATGGGAGGAGGTCCCCTAGAAGGGTTCGGTCCCCAACTTGGGTCCAAGAGTGTTTAACGTCTACCTAAGAAATGGTAGACTCGGTGGTCCCTTCGGGTACCCATAACCTCACCCACCGAATAAGGAAGAGGTCCCCTGGAAGAGTTGGGTCCTTAGTTTAATCCCAGAGGACGAAACGTCCACCTAAAAAATGGTTGACTCGATGGTCCTTTCGGGAATATTTATCCCCCTTTCCAGTACAAGATAATTCCTATGAGTAAGTAGATTTCATTTAGATCTGACCCAACAGTAAGGGAAGAGGTACCCTAGTAGGAATAAGTCCCTAGTTTGGACCCAGAGGACGTAACGTCCACCTAAGAAATAATGACCCGGTAGTCCCTTCCGGGAAAAGACTACCACTTTCACTTCAGTGAGTCAGTACAGGCTGAGAAACGCTAGGGTACCGGTACCCTAAGAGGTCCGTCCTTATAACCTCACTCAACGGTAAAGACTACCGTTGTCATACGTCAAGAAATTTCCTTTTTTATATGAAACGTACAAACTTTGAATAAAGGTAAGAAACGAACATAAAATCATTATCCATTTGTATCCTCTTTCCCCGTTGTCCTCTGTTCTACCAACCTATCGTAGTGACTGAGTCACCTGTACTTAAACTTGTTTGAACACCTCTACCGCTTCCTGTTCCTTCGGACCATACGAATTTAATTATCCCAACGTTTACTAATCTGTCCCGAAGGGACCACCGAGTCTCCAATTTCGCAGACGGACGTTACGCCCTCTGGGCCCAAGCTAGCGACCCAGCCCTTCTAGGGGACCTCTTCCTTTACCGTTGGGTGAGGTCATAAGAGCGGACCTCTTAGGGTACCTACCTCCTCGGGCCTCCCGATGTCAGGTGCCCCAGCGTTTCTCAGCCTGTGCTGACTCGCTGAAGTGAAAGTGAAATCACTAACTTGTCATTGTTTGTATCACTTTCCCCTTATTTTTTATTTTGGAAAGAGGTTCCGAAGTTCTACATCGGATAAACTAGTTGTTCAAAACTTTTTAAAACGTCTTTTCACACTAGAATTTTTGTGAAAATGGAATTTACTTAGTTTGACCTTATTGCCACCCCAACCCTTAGATCCATCCGAGGGACTCGAGATAGTCACTAAATAATTGACTCTTGCAAACCCCTTAGACAGTACTTTTTTCCGAAGGACATTCTAGGGACGTTAAATTTAGAGTTATTATACCTTTAAAATTAAGAAAGGTACAAAAGTTTGGTACCCAAAGTCGAAGGTTGAAGAACCAAATTGTCGTGACGGGGTCTCGTGTTTACTCATTGGTTTTACTCCAATGGGTCATAGACTACAGTAACACGGAGGAGGAGTGTGTAATCTTTGTTGTTACAAAGAAGGAAGACAGGGTCACCCAAGAGTAGGAGGGAGACTAAATCCAAGAACAATCAACGTCACATTACTAATTCGTGTTCATTCTGGTCCTTTCTTCCTTCAGTATAAATAACATGTCGATTAATCCGTGACACGATCAAGGAGTGTATAAAATAATAAGTTAAAGGAAAGACGAAATTACTGAGAAATGTAGAGAGATGGTTATATAAGTCAAAAGAGAATTCTGAAGGGTCACTTTACACGTCAAAACTAGGGACCGACCAGAAAAGGGGTGTTAGGAACAAATGAAAGAATGTTTCCTTGACGAAAGGAAAAAAGACACACACACAAAACAAAAAAAAAAAGGAAAAATTGAGTAGAAGATCTTACAAATTTAAAGTCAGACCAGACTCTTTGACTAATATTAATGATCGGGAGAAGGACCCAGAATAGGACCGGAGTGTGAGGAAAGTTTCACCTTCCATGGAGAGTTCTTTCCTGTGAATTAAAAGAGTGAGAGATAGAGTAAAAATTTTAAAATTAACAAAATCAGAACTTTTTTGAATTCATCAATTTTTCCTAAGACTCGTATTGAAAAGATAAGGGAACATTCGGTATTTACTTCCTCTTACTCAAGAGAAATTAAGGTCTATATATTAGTGAATTAATGAAAAGGTAGAGTTTTTCTTTTACAACTGCAATAAAGAGTAGTGTCCGATAACCTTCTCTTACCATCTCAAAACAAGATTACCCCGGTCAAACCACATGGACTACAGGACGTTACATTGCTATGTCAGACCTGAACGGACAGAGTCTTTACACTCCACTATTCTCAATTCGTCAGAAGGGAACACCGAGTCTACCATTTGTTAGACGGACGTTACGTCCTCTAGGTCCAAGCTAGGGACCATTCCGTCTAGGGGACCGTTTCCCTTACTGTTGGATGAGGTCATAAGAGCAGACCTCTTAAGGTACCTGTCTCCTCGGACCGCCTTATGTCAGGTACCCCAGCGTTTCTTAACCTGTGCTGACTCGCTGAAAAGTAAAACTGAAAGTGAAAGTTGTCAAGTCTCTTTTTCTCTTTGAAGTATCACTTTTGTTTGGATATCCCATTTCCAACAATAGGTTTAAGGCATCCACTTGTTTTGTCTTTGAGTACATTAAAATTACAAACAAATAAGTTATGTTTCACACCGCCAAAACTTGAGTCTAGAGAAATTTAAGTTTCCATTGTCTGAAATGTAATATTATACAGAAGTATCGTCTTGTACAGAAGATATCTTGGGACAGACACTGAATAAATATGATGTATAAGTTGTAAACGGACTCTCAAATGTTGGTTCTCACAGTTATAGTATACTGTCAGTGTTTAATATCTACTATATATCATTTACCAATTGGCTTCAGACTTAGTAGAAAAAACATTCACTTAATACTATATTGAAAGTATTTCATTTAAAAGTATGTTATTTTATCAATAAAATTCTAATGCCTAAGTACAAAATGTAAATTGTTGACGTACACGAACAGATTGAAGACGCGGGTTAGTTTTAGATCTTATAAAGACATTCAAATTGTTCAAAGGAGAGGGTGTCTCAGGTCTCTCTCCCTCCTCCCTCCCCCCAAGTCCTACCCCTTGTACACATGTGGGCACCGTCTAAGTACAACTACATACCGTTTTGGCTATGTTATAATATGTCATTAATCGGAGGTTAATTTTATTTATTTAAATATAATGTTTTACTTTCTAAAGGACTAAGGGACTACATCAGTTAGGTTCCCCAGAAGTGTAGAGTCCGTTAGGAATAGACTAGAGATAGCCTCTATATCCCAATCAGGTTCAGATTTTAAAGTATATTTACCTTTGTCACACATGATGAAACGCAGACCAACACGGACCGAACAATAAAAGTCATATTACAAAAATTAAAGTAGTAATAACAACATTATAGTTTTCAAGTATGAAAAATAATGTTTTACGAGAGAGTAATATACATACATCGAATCAAATAAATATGTACGTGGTCAACTGTCTATAAGTTAAACAAAGGTCAAAAACGAAATGTTTATTGTACCAATACTTATAAACATGTGGTCGAAGTAACACCGGACATAAAAAAAAAAAGACTTAATTTTTTCAGACATGTATAAAACCTATATTCAGGAAACAGTCTATCTATATAGCGTTCGTAAAATAAACTCAGACACTGAATGGATAATCAAAGTTTACGACGATAGTAAACTTATAGTGTTTATAAATTAAAAACTGATCCCATGTCAACAATATATTATAATATATTTAAAATACACATGTCGTAATATCGGACAACAAACATACGTGATGTTTCACTAGTGGTGTTATTCGATAACAGACCGTGGTATGATAACTGTGGGAAAGGAGTAAAGTCGGTGAGGGATTGACAATAAGGAAGCCCATAAAGAAGAGACATAGACACTCCAAACAAAACAAATAAATAGAACGAAAGATCTAAGGTGTACATCCATTTTAGTATACCATGGAGAGAGACAGACTGAATGGAGTGAATCGTATTTTGGGAGTCCAAAATGGGTACGACAACGTTTACCGTTCTAAAGGAAGAAAAGATACCGACTCATTATAAGGTAACACATTACACATACACACACACAACAACAAGTCAGTGAGTCAACACAGACTGAGACACGCTGGGGTACCTGACGTCGCGTAGTCCGAAGGGACAGGTAGTGTTAGGGGGTCTCAAACGTAGAGTAGGAGACAGTAGGGGAAGAGGACGGAAGATAGAAAGGGTCGTAGTCCCAGAAAAGGTCACTCAGTCGAGAAACATAGTCCACCGGTTTCATAACCTCGAAATCGAAACCGTAGTCAGGGAGGTTACTAATAAGTCTCAACTAAAGGAAATCCTAACTGACCAAACTAGAGGAACGTCAGGTTACCTCTTAAAAGAGACCGTGGTGTCAAACTTTCGTAATCAAGAAGTCGTCAGTCGGAAGAAGTACCAGGTTGAGAGTATAGGTATGTACTAATGACCGTTTTGGTATCGAAACTGATATACTTGGAAACAACCGTTGCACTACAGAGACGAAAAATTATACGACAGATTCAAACAGTGTTGAAAAGAAGGTTCCTCGTTCACGGAAAATTAAAGTACCGATGTCCGTGGTAGGTGTCACTGAAACCTCGGGTTCTTTTATTTCAGACAGTGACAAAGGTAAAAAAGGGGATAAACGGTACTTCACTACACTGGTCTTCGGTACTAGAATCAAAAAACTTACAACTCAAAATTCGGTCGAAAAAATGAGAGGAGAAAGTGGAAGTAATTCTCCGAGAAATCAAGGAGAGAAGAAAGACGGTAAACACACGAAAGTACACGTATAAACTCCAAATGTTACATATGAAGAATTTTAGTGTCCCGTGGAAGTTTATTATACTATAACGAAAAAGATTTTAGGGTTTTGTGATGTTGACTAACTAACAATACACCTGATGACTCAACAGACTCAAGAAGGATATAAAAGATATAATTGGGGAATAGTCTATTTACTGAACGTTTATAAAAAAGGATAAAGTATCCAACGGAAAAGTCAAACAACTACTAAAGGAAGTGACAAGTCTTTAAAAACTCATTAAGGTGAACAAATTAAATCGAAGACAACGAAAACAAAAACCACAGTTTAAATTTTTAATAACGTTTCTGGTCACACTTCCTCAATGACGAAATCAAAAGAAGATCCTCAAAATACCCAAATCCAGAATCCAAGAAACTTCAGTCATTAAGTAAAGTTCAACTAAAAAAACGTTTACTACATTCTATTTCTAAGTCATAGTAAAAAGAAAGGAAAGGAACTAGGTGGAGGGTCTTATGACCTTTATTCTCGTTTTTATTTGTTTACCCTAGATTAATTTTAATTTTCGAAGACGTGTTGCTTCCTTTGATATTCGTTCCACTTTTCTGTCGGAAGCCTTACCCTCTTTTATTATCGTTTACTTCGTTGACTGTTTGTTGATTAGAGTTTTTATATGTTCGTTGAATACGTCGAGTTAAGGTCTTTTTATTTACTGGGTTAGTTTTTTACCCGGTTTCTTGATTTATCTGTAAAGAGGTTTCTTCTGTATGTCTACCGATTGTTTGTATACTTTTCTACGAGTTGTAGTGAGTAATAATCTCTTTACGTTTAGTTCTGGTGTCACTCCATGGTAAAGTGTGGTCAGTCTTACCGACGCTAGGTTTTCAGATGTTCGTTATTTACGACCTCTCCCAACCTCTTTTCCCTTAGGAGAATGTGACAACCACCCTTACGTTTGATCATGTCGGTGATACCTCTTGTCACACCTCTAAGGAATTTTTTGACCTTTATCTTGACGGTATACTGGGTCGTTAGGGTGACGACCCGTATTTATGACTCCTTTGGTCTTGACTTTCTCTGTGCACATGGGGTCACAAGTGACGTCGTAACAAATATTATCGGTCCTGTACCTTTGTTGGATCTACAGGTAGTCGTCTACTTACCTATTCTTTCGACACCATGTATATGGGTCACCTCATAATGAGTCGGTAATTTTTCTATATAAACTTAGTCAAGATTACTCTACCTACTTTGACCTCGGTTAGTATGTCTCACTTCATTCGGTCTTTCTTTTTGTGGTTATGTCATATGATTATGTATATATACTTTAAATCTTTCTACCATTACTACTGGGACATACGTTCTGTCGTTTTCTCTGTGTCTACATATCTTACCTGAAAACTTGAGACTCCCTCTCCCTCTCCTACCCTACTAAACCCTCTTACCGTAACTTTGTATATATGATAGTACATTCTTTACTTAACGGTCAGATACAAGCTATGTCCTATACACTACGAACCCTGACCACGTGGCCCTACTAGGTCTCTCTACTATACCCCACCCTCCACCCTCCCCCCAAGTCCTAACCCTTGAGTACATGTGGGCACCACCTAAGTACAGTTACATACCGTTTTGGTTATGTCATAACATTTCATTTTATTTCATTTTTATTTTTGTTGTTTTTATTTATTTAATCAACGTGTACATAACTACGTAAATAAACTCAAGAGACAAGGTAACTAGTTTTTATTATTATGATTTAAATTTTTTAATGTTTTATAGTAAGACAAAAAGGGGACAGGAGATATGATCATTTCAGTAACCTAAATAAAAATGCATTTTGAAAGTGACGTGTAACCAAACTAAAACGAAATTCTCGGTTTATATAAACTTCGTTCGAAATAAAAATCACTCTTCTGTTAAAATATAAATAAGTGTAAGAATAGTAATCATTTTGAAAGTTAAAGAAAGATTTTTAAACTCACAAATAGACTTTATCCGAAGGAAATCTAATATCGTACAGAGTTTATAAAAGATATAACAATTGAAAGAGTTTAAACAAAAAGACTTTTACAAAGTAAAGTGGAAATACAAACTAAATAAAAGGGCTCATATTGGAAGACTCAACTTTAAAATTTCAGAAATTTAGACGATTATTAAATAACGTAACAGAAGACTGATCGTAAAAAGGATTGCCCTTCACTCGATAAAAAAAAAAAAAATTATAAACAAAGGGACATGTATTAACAGAAAGAAATGCTGATGATAATTCCAAAAGAAAACTAACAACCAAAAGTCCTAAAAATAGTATTACGGATCTTAAGTAAATTTTAAAAAAATAGGATGAGATTAAAACGACTTAAAGAACAAGAACTAAATATAACCAGGATTTTGATCAACCATAAACGAGTAATAAAGTAGTTTATAAAAAAGAAGGGGTAGAACGGGGTTCAATGTTAAAGTATATACAGTTCAAAGAATAAAATGAAGTCTAATGACTTAAAGATCAGTGAAAGTCGGAGGCAGGATAAAATAAAACTTAATAGAGACAACTAGATGGATTCAAAATTATAGAAAAAGAAATAGTACAGACTAGACGATAATACGAGTGGTCACTACTGAAAAGTAAAGTCTAAAAATATTTGCGTTTTAAAGTAAAAAAAGAAAAAATTATTAAACAAAAGAAAGAATACAAATATCAAAAGAAATTTTAAGATACGTTAAATAGTATCAATAAAATACTGGTATAATATAAGTAAAAAAGACAAGAGAATATAAATAACAAAAAAAGTACTAGTACCTAACAATAACAAAATGGATTATTTTTAAACAAAACACAACTTAAAATAACAACTTATATACTTAGAATTGACAAAAAGAAATTCTTATAAATCAAAACAAGAACAGCCATCATTTACATAAACATCGAGTCAATCTAAAAAAGTGTAAAATATTTATTCTGAAAAAATATTAATATAAATATTTATTCAAAGTAATCAAACTTAGATCTGATTCGAAGACCTCTTCCGTTACCGTGGGGTAAGGTCATGAGAACGGACCTTTTAGGGTACCTGGTTCCTTGGACCTTCCGACGTCAGGTACCCCAGCGACCCTCAACCTGTGCTGACTCACTGAAGTGAAAGTGCAAAGTGAAAGTACGTAACCTCTTCCTTTACCGTTGGGTGAGGTAACAAGAACGGACCTCTTAGGGTCCCTACCCCCTCGGACCACCCGACGATAGATACCCCAGCGTGTCTTAACCTGTTCTGACTTCACTGAATCATCGTTGTCGTCGTCTGATTCGAAGTCCCAGTAAAATTAATATGAGGATTTGGTGTACTGTACCTTAGAAACGATTTCAGACACACAAGTTATACCATACAATAAAGGTCAAAACAGTCTGAACCTATAAAGTGTTTAAATACACAACATCATCGAAAAGCCAAATATCCCAAAACCATAAAAAAGAAAAGACCCAAATTAAGTTAAAATGGGATACTGTAAATTCAATAATGAGTCGGTTCCAGATACTATATAGATTTGTATAAAGATGAACGGAAAGGAGACATATCGAAGGATGAGACTGTCAGACAGAACTTTTAAGGTCGACGTAGTCTGAAGGTCTGAAAACTAGGGAGGAAAGGTTGAAGTGGTTTCAGTAAAGTGAGTTAGGAGGGATGAGGTCAAAAACCATTTACAAAGTCCTGTCTTTCGGCCGTCCTCGTTTTCTAAGTAAACTAATCAAAGGGATCAATTCCTTTTCGTTATTGTTAAAAAAAATAACTTGTATGTGAATTAACTTCTTTTTGTTATTGTCGTCATTATCATTACATTTTTATCAAAGTACAAAAATGAACGAAACACATCCATTGAGTCACGCGACACGAATCAGTCAGTCAGCATAAGTTGAGAAACACTGGGGTACTTGACACATCGGGTGGTCCGAGGAGACATACCTTAAGAGGTCCGTTCTTATTGACCTCACTCATAAAAGAAGAGGTCCCCTAGAAGGGTTGGGTTCCTAACTTGGATCCAGAGGGTATAACGTCCGTCTAAGAAATGGTAGACTTGGTGGTCCCTTCGGATTCATTGAGTACCTCGACTTATTTATCGGATGAACAAGTGGAGTCGAAGCCATGAAACGTATAGATGTCTGTATCGAATAATCGTATAGTTTCCGTGTAAAAAGAGAGTTTGTTGTTCTCGTTGTTGTTATTGTTGTGGAAAAGGTTTTATTTTAAACTTTTATTTATAGAGGTTCTACTTGAAAATACTTCCTTATTATGATAAGTAAATAAGGTAAAACACTTATTTTCAAAGATGTCCCTTTAGTGGTCTCTTAGACGCAAACAGTCGATTGTCAATGTTAGTAGATGGAAACACATGTCAAACTTTCGTTATACTTTGAAATGTCTTTAAGTATCTGCTAATACGTTGTTAGAAAAATCTGTAATGGTACGAAAAGAAACGAAAATCTTAATTCTTTCCTTATACATAAATGACTACTGTTTGTTACGTGGTCCGTTACAAGACCACTAGACTATATGAAAATAAATTAAAATTATTGTTAGGAGACTCAATAGATAATAATAATAATAAGAGAAGGCTTACTCGTCTCTTTCGACTCACGGCTTCTTAACTACGAAAACTTGACACTACAACCTCTTCCGAGGACTCACAGGGAACCTGACGTTCCTATAGGTTGGTCAGGTAGGATTTCCTCTAGCCAGGAACCACAAGTAACCTTCGTGACTACAACTTCGACTTTGAGGTTATGAAACCGGTGGACTACGCTTGTCGACTGAGTAAACTTTTCTGAGACTACGACCCTTTCTAACTCCCGTCCTCCTCTTCCCCTACTGTCTCCTCCTCTATCAACCTACCGTAGCGACTGAGCTACCTGTACTCAAACCCATTTGAGACTCAACTACTACCTATCTCTCCAAACCGTACGACACCAAGTACCCTAGTGCTTCTCAACCTGTACTGACTCGCTGACTTGACTTTCAATTCTATGTTCGAATAAGTAAAAGGTTCTAGATTGTTAATGATCATCGTCACGACGTTAAATTTGGATTAATAAAATTAGGTTTGGTGAAAGAAAAGGGGTTTGTTACGTAAAAGGGTTTGTGTCACGTAAATAGATAACGATAAAAGATTAACGTGTGGTGTACAATATTAGAATTTGGATTGTAACCATGTTCGAGTCTCCCGGCGTACACAGTCCACTACAATCGACGACAAAAGGAAGGGAGACTTGAGTGTGAGTGTGTGTATATAATCACCCTTTATGTTATAAATGATCTCGACTTTTTCCATTTTCTCCGAAATCTACATTGTCTTTTTTTTTAGGTTTGTTGTTGTTTTGAGGATTTAAAACTATAAAGACAAGAATTTTTAACTTCACAAATATTCTAACGAAATAATGTTTCCAAAATCGAAAAGGAAGGAAAAAAGAGGAAACTTCCTCTGAGAAGTTTCCCCTTTTTAGTACAAGTAATGAGAAAGTGAATCCATAAACAGGACTTTCCAAATAGTTTAGTTATATGGTTAATTGAGTTTGTTCTACAGTATCTTCGATAATTCTTTTATGTATAACGAAGAATATTAATATGTGTATCTGAAAATAAATTTTTCAGTTTAAAGTGACTGTCACATTCAATAGTATTCACTCTTGTTTCCTGATCCTTGAGATTACGAAGGTTCCGTAACAACGTTTTGTTAATAACTTTAATATGGATGTAAAAAGAAAAGAATGAGAGACATGTTAAATCCATCTAAGATCATGTCATTTTTGTCAACCATTACTACTTTGTAAATATGAGCTCTTTTATTCCGGATTTATTGGATAAAATTTATGAACATGTTAGGTGTCTAATAGTTATTGTAGTAACTATTAATTATTGAAATATTTCTGTACATGTCTCAGTCAACGATGTATTATTAATGTACAAATTTTCCACTATTACATCTTAACAAATACATTTATTGTTTTCTTACCATTTTTTATTATTACATAGAAAAAACATTTACTGAAATGATTCTGAGAACTCGTAAAATATAAGTGTAAATATAATGGTTGACAGGGTTCAACCAGGGATTCATAGGACGAGTTACAACGAATTAGGTTATCTTACTCTGTTTCAATCCAAGTCTTCGTTTATTTTCAAAATGAGGAACTAGTCTTTCGTCGTGTGGACAGCCCGTGTTAACAAGACGAGTGCGAAGTCTTTTGTCACGACCCACGTCATAGAGATGTGTGTCGGAAGTCGACGACAGAACTCAACTCCACAAGACGGACCGTAAAGACGTGTGTCAGCGTCTCGACTCCACAGCCTCGTCGTGAAACGTAATTCTTGGGACCAGATCCATAGTCCCGTTCCGAAGACGTATACTGTGAGATATTCGTTCACTTTAATCTGATTCGTTTTTCCTTTTTGTTTTCGATCTGAAATAATGGGTCTAAGATAAAAATAAAGGGACCTTAATAATTACCCGGAACGATCAGTGTGAGTATGGTCACTTTTTTACCTTCTTTAATATAGTTTCACGGTCCATCGTCAAAACTACTGGAAATATGACAAAATGAAATATAAATTACTGTAACTGTTTTATCTCGTTACTACATAAATTGTTAAAGTCCACAAAAGGTTAGCATGACATTGTAAAGTGAAGTGGGTGAGATCATGAGAGTGGACCTTTTAGGGTACCTGCCTCCTTGGACCTTCCGACATCAGGTACCCCAGGAACTCCCAGTCTGTACTGACTCGCTGAAGTGAAAGTGCAAAGTGAAAGTACGTAACCTCTTCCTTTACCGTTGGGTGAGGTCACAAGAACGGACCTCTTAGGGTCCCTACCCCCTCGGACCACCCGACGGCAGATACCCCAGTGTGTCTCAGCCTGTGCTGACTTCGTTGAATCGTCGTCGTCGTCGTACACACATAAATTCATCTGAGTACTCTCAAATAGTAAAAAGAAAAATTTTCTGTGTATGTAGACTGTTTTATTTTACCGTTTAAAGGGATCGTTAAACTGGGGTTCCTAAACTCTTCACCTAATAAATTCTTTTTGACATTGTAAAAGGAACCTTATACTTCGATAACTACTTAGTAAAGTCTTACAAAGGATTTAGTACAATTGAAGAATTTACTTACTTCTATACTTAGTAGGTTTATCAATACAAATTTATTAAAATGGATCCTAAAATCCTTCGATTTTGAATGAAATACTTCTCATGGTATAAATACTTTATTTGTTCAGAATTTTAAACCTGTTCATGAACCCTATATATAGGATTTAAACAGTACCACCGTAACTTTGTCGTGTCAATGTTCTCTACGAGGATATTTGATAAAATAATCCTTCAATAAATTCTTTAATTTCACAGATCTTACATCTTAGTAGATTAAACGAATGATATACGGTCTTATAGACCCTACTATTCGAGTAATGTTGAGTTCTCGGTTAACATTCTTAAAAATACTCTGATAATGCGAACAGTGTTAATCATCAAAAAATAGATCTTTATCAAAAGTTTTATTTTGTGTTTTTATTAAGTCGTTATAACGAGATTTGATATATGTGTTTTTAATTCGTTAAAATCAACCTGAACTATAATCTTCTTTATTATTATATTTAAAAAAGAATCAATTCTGATTTTTACGGTAAGTCAATTCAAGTCAAGTCAGCGATCCAGCACAGGCTGAGAAACGTTGGGGTGCTTAGCGTCGTGTGGTCCGGAGGGACAGGTAGTGGTAGAGGACCTCAAGTAAGTCTGAGTGCCGGTAACTCAGGTACTACGGTAGGTCGGTAGAGTAGGACCCAGCAGGGAAAGAGGAGGACGGGGGTTAGAGTGGGTCGTAGTCTCAGAAAAGGTTACTCAGTCGAGAAGTGTACTCCACAGGTTTCATGACCTCGAAGTCGAAATCGTAGTAAGGAAGGTTTCCTTAGGGTCCCGACTAGAGGAAGTGTTACCTGACCAACTTAGAGGAACGTCAGGTTCCCTGGGAGTTCTCAGAAGAGGTTGTGGTGTCAAGTTTTCGTAGTTAAGAAGTCACGAGTCCGAAGAAATGTCAGGTTGAGAGTGTAGGTATGTACTGGTGTCCTTTTTGGTATCGGAACTGATCTGCCTGGAATCAGTCGTTTCATTACAGAGACGAAAACTTATATGATAGATCTAATCAGTATTGAAAAGAAGGTTCCTCACTCGCAGAAAATTAAAGTACCGACGTCAGTGGTAGACGTCGTTAAAACCTCGGAGTTTTTCACTTCAGACTGTGACAAAGATGATAAAGGGGTAGATAAAAGGTACTTCACTACCCTGGTCTACGATACTAGAAGTAAAAGACTTACAACTCGAAATTCGGTTGAAAAAGTGAGAGGAGAAAGTGAAAGTAGTTCTCCGAAAAATCGAGGAGAAGTGAAAGACGGTATTCCCACCACAGTAGACGTATAGACTCCAATAACTATAAATAGGGTCGTTAGGTCGCAAAGAGTACTACATGAGACGTATCTTCAAATTAATCGTCCCACTGTTATATGTTGGAACTACATGAGGAAAAGGATAAACCTTGGTCAGACAACAAGGTACAGGTCAAGATTGACAACGAAGGACTAGACGTATGTCTAAAGAGTTCTCCGTCCAGTCTACCAGACCATAAGGGTAGAGAGAGTCTTAAAAGGTGTCAAATAACACTAGGTGTATCAGTTTCCGAAACCGTATCAGTTATTTCGTCTTTATCTACAAAAAGACCTTGAGAGAACGAAAAAACTACTAGGTCGCCTACAACTGTTAAACTAAAGACCAAGGAGACGGAAAAGATTTTGGTCGAACTTGTAGTCCCTCAAGTGCCAAGTGCATAACGACTTCAGACCGAACCTCTTGAAACTCGCAATGAAATTATCGTACACTCTACTCACGTTAACACACCATCAAACTCGTATAAAACCGTAACAGAAAGAAACCCTAGCCTTACTTTTGACTGGAAAAGATCAGGACACCGGTGACGACTCAAAAGGTTTAAACGACCGTATAACTCACGTCGTAAAAGTGTCGTAGTAGAAAGTCCTAAACATTGTCGAGTTGACCTTAAGGTAGTGGAGGCGATCGAAACAAGCATCACTACGAAAGATTCCGGGTGAACTGAAGTGTAAGGTTCTACAGACCGAGATCTAATCACTAGTGTGGTAGTACTAATAGAACCAGCACTTCTAGAAAAAACATGTCAAGAAGGCACATAATAACAGTGGAGAAGAATTATAGAGGACGAAGACAATCCAGGTCTGGTGAAGACAGGAAATAGCTCGGTTAGAAACGTACTTTACAAGGGAACCATAGAGATTAAAAGAATTTCTCTAGAGATCAGAAAGGGTAAGACAAGAAAAGGAGATAAAGAAACGTAACTAGCGACTTCTTCTGAAAGAATAGAGAAGAACGATAAGAAACCTTGAGACGTAAGTCTACGAATATAGAAAGGAAAAGAGGAAACGAAAAGTGGAGAGAAGAAAAGTTTCGATAAACATTCCGGAGGGGACTGTCAGTAAAACGAAAAAACGCAAAGAAAAGGTACCCCTACCAGAACTAGGGACAGAGGACATGTTACAGTGCTTGGAGTAAGGTAACAAGTAAGCCGTGAGATAGATAGTCTAGATCCGGGAATTTAGATAAAGAGTGAAGGTGACATATTAGTATTCCCTAAACTAATCGGTTCTAATTATTATCTCTATTGTCTAATTTACAATTAGATGTCCTCTGAATGCTCAGAAAGTTATGTGTCTATAGATTGCGGTTAGAGAAAATTATTGAAAAATTAACACACAATTAACAAATAAGTAATTTAACAAATAAGATCATGAAACAGATCTCAGAGATCACCGAGACTTACTTTCTTAGGTTCGGGGATCAACGAACATTTGTTGTTTCGTCTGTAAAAATAACGTAAATTTAATCAACGTTACCTTTTTGTACACTCCTATACGTACCTCGAAAGAGTCGGAAGTACTCGATTTGAATGACGAATTTTGTCTTTAGAGTTGTAAGTTTATGATTAAAATTTTAATTAAGTTTTATAATTAATATAACTGAGATAAAGACTGAGTTTTGATCTTATATACTTAAATACCATTTACGTATAGTGTCCTTATAAATCTTGTATGATAGATATTAGTTCTGAAGGATATTTAACCTGGATATTAATTCCTTTGTTATGTATGGAACAAAAAAAGAAAAAAATTTTTTTTAATCAATAATATTCGGTCCCATACCTTACTGTATCGTACCAGAAACAGGAATTTCTCTAGTACAAGATCATGTTCTACGTCGACACTTTTGTTTCATAGTTTTATACTACTCTTTTCACATTTTATGATACTTCAATGTTTCCTTCCTCGTCTCTAATCCCCTAGTATAAATTTGAACAAAAACTACCTAATGATGTAAGTTGGTCCGGTTCGTTCAATAAGGATCCCTTTACGAATCTCCTTAATTTTCGACAAACTCCTTGTCGTTCTAATTTCCCTATCTTATATCCCTGTATGTCTGAACCTTCTATTATGACTTTCATCTACACGTAACTGATCGTTTGTTATAACGTGTGGTCCTTAATTTTAAAAGTAAAATAAAACATATATCGTTTGACTCTTAGTTATGTACACAAAAACTTCTTCAACTAAATAAAAAGAAAATCTTTTTATTGAGACTGTAGTCTAATTTATACCTACCTGCGTGACTAAAAGACCCGTCACCCCTTACTTCATTCTTATTAATTTTTGATAACTACTCTTTATTATCTTCTAGACTTCATGTCTTTACCGTCACCCCATTTGTTTAGTTTTCACTTTCACTTTTAGTGAGTCAAGCCAAACTAAGAAACGTTGGGGAACTTGATATGTCAGGTACCTTACAAGGTCCAGTCTTATGACCTCACCCATCGGAAAGGGAAGAGGTCCCCTAGAAGGGTTGAGTCCCTAGTTTGGGTCCAGAGGACGTTACGTCCGTCCAAGAAATGGTCGACTCGGTGTTCCCTTCAGGTTCTCATGACCTCACCCATCGGAAAGGTAAGAGATCCCCTGGAAGGCCTGGGTCCCTAACTTAAAACCAGAGAGCGTAACGTCCGTCTAAGAAATGGTTGACTCAATAGTCCCTTCGAACCCTAATTTATCCCCGTCCCGTTAATGTTCTTTGAGACAAACCCATCTTATTTACAATGGACTGACCTATACTCGTCTTTCTATTCTTTAACAAATTATATTAATACTTCTAAAATCAAACTCCAATAGTACTTCGATAATTGATCGTATTCCCTAAATTGTTTCACCTTGGTCAAAATTAGTACGACCACCTAGAATTAAATAAACAGGAATGTGTAGTTCACCAGTTTACACTGAAAAGGAAGGATTACCTAAGACGATGTAACCTAGAGTCTTACCCCGTCGCGACCTTAATCTTGTTCATAAAAGTGATCAAAAGAATTACCCTGTTCAGATAACTCAGTATATATTAGATTTCTTTCTCCTTACTGTTATATGTTTACAGGACTATAAATCAAAGGATTGTTTACACACGTGTAATACACACACACACAATCAACGAGTCAGTACAAACTGAGAAACGCTAGGGTACCTCCCATCGAGCTTTCAGAGGAGACAGAAACCTTAAGAGGTCCGTTCTTATGACCTCACCTAACGGTAAGGGAAGGGGTCCCCTAGAAGGGGTGGGTCCCTACCTCGGATCCAGAGGGCGTATCGTCCGTTTAAGAAATGGTAGACTCGGTGATCCCTTTGAGGAACACGTGTAATGAACTTGAGTTTACACTTCCCTTCAAAAGTCATATAATCACATGTGTATTCTTCCATCTTTGAACTAAGGTCACCTAAACGAGTCAGTATTCCTTTTGAGTCCTTGGTAAGTTACGTTCAGAGACACTTTTCCTGGGTCTCGGGACCAAACTCTAGGGACTCAGTATGTCGTATAGAGTAACCAATAGATAAAATGTGTACCGTCACATATATAAAGGAACAATGAGAGAGGTAAGTAGGGTGGGAGAAGAAGGAGAGGAGGTGGGTACAGGTATTCAGACAAGAGATACAGACGTAGAGGTAAGAACGGACCGTTCAAACCCCTTTTTTTCTTTCATTCGTTGTTGTTGTTGTTGTTTTTCACAGGTCTCTTGTCCTATAACGTTCGTTTTTCTTCTTTTTCACGTATTAAGATTCCACTTAAGGTTAGTATACCATTTTAGGTAAATTTATAAAGAATGTCAAGTATTTTTACAATTCTGTCTCCTTTTCTTTTTTTTTTTCCTTCTTTTTGTCCAAGAAACTTTCAACGTACTTCTTCATAAAGTTTTTTCCCTACCCCATATTAATAATATAAGTCCTCTGACGTACCCCGAAAGGCTCATCGAGTTTATCATTTCTTAGACGGACGTTACTCCCTCTTGATCCAAACTAGGGACCCAGTCCTTCTAGGGGACCTCTTCCCGTACCGTTGGGTGAGATCATAAGAACGGACCTCTTAAGATACCTGTCTCCTAGGACCTCCCAAGGTCAGGTACCCCAGTCTTTCTCAGCCTGTGCTGTTTCACTGATTGTGTGTTGTTCTGACGTACTAAAGATAAAAACCTTTTAACACGAAAGATTATGTTTCTTATCTTAAATTGTATAAATGGAAGAATCTTAACTGTCTTGACTCGGAACCGTCCAGAGATGAAGGTCATTGTCTCGGACAGGGATATCTTGTTTCTGTGTCAGACGAGTGACACCAGAATTATAAGATCGTTCTGTCTCCTTCCCAAGGTACTGGTTACGGAAGATGGCTTGAATCGTTGACCGACGAAATGGAGAGGACGCCGTTCCTTTTACTTGCAGCTCTTCAGACCTCGATTACCATGGTGAAAAGTCCTTTCTGAGGAGGGCCTTGATTGGTAATTTGGTTACTAGGTAGTTTATAAACGGATAGGAGGTTCCCTTCTGTTCCAGGTGTCCAGTGTTCTAAAGAATTTTCTCAATAAAAAAAGAGAAAGAGACTTAGTAAGTTTACTCTATAATAGAACAGTCTGTATCTTCGTTTTCGGACTTAATATGAAAAAGTAGAAAATGAGTAATCAAATCTTTCATTAATATTTGTTACAGACAATCAAGTAAGTAAAATCCAGAATCATATAAATGTAAGTATTAGAGTAGATTCCATTTACAATATAATTAATTTGTTAAACAATATATACATTAACATCAAAAAAAAAAAAAAAAAAGGTAAGTATCAGGTCCGTAACAAGATTCATGACTATCCTTCTACTGATCGAAAAAAAAGTCTAGTTGTAAAATAATGACATCTAAAACGAACCGAGAATTAAGTGGGAAAACGTTTGTTTCATAACGAAATGAGTGACACTGTGTATTTTGTCTACACCTTTTTAGTCACCCCAGGATTTTCATTTGCCAATGAGAGTTAAATCGATGGTAGTGATATCCTTTGGGTAGGGACGTCGTGTTCTAATTTTCTAGTGTTTTGTTCAATCAGAATTTATATGAAACCAAAAGAGTCTTGTGTGTGTGTGTCTTTAACTTTCCTACTTTTTGGTACCAATGCAAAATATACAGTGACTGAGGGTCAAATCCAAAGAATATACTATCATATTTTACGTCACCAATATAAATGATAATAAAGTTTAATGTAAAACTATCTTTATAAGGCGTCACAGAATAATAACCAGAAACCTCTTCACTTGGTCAAAAAATTTATGTTTATGAATGGGAAGATGAGATAAATTACAAAATGTACGATTGGTACGTTGTCTAATTATAAAAGTCCTAAGATAGAGTAAATATGTTGAATTTAAGATAACATATAAACCTATAGTAATGTCAATTAGATTTTAGTACATCCATAATTATTGAAAATGTCGAGTCAGCTGGTTCCTCAAACTATGGAAAGGGTGTCATTTAATTGTCATAAATAATGTTTTCCGGTTATCTTTGAGAGAGACTTATAAAATTTGACTAGAATTTTACTGAACTAAAATGTCTTAGGTCCCGACGAGATCGAAAGACGCGGATAGATATGAACCCAAGGTTAAAACTAAACCAAAAGATTGGGACTTTGGATGTATAAATTGTTTATAGTATCAGTTTAGACGTGATCTACAAGAAACCTGTTTTGTCTCTTGTATCAGAATTAGTAATAATGAAAAGAGAGGTTCCCAAAATATATCTTTTAGTAACCAGATCTGTACCACACACCTGAAGGGACAACCGAGTCTACCGCCATTTCGTAGACGGATGTTACGCCGTCTGACCCCAAGTTAGGGACCCACCCCTTCTAGGAGACCTCTTCCTTTACCGTTGGGTGAGGTCATGGGAAGGGACATCTTAGGGTACTTACCTCCTCGTAACATCCGATATCAGGTACCCCAGGGTGTCTCAGCCTGTACTGACTCGTTGAAGTGAGTGAGTGACTCAATGAGTCTGTACAACACACACACGTAAATCAACGATTCAACACAGTCTGAGAAACGTTGGGGTACCTGATTTTAGAGTTTATTCATCTTTATCATTTATATTCAATTAATAAAATTTATTTGTACATTATTTAATTAATTTATACATTATTGAATGTATATTATTTAATATTAATAAATTAAATGTCTTTTTAATTTTCATCTTAATAGATTTTCTTATGTAACAGAATTCGTCACCAAGAGTTTACATCGAACATAGGTTATGTGGACCTTTCACTTTCACTTCAGTTCAAGTTGAGAAACACTGGGGTACCTGATATCGGGTGGTCCGAGGAGGTAGGTGCCCTAAAAGGTCCGTTCTCATGAACTCACCCAACGGTAAAGGAAGAGGTCCCCTAGAAGTACTGAGTCCCTACCTTTGTCCGGAGGAGGTAACGTCTGTCTGTGAAATGGTCGACTCGGTTGTCCCTTCGGGTAATATGGACCTTCCGATGAATTTTTTTTTTAAGAACCAGGATGGACGTCTTAAAGAATAAGAAATCAAGGACACACCTTCGGTTCTTAAACGTAAAGAATTTTCAAGGGTCTATTACGACTACGAAGACAAAGTTATTGACATAAAACTCTAGGTAACGGAATTTTCTAAGTTTGACTTAAGGTAAAAGTTTTGAAACGAAATATATGTTGAAATGTACCTTATAATCGTTACCCTCTTTTATATATTAGATCGTAGTAAAATATTTGATTATATGGTAAATAAAATCTTTAATCTTTTGGTTCCGTGTCCCTTGATTTACTAATTAAATCTAGTATTAAGTCCCATGAAATGTGACTTTTACTTAACTTTCTATACACCCTTCCAAGTACAGAAATGTACGAAGTTTTTTCTCGGTCTAAATCATTACCTATACTTTCCCTAAAACACTCTCTTTTTTCTAAGTTACCTGATGTCTCTACTTCTTATAGTCTTTTACGTAGTCCTTTATCACTTTTTTTTTACTTCGACTAAGTCAAGATCAAAGATGTATAATTTTTAATCTTCATCAGTGGAAGTAGGAGTATGGGTCAGTGAAGTCAGCACAACCTGTAACACTGAAATACCTGGTACAGGGTGGTCTACGGAGACAGCTACCTTAAGAGGTCCGTTCTTATGACCTTACACAACGGTTTGGGAGGAGGACCCCTAGAAGGACTGGGTCCCTAGTTTGGGTGTATAGGAGGACAACAAAAAATCAGTGAGTCAGTACAGACTGAGAAACTCTAGGGTACCTTTATGAACTCGTAGTCAACAAGGTTACTTATAAGTTCTAACTAAAGGAAATCCTGACTGGTTAAAATAAAGAAACGTCAGGTTCCTTGAGAGTTCTTAGAAGAGGTCGTCTTTTCAAGTTTTCGTAGTTAAGTGACTGGGAGTCGTAAGAAATATCAGGTTGAGAGTGTGGGTATGTACTGGTGACCTTTTTGGTATTGACTAATATGTCTGGA
This sequence comes from Capra ibex, assembly GCA_006410555.1. Taxonomy (NCBI): domain Eukaryota; kingdom Metazoa; phylum Chordata; class Mammalia; order Artiodactyla; family Bovidae; genus Capra; species Capra ibex. The sequence goes on from SJYO01020080.1 coordinate 32,414,420, forward strand.
AACAACCGTTTCATTACAGAGACGAAAAGTTATACGACAGATCCAACTGGGATCGAAAAGAAGGTTCCTTGTTCACAGAAAATTAAAGTATCGACGTCAGTGGTAGACGTCACTAAAACATGGGGTTCTTTTATTTTAGACAGTGATAACGGTAAATAAGGGGCATAGGTCTCAGAGGACGTAACGTCCGTCTAAGAAAATGTCGACTCGGTGACCTCTTCGGGAAGTAGGATGTTGTTATATTTTCGACTTATTTGACTTTTAATTGTTGGAAAGAATGGACAATTTACTTTGATTTCACAGTTAACAACGACGACACAACAAGTCAGCGAGTCAGTACAGGTTGAGAAACGCTAGGGTACCTTATACCCTAGAAGGGAAAGGAAGAGATAGTGGACCTCAAACACGTTTGAGTACAAGTAACTCAGTCACTACGATAGGTTTCTAGATCGGAAGACAACAGGAGAAGAGGACGAGAGTTAGAAAGGGTGGTAGTCCCAGAAAAGGTTACTCAGTCAAGAAGCTTAGTCCACCGGTTTCATAACCCCGAAGTCGTTGACAGGAAGGTTACTTATAAGTCTCAACTAAAGGAAATCCTAACCGACCAAACTAGAGGAACGACAGGTTCCTGAGGGTTCTCAGAATTGGTTGTGGCGTCAAGTTTTCGTAGTCAAGAAGTCAAGAGTCGGAAGAATGTCAGGTTGAGAGTGTTGGTATGTACTGATGACCTTTTTGGTATCGAGAAACTGATAGACCTGGAAACGATCGTTTCACTACAGAGACGAAAAATTATGTGAGAGATCCAAACAGTATCGAAACGAAGGTTCCTCGTTTGTATAAAATTAAAACACAGACGTCAGTTGTAGGTCTCACTAAAACCTCGGGTTCTTTTATTTCAGACAGTGAAAAAAGTAAAAAAGTGGGAAATAAACGTTACTTCACTACCCTGACCTACGGTACTAGAAACAACAAACTTGTAATTCAAAGTTCAGTCGAAAAAGTGACAGAAGGAGAAAATGGACGTAATTCTCCGAAAAATCAAGGAGAAGTGAAAGACGGTAATCCCACCACAGTAGACGTATAGACTCCAGTGACTATAAAGAGGACCACAGAACTAAGGTCAAACACTAAGTAGGTCGAGTCGTAAAGTATACTCCGTGATAATTTACTCGTCCCACAGTTATTTGTCGGAACTACATGAGGAAAGGATTAAAACTTAGTAAGAATACAAGGTCTTGGACTGTCCATTTATGTATTTTAGTATTTTATGAACCTGTATGTGACTAACCTTATCAGGTTACTACTCCTGACATTGTACTCTCACTCTTTGGTTTTACTCTCACTCTTTGAAGACGTCAAAGACTAGAATCCTCCAAGGGTGTGAAAGTACCTAAATAAAATTACTTGGGGTGGTCCAAAAGTTCTTTTTTTAGTTCTTCTTAGTCTCCGTCTTCAAACCTTTGTCATTGGTAGTTTCTTTTATGAGGGTCGTATGAAAGGTGTGGTTTTCGGATGAGAAATAACATTTCATAAAATATTCTCGGAATAGACCGTATATGATTTCCCGTTAATTAATAAGACGGATGATATGACTGTCATGATTGTCATGGTTAAGGACCCCTTTTATACCTCATTCCTTTACACCTTACCAAGTCGGTGAAACCATCTGTCAAACCATCAATGGATTTTTTAAGTTGTCAGAATATTGGTACAAGGATCTGTAAGTGAATGTTGTAAAATTTTGTACAGGTGTGTCTTTGAATACAAGATGGATCCTTACATATATCTACGAAATAGGGATTTATGACATTCATTTCGTTTGGTCTACGGGAAGTTAGGTAAACAACAAGTTAGTGATTCAGTACAGGTTGAGAAACACTGGGGTACCTGATGTCGTACGGTACGAAGGGACAGGAAGTGGTAGAGAGATTTAAACAAGTTTAAGTACAGGTAACTAAACCACTACGACAGATTGATAGAGTAGAGGACAGTGAGGAAGAAAAAGACGGGAGTTAGAAAGGGTTATAGTCCTAGAAAAGGTTAGTTACGTAGTCCACCGGTTTCATAACATCAAGTCGAAGTCGTAGATAGAAAGGTAACTTATTAGTCCTAACTAAAGGAAATTCTAACTAACCAAACTACAGGAACGTCAGGTTCCTTGAGAGTTCTCAGAGGAGGTCGTGGTGTTAAGTTCTCGAAGTTAAAAAGTCTCAAGACGAAAGAAATATCAGGTTGAGAGTATAGGTATGTACTGATGATCTTTTTGGTATCTAAACTAATATGCCTGGAAACAGCCGTTTCATTACAGAGATGAAAATTGTACGACAGATCCAAACAGTATCGAAAGGAAGACTCCTCGTTCGTACAAAATTAAAGCACCGACGTCAGTTGTAGGTGTCACTAGAATCTTAGGTTCCTTTATTTTAGACAGTGACGAAGATGAAAAAGGGGAAATCATGTAGGTATGGTATCATATAATAAGTCGTAACTTTTTACTCGATAGTCCAGTTCCTTTCTGTATTTATGTGGATTTACGTATAAAGTTTCAAATTTTCCAACATTTTTTTTAGATATATGATTTTCTAAGGTTAATACACTATAATACCCTTTCCGTATTGACATCTCTATTAATTGTACACACTAAAGACGGCTGGTACCTATCTATTCTACGTTACCTTAAGAATATACCACTTTGATAAGACAAACTATGATATTACTTCCTATGTACTGTAATACGTAATTAGTTTTGGGTACCTTGAAATGAAGAAGGGACCACCGAGTCGTCATTTCTTAGTTAGACGTTAACTCTTCTACGTTCTCTATACCCAAAGTAGGAACCCAGTCCTTCTAGACCTCTTCCTTTACCATTGACTGAGGTCATAAGAACGGTCCTTTTAAAATACCTGTCTCCTCGGACCGTCCCATATAAAAGAACCTAGTGTTTGTAAGTCTGTACTGACTCGTGTGTGTACCTTGAAACGTCCTATATGGAATTACATACGTTTAATTTATAGGAAATCCCCCATCTTCTAGTGTCCTACCATAAGTCTTACAATGACTTATTCGATCGACATAATGTTTTTGTGCTTTGTTAGAGTGGTTTCACCTATACCCTTTTCTATCTCGGAATCTCTTTGAAACCTTTACTCACCTTAAACATTCTAACTTTGTTTCTTCGACTTCTATTCTAAATATGGTACTAATTTTTCCAACAAAGATCCCCATCACAGGACAGACTGAGAAAACGTTGGGGTGCCTGACATTGGGAGGTCCGAAGAGACGGGCACTCTAAAAAGTCCGTTCAAATACCCGTATCCAACAGTAAAAGAGGACGTCCCCAAGAAGAGTTGAGCTCCTGACTCGGGTGTAGAGGATACAGGGGACGTAACGTCTACACAAGAAATGGTGACTCAGTAACCACTTCGGAAGGTCCCCATGTGTACGTACGTACGATTCAAGGAAGAAAACACAGTCTGTGAAACGTTGGGGTACCTGACATCGTGTGGTCGGAGGAGACAGGTACCCTAAGAGGTCCATTCTTATGACCGCACCCAACGGTAAAGGAGGAGGTCCCCTAGAAGGGTTGGGGTCCTAGTTTAAATACAGAGGAGACAGAGGACGTAACCGTCCGTCCAAGAAATGATGATCGTGGTGGACCTTCGGGAAGGTCCCCATTATTCAATTTTTAACACAGAGATGACATGTACATATGACCTCTGCTTGTCGATCCATTTACCTACCGTCTAACACCCTCCGTCGAAAGAGTGTCAAACTAATTCAAACGTCTGGTTGTTCCCCTGCCCCGATTTTACTAAACATCGTAGTACCTAATATCAACCTCTAAGATACTTGAGTGTCAATCGAATTGTATCTACGTGTATAAACGTATATTTTATGAATTTCTTTATACATATTAGACATACGTCCGGTTCTTCGTTGTCAATCTTGACCTGTACCTTGTTGTCTGACCAAGGTTTATCCTTTTCCTCATGTAGTTCCGACAGATAACAGTGGGACGAATAAAGTGAAGATACGTCTCATGTAGTACTCTTTGCGACCTGACCTTCTTTGTTTTCGACCTTAGTTCTAACAACACTCTTTATAGTTAGTGGAGTCTATACGTCTACTGTGGTGGGAATACCGTCTTTCGCTTCTCCTTGATTTTTCGGAGAACTACTTTCACTTTCTCCTCTCACTTTTTAAACCGAATTTCGAGTTGAAAGTCTTTTGCTTCTAGTACCGTAGGCCAGGGTAGTGAGGTACCCTTTATCTACCCCTTTGTCACCTTTGTCACAGTCTGAAATAAAAACCCCCGAGGTTTTAGTGACATCTACCACTAATGTCGGTACTTTAATTTTCTGTGAATGAGGAACCTTCTTTTCAACACTAGTTGGATCTATCGTATAAGTTTTCGTCTCTGTAACGGCTGTCCAGACAGATCAGTTCCGATACCAAAAAGGTCATCAGTACATACCTACACTCTCAACCTGACACTTCTTCCGACTCGCGACTTCTTGAATACGAAAACTTGACACCACAACCTCTTCTGAGAACTCTCAGGGAACCTGACATTCCTCTAGGTTGGTCAGGTAAGACTTCCTCTAGTTGGGACCCTAAAGAAACCTTCCTTACTACGATTTCGACTTTGAGGTCATGAAACCGGTGGAGTACTCTTATCAACTGAGTAACCTTTTCTGAAACTACGACCCTCCCTAACCCCTGTCCTCTTCTTCCCCAGTTGTCTCCTACTCTACCGACCTACCGTAGTGACTGAGCTACCTACGTTCAGACTCACTTGAGGTCCTCAACCACTACCTGTCCCTCCGGACCGCACGACGCTAACTAAGTACCCCAGCGTTTCTCACACTGTACTGACTCACCGACTTGACTTGACTTGTGTATATAAAGGAACAACACGGTTGATTCTCTCGGAGCTTTATGATCGTTGTAGGTCATCGTTACACCTATAGGTACGTGTATAGGACCAAAAATAATAACACGTTTTTTCCTGGGTCTCGAAAACCTCTTAATAGATTTATATCTTGACTCCTAGATACGTTATCCTTTGAGTACAAAGGTCTTTAATTCTTTTACGAGTTATTCTTTTTTTTTTTTCTAGGGATATAAATACCCTAATAAAGTTTCTCTTTATTCCCAGTTGGTCTCTAGGGTCACCGGTTTTGACCTTGTCAAATTCGTCATTCTATTTTATCATAACCTAATCTTGAATTTCATATTCTGGTCATATGACCAGACTCATATGAACAGACTCAAGTATATTTATACTTATTAAGTTTATTAGACTACTTATTTATTGACCTTTTTGTTTAGAGAGACAATCTTTTAAAAGTAAATTAAATACATCTAAGAAGGGGGAGTTCCTCTTCTAAGTATGTAGGGTGAGAACTTCACACTCGAGACACATCACTGAAGGAAGGTTTCTCATGTCATACTTTAATACTTTTCCTTTACTCATTGAAACGTCACCTCTTATAGTGTTGGTCCACTAGTTTCCGTCATAGTTGTCACTATTTAGTACAACTATCATACAGAGTTATAATACACTGTTTTTATGAAATATCAACACCAGAAGAGGGGTTATTTAGTATTTAAGTTAGACTGGTACTCTTTTTGTAGTTTGTTTAAAGTCATCTCCCTTAGGACGTTTTAGCGTAAGTTTTTGTCCTTTCAGACTCCTTGACAGTGTTGGTTCTTTTTGGATTACCCTGTGTTCATTTACATTACGCTATGGAATCCATTTTTGAGTACATTAGACTTACTTCATCCATTTTCATCACATCGTTATAACCAAGTAATTAATATTGTTTGTATATATCATAGTAATTACAGTATGTATTTAAGTCGCTCCCCCACATACATGGCAGAAAAGTATAAAAGTTATTAAATTTTTCACGAATTTTTATTTCGTATAATTTTACAAATGATTTATCAATGTAATTATTTATATAAAAATAGACTTGTCAAAATAATAGGAACGTTTCAAATTTAGTTTTATTTTTAGAACGATAAAAGGATCTGTGGACAGTATTTACTGTCGTTTTGGATGTGAGTCTAAGAAATTACGTAGAAATTTAAGAGGACACAAGTCTTTGCTTACCATTTACCGAAACGTAACACACAGAGACACAAAAATTTAGAGAAAAAGAAAGTATAGGTTCAGGAGATTGGGAAAATCTTCGATTTAAAACAGCAAAATTATACTACCATTAACGACATACGACAAGATGAGTCACAGACTCCCATAACGGAACCCCCTTTTTTCTCTATTCACGAGATAACTCAAATTTATCTAAACGAGACGTCTATACGGTTTCATGTAAAATAATAAAAAACTTTTGGAGACATTTTACTTAGACTTAGATAAAGTTAACGAAGTACAATGACTACCATCTTGAAAACTTACTCTAAGAAAAAAAAAAAAAAAAAGAAAAAACCAGAATCTATTTTTTAGACTCTTTTTTGTTTATTGGAAACTCATTTTGACAATTATATTTGGACAACAGACACTAAAATGACCTCTCAAAGAAATTGATCTGTTGAGATGTAAGTAAAGGGTCCTTGTTTAACACTTTAGGTGTCTTGTCAAATACCATTGGACATCGTGGAAAAAAAAAAAAAAAGATTTCTTCATTAGATGTATAAAATTCCCACTCATGTACACAATATTAGTAAGTTTTAAAAATTATGTAATAGGATTAATGTAATTGTCTTGTCCACATAAATAATCTAAATAAACAACTTTTATCATACTTTATTATCTTATATGAAGAAGGAAAAAAATTCAAGCAATTCTGACAACCTTTACAGATTAAGTTTCGAAAGTTTAAATTAAGATCCTTTGAAAGTAGATTATTTTAGAAATTTTACGTATTTATCACTTTGACAAGTCCAACTTTCCCTCACCTCCTCCACCTTTTCTTTTCAGGAAATAGAAACAACGATTGAGGAGGTAGAGATGGTAGTGTCTTAGAACATTTAAAACCTTGTACCAGACTTTTAACTGACTGTGTCTAGGTTCATGGAAGTAAATAGTTATACGAAAAATTTCCTGAGGAAAACTTCTTTTCACGTTCAGACTTCCCATCTTCTTTAATGTTCTACAACTCTCTGAATAACTACAAAGTATAACTTACCGTCTTGATTCGAACTATTTATAAGTCTTTATAAGTCCCTCTTATCTCTGGAACTCAGGTACTGACGAAGAGAAAGGTGATGTGGTGTGTAGAAGTTAGTATTAATACTAATACTTTCTCTTTTTGACTTATCAATAAATTTTACACACTAAATTAAACTTCTTTAACCTAACGGATCTATTTAAACCCCCACATCAAGAGGTTAAGTTTTGGTGTTCAACAAATCAATGAAGTGAATTTTAAAAGGGTTTAGTGTCGACTATAGTGTTGCGGAAACAACAAAACGAGTTAGAGTCATAGTGGATACGACAATAAATTAAAACAAGATTTGTCGTCATTGAACGTAGTCATTTGAAAATGTAAAGTTATTTAAATAAAAGTTTCTTTGTACATGAATTATGGTCAACAGAAATTATCTTCAATTGACAGTTTTAGTAACCTTAAGTTCTTTTAAGAGAGATCTTTTACACAGTTTTCGACGAGAACGAAACAATTTTCTTTTTTTTTTTCTAAGCAGAATAAATTCTGTAACATTACGTTGAAGTTTGTTTTGACTCTGAAGAAAAACCTTTTAACCCTTTCTTTTAATCTCACAGCAATGTTAATAACCAGAAGGGACCACCCAGTCGCCATTTCTTAGACGGACGGTTACGTCCTCTACACTCAAACTAGGGACCCAACCCTTCTACGGGATCTCTTCCTTTCCTTGTGGAGGAAGTTATAAGAACGGACCCTTTAGGTTGTCCGTCTCCTCGGACCACCCGATGTTAGGTACCCCACCGTTTTCTCAGGCTGATCTGAATCGCTGATTTGTTGTTGTTAATCTTAGTAATCACTGAGGTATTATTAAAGGTAGTCGAAGGTATATTTGTGTACTAAGTTTATTTTTGTCACACAATCGATACGTTTAGGTCAGAGTTAAATAACCGTTAAGAGAAGGTGGATTTAACACTGAAGATACAGGAAGGACTATACTTTATTCCTGGTCAGTGACGCGTCCTTTTCTCCGACATGTCTTCTTAGTCTCTGGGTGACCTGGACTTCCAGTTCACCTGTCCGTCTCCGTTGTCTATGGAGTCTCCGTTACTCCGGTGTCTCCAGGCGTACGAGAAGGAGGTGTGACTTATAAAGTCAAGTAAAGTCAACGAGTCAGTACAGACTGAGACACTGGGGCACCTGACGTCGTACGGTCCGAAGGGACAGGTAACGGTTGAGGGCCTTAAATGGGTTTGAAAACAGATATCCCATCCACTACGGTAGGTTGGTAGAGTAGGAGACAGCAGGGGAAGAGGAGGACGGAAGTTAGAAAGGGTCGTAGTCCCAGAAAAGTTTACTCAGTAGAGAAGCGTAGTCCACCGGTTTCATAACCTTAAAGTCGAAGTCGTTGTCAAGAAGGTCACTTATGAGTCCCGACTAAAGGAAATCCTACCTGACCAACCTAGAGGAACGTCAGGTTCCCTTAGAGTCCTCAGAAGAGGTTGTGGTGTCAAGTTTTCGTAGTTAATAAGTCACGAGTCGAAAAAAAATATCATATTTGGACTTATGAACTCCAATACATTTTTCCTAGGACTTAGTACTATACTAAGATTTATTTCTCTTTAGGGGACTCTACACGACAAAATAGTGGATCCAGTATATTCACGATTTTTGACTTTGTAATATATTTTATTTTTATACGAAAACCCGTGAATTAAAAGTTTGTACATTAAATATCAGAACACACAAAAATCTCTTCTCTAAGACGTACAATTTAGTGAGTCAGTACAGGTCGAGAAACACTGGGGTATCCGACATCGGACGGTCCTAGGAGTCAGGTACTCTAAGAGGTCCGTTCTTATGACCTCACCTAACGGTACGGGAGAAGATCCCGTAGAAGGGATGGGTCCCTAGTTTGGACCTAGAGGACGTAACGTCCGTCTAAGAAATGACGACTCGGTGGTCCCTTGGGGTCTCTTCTCTAATAGATGTACATTAAAAGATTCAAATTATCTAAGTGAGAAAATTATCATAAAACCGGTTGACGATCTACGGTTTGGATGAAGAAACCTAATCTCTATCTTTTGATTTATTTCGTTTATCTACTCCAGGATAGACAACTTGTTTCTTGTAAAAAGAAGCATACCGTCACATATATAGAGTACCTTGCTAGAGGTCGTGATCGAAAAAAAAAAAAAAAAAAAACACTTTTTTGTTTAGTTCCGTATGATGGAATTCCGTTCCTTAGTTCTTTATAAACACCTCAACATGATACAGATGTCATCGTAGGTTCCATGATATTTAAAAAAAGAATAAACTATCCTTTTGTGATTGAAGTATCTGATGTAACAAACTAAGAGTTTGTAACGAAAAAGAGAAAAAGTCACCCGATGAAGAAAGGAAGAGAGAGAGAGACGAAAGGAGGGAGGAAGTGAGGTGATGGGAGAAAGAAAGGCCCCACTAAAGACGTCAAGGAAACCTTAATCATGGGAATCCTTGGAATAAATCCCTTTATGACTGTGTTTTCTTTTTGTTTCACCTTTTTAACGAGAATAAGTAAAGAATATTACTATAAAATATGTACGATATAAAGATAATTTACGTAAAAACATAATCAAGTAGTGTCCAGTTTAAAGTGAACTTATATTAATCATAGACATTTATTACAAACTAGATTAAAGACTCAGTCTGTAATCGTAACCTAGTATGGAAAAGATGAAATATTTAGTTATTCAAGTGAAAAACGAAGGTTGTTTCAACTTTTGGTCGAAAATGAAAGACAAGAATTATTTTACACGGAAAGAACAAGTCCTTAGACTTTCTGACGTGTCACGGTTTATGACTCTCGATACAATATTACATGTTTCACTAAAAATAAAAAAAGTGGGAAACCTTTACTTCGGTGTGTTTTTGTGTCACCCCATCATAAAGAAACGTATGTGTCACACGACGTCAGGATCTCCTGAGAATAAATCTCATTGACTACTTTCTGACTTTTCACCTAGAACGACTCTAGTCGAGGAAGACACGAGTGGACTAACTGATTAATACACAAGGCGAATTGACGAGTTATTATTTTGGTTTATCTACGGTAATGTGTCTAACATTAAAGACTAATCATTAAAAATGGTTTTTTAGTCTTTTATTAAAAGGAAAAAATTTCGAAACATACGAAGTTCATCTACTTAAACCTCATCGGGAGTATCAGTTGTTTTCTCAAGTTTTACGTTATGAACCCAGGTCAAAGTTTTTACTGTCGTACTAGAGACGAGTAAAGGTTCGGTTTGGTAAGTCCTAGTATCATTAGGTTTAGATACGGGGTTGGTTATTACGGTTTCTTCGACTTCGACTTACCGAGATACTTCTGGATGTTCTGGAAATTCTTGATTGTGGACTTTTCGTACAGGAAAAGTAGTATCTCCTGACCTTACGTTTCGTCCACCAGTTCTCTATGGACCTCATTATCCGTTCAAACTGGAACCTCATGTTTTACTTCGTCCCGTTTCCGATTGTCTCACAACGGTTCTCTTACGTGGTCAGTATCGTCTGTCGGAGAAGGTTGTTGGGTTCTCTTCTGAGATGTGTACCTGTAGTAGTCTACCAGTTACGGTTTTATTCTGACTAATGTAAGAAACGTCGGTTTCTATTTCTTTGAGGTATGTCAATCGTCTTTGTTCTGACCCTCGACTGTCACCGATCTAGTACTTGAGGAATAACGTTTTAAGTCTGAATTTAACTTCTTTCATCTCTTTTGGTAATCCGGTAAGTCCATAATGGATTCAGTTTAGGGAATACTAATATGTCACCTTCACTGTTTATCTAAGTTTCCTAATCTAGACTATTTGTCTCACGGACTTCTTGGTACCTGTCTCCAAGTATTGTAACATGTCCTCCGACACTAGTTTTGGTTGGGTTTCTTTTTCTTTACGTTTTCCGGTTTCCCAGCAGACTCCTCCGGAATGTTTATCGACTCTATTCTTCTCTTCGTTTTCCGTTTCCTTTTTCCCTTTCTGTATGCGTAAACTTACGTCTCAAAGTTTCTTATCGTTCCTCTCTATTCTTTCGAAAGGATTCACTAGTTACGTTTCTTCTTCTCCTTTTGTTGTCTTACTCTTTATGATCTTTTAATAAATATGGTTCTTTTAATCTATGTGGTTCCCTTGCAAAGTACGTTTCTACCCGTGTTATTTTCTGTCTTTACCATACCTGGATTGTCTCGTCTTCTATAATTCTTCTCCACCGTTCTAATGTGTCTTCTCGATATGTCTTTTCTAGAATTACTGGTTCTGTTGGCACCACCACACTAGTGAGTGTGTCTCGGTCCGTAGGACCCCACTCTCCAGTTTACCCGGAATCCTTCGTAGTGATGCTTGTTTCGATCACCTCTACTACCTTGCGGTCACCTCGATAAAGTTTAGGATTTTCTACTACGAAACTTTCACGAAGTGAGTTATACGGTCGTTTAAACCTTTTGAGTCGTCACCGGTGTCCTATCCTTTTCCAGTCAAGAGTAAGGTCAGTGTTTCTTTTCGTTACGATTTTTTATAAGTTTGATGGTGTGTCAACGTGAGTAAATTATGTGATCGTTTCATTACGATTTTTAAGAGATTTGATCCGAACTTACCATACACTTGACTCTTGAAGGTCTATAACTTCGACGAATCCTTTTCGTCTCCTTGGGTTCTAGTTTAACGACTGTAGACAACCCAGTATCTTTTTCGTTCTCAAGGTCTTTTTGTAGGTGAAGAAGAAGTGGCTGACACGATTTTAAAAACTGACACACTTAGTGTTGTTTGACACCTTTTAAGGATTTCTCTACCTTCTAGTCTGGTGGAATGGACGGAGGACTCTTTACATATATGTCCAACTCTTCGTTGTCAATCTTGGTCGGTGCCTGACCAAAGTTCTACCCTTTCCTCATCCAGTTCCGAATAAACAGTGGAACGAATACATTGACTATACGTCTCATGTAAAACTCTTTTCTGTCCGACCTACTTCGTACTCGACCTTAGTTCTAACGGTCCTCTTTATAGTCATTGGAGTCTATACATCTACTATGGTGGGATTCCGTCTTTCACTTCTCCTTGATATCTCGGAGAACTACTTTCACTTTTCCTCTCACTTTACGACCGAATATTGAGTTGTAAGTTTTTTGATTCTAGTACCGTAGGCGAGGGTAGTGAAATACCGTTTACCAACCCCTTTGTTATCTTTCTGAGTGTCTGAAATAAAAGAACTCGAAGTTTTAGTGACGTCTACCACTGAAGTCGGTACTTTAATTTTCTGCGAAAAATGAACCTTCTTTTCGGTACTGGTTGGATCTGTCGTATAATTTTTCGTCTCTGTAATGAAACGGTTCTTTCCAGGTACATCAATTTCGATACCAAAAAGGTCATCACTAAATACCTACACTGTCGACCTGGTATTTTTGACGACTCGCGACTTCTTGACTACGAAAACTCGACACCACAACCTCTTCTGAGAACTGTCAGGGAACCTGACGTTCCTCTATGTTGGTCGGGTAGGATTTCCTTTAGTCAGGACTTATAAGTAACCTTTCTGACTACTACTTCGACTTCGACTTCGAGGGTAAGAAACCGGTAGACTACATTTCTTGTCTGAGTAAACTTTTCTGGGACTACGACCTTTTCTGACTTCCGACCTCCTTTTCCCCTACTTTCCCCTACTCTACCAACCAAGGGTAGTGACTGAACTACCTGTACTCAAACTCGTTCGAGACTCTCAACCAGTACCTGTCCCTTCGGACTACACGACGTGAGGTACCCCAAAGTTTCTCAACCTGGACTGACTCACTGACTTGATTTGACTTAACTTCTGAACCTTTGTAGACTCGGTTTCCGTCTTGTTAACTAAAAAGTATATATTATAAAACAAAGTTTTTATATACAGTAAAAGGAGATAACGGGTAAAATCTTGAACTAATGAACAAACGACATCTACATAGAAAAAAGAACTTTCATTCCAAGTGTTTACGTCTCTGGTTTAAAATACGAAAATTACACCCAGAGTCTATCACTTCATAGACGGACGTTACTTCCTTGGGACTTAAACTAGGGAAAGAACCCTTTAGGGTACCTCTGCCCCGATCGATGGTTTCTTATGGGATCATAAGAACGGACCTTTTAAGGGTATCTGTCTTCTCGGACCGCCCAACGTACCCCAACGTTTCTCAACGTGTGTTGACCCGTTGATTGTGTGTTTGAATAAACACCTTCTTTAAAAGTATCGTCTAGGCCAAGTCACTGACGAACAAATTTACCAAAGACAGAGAGACGAGAGGAGACAGGGGTCAAAGATCAGTGACACTGTAAAAGAAGTAGGTCCTTTTCTGAACATTTCTCTAAGAAAAAAGGAAACGAGACTATTCCATTCCTCTTGACCAGGAGAAGAAGATCTCTTGACCCTCACGGTACACGACTACTTGACTCCGACGAAAAGGTCGGTAGGTTCTTGACGGACTACCATAAGGTTCCCTCCGTGTCCGACTTTACCACTGAGAGTCTAAGTTTTCTGGAGACCTTAAAAGGTCAAATCCTCCCTGTGTCGGAGACCCAAAAATATGTTGAACTTAAATTTGACGTGAAGAGGTTTGTACATCTTCAAATACTGAAAAGTAAACATATTTTCAGTTGTAGACAGAAAGGTTTAGTTCACTGTCTGACGAATAAAGGAATCACTTTGTCTATTTTTCATGAACCCTTCTTTTAATCAAGATCCCTGTCTTTAAAGTAAAAAGGACAAAGACAAGGGGTCATCCAAAAAAAAAAAAATTACAAAAATTTACTGTTTAACATACAGGGGGTTTATAGAAAAGAAAGAAATAAAGAAACGAAAAGAAACCAAATATGGGGATATGTTAACAATCGTAACACTTTTTCTTCTTGATATCAAAATCTACGTAAGAAAGTATGAAAGTATGTAAGTACAAATTAAGAGACAAAATGAATCCTCACCTAATATCACACTGTGTTTGTGTTTTTAAGGTAAAATTTTTATAATAATACAAATCTCTATTAGGATAATATAAAAGTAGATTCTATTGAAAATCACTGTAATCGATATTATGTCAAAATATATAAATTACGCATTACGTCAATCACAAAATTTTGTATTGTTTTATATAGGTAATTGTTAATTGTTAATAGTATATTTAAAATCATATTTAAATAGACGATCATTAACATTTTATAAAATCTTTCTCATAATAACTTTTAATAAAAATTAAGATACTAGTTTCATTAGAGTCTTTATAGTCAAACGATGGTCGTTCAAAAATAATTTTGCTTGACTCAGTCCTCACACTTTATCTAAGAAGGAACAGTAATTCTTAGTCGGAGCCACCGTCTTCAACGATGTCAACGAGTTCTCCTTATTTCTCGTTGTTCCGTGTGTTACTTATTACGGGTCCGTGTTTTCCTCTTATTTGATAATAGTAGACTGAGAACACACGGCTCATTAGACATCTTTGAGTTTCCAGTTCTAAACGATGATCATTCGGTTTTCAAGGGACCTCACAGTCGTAGGTGTCAACGGTCTCTTTTACCCCATACTCGTTCTCTGATAAGAATTAATGAAAACAATTAATCTTCTACAGATACAACATGGTATAAACTACACATAGACCGATCTTAGGGACCATGATTGTAAGAAGAAGTGAGGCAACAACGGTGAGTACGGACGGACCTACCTCCATCCTTTTACACAAACACACTCTCCTTCCTCTAGTTCTTTGTCCGAGGGAGAAAAACCTTAATTAACACTTTGAATTTAAAACATACATTAATTTTCGTCCGTCTTTAAGTAATTAATAATAAAAATTTTTCGAAAGGAAACGTCTTAGGAATATTAAGGAAGAATATAGTTAATAAATTTTGTCATAGTTCCTCAATATGTCCATACTATACTGGAGTAAGGTTTTATAAAATTAGTAAAAAACTTACACTCTTTGTTTTCATTTTTACTAGTTAATGATCTTTGTAAAATTTTTTTATAAACACGAGAAAGTCTTATAATTAAACACAGTCTAATATTATTGTATTTTTTTCCGGTGTGTAAATATCGGTCAAATTTATGGTATCTTTTAGTGGCTTCATTTATGTAGATGAAACGAATTTTATACTCGTTGTTTCAATCATAAAATGAGACACTAAAGTCTATAGTTATATTAGATATAGATAAATTAATTTTATAGGTTAACTAGGACAGAAAAATTATAGACATATTGTTTTATTTACTGATCAATAAATCGAGTTAGGTGGTTCATTAATAAGGACTTATAAGATAGGATAAAATAGGGGACATTCATAATAAAATGAACTAACTATCGTTATCGGGTGGGTGGTTGACTATCGGGTGGACCCCGAAAGGTCCACCGAGTCACCCACTTCTTAGGTGGACGTCCTCTTAGGTGCAAGTCCTCTGCACCCAGACTAGGGACCCAACCCTTCTAGGGAACTTCTTCCCGAACCTTTGGGTCAGAACATAAGAACAGACCTCTTAGGATACCTGTCTCCTCGGACCCCCGGATGTAAGGTATTACAACGTTTTTCGGTCTACACTGACTCGTTGATTCGTACCTACGTGTGAAATTATTGTTGTCATTGTTTGAAAACTCCTCACAGATGACATAACCTCGTGTATGAAAGGTCTTTAAGAGAGATTAAAAATGTCATATCAAAGTTTCATTCTACATAATAGTATGTGTGAAAAATCTATTTTTAATTATATCAGACTTCTACTTATATCATGTTGATTTAAAGAACTATAATGTTTTCTCTTCGGGTGAACTTTTCAGATTTTAAATATAAATATAAAAAAATGTGGTTTAACGGAGTTAATAATTTGAAGAACACAAATTAAGAACTGGTTTGTCGTTATTGAAAAATGGAAAAGATAATTTTCTTTCATTTTGTCTATGGTTAAGGAATTAATACATAGTCTTTTTTTTTTTGAATTATTTTCCCAATTCTTTCAGACGTTGTCTCGGACTTAGGTCGTGTTCTACAGTCTCGACATGTACATACTTACTGTACGTAATATGGTAATAACAGACCTCAGTTCTATATACTGAAATGATCATGTCAGAATTAGACTACGACTACTATGGTACTAACAACTGAGAAGTACCTTTATTTTTATGTGCTGTCCAATTCCTGACCTCCGTAGGTAGACTGTTTCTTTCTGACCGACTTCTTAGACCTATTTGTAGTTTCAAACCAAGTTAGACACTTTAAAACTCATTGATACACACGGTACCTATACAGTAGGTATCTATAGGGACTTTTATAATCTTTACAAAATCAAAAGGTTGGAGTGGTAAATTTTCATAAGGTTCGTAGACAGTACCGATAAACCCAAGTCTATTTAGGGTAAAGGGTGAATCCTTAAAATGACCGATAATGAATATTCCAACGGTTTTTACTTATTTTTAACCCTAACCCAAGACTCGTCTCCCTTTTTTTTTTTCTAATTGTTTTCCGTCAATAAGTCCTTGAGAGTCATCATGTAATATTACCGAGTATTCTAAAATTTATACGAACACTAGTCTCGAAATACATCTGACTTAAGAAACCGTCTTTACTTAAGTAGGTTTTGAAGAACACAAAACTCGAGATTTTATCGGACTGTGTCCATGGAAAGAAACTTTCTGTGAAAGATTAAACAATCACCCACAACTTCCTTTGACGATAACGGTGACTTCCTATAGTCCATTAAGACTCTGGTATTTATAGATAGTACAAAATCCATTGCAACCTCTTTCAGGTTATCTCTCATCGATACGAGTAACTATTTTACCTCGATCAGAAAGTAATACTCAAGTGTGTAGACTTTGGACCAAAGAAGTGACGAAAGTCTCAAGATACTATCTCAGGAACTTCCCGGAGGGACAGGAATAGGGTCTTCTCAGACTTCTGCTATAAAGGAAAAGTCGTTTCGATTAGTACGATAAACCGAGTGTAATCACAAAATTTTGATTCTCAACTTATCCACAAAACCTTTGACCGACGTTATATGAACTATCTTTCATATTTTTGAATGGCCCCTTCCTGTCCTGTGTCAATTATGATGAACTTCGACCCTCGTCAAATAAGTCGTCCTTACCCACCTTAATCCGAGGGTGTGACTCTTGTCGTAAACCTTGAAACAACTGGGACACAATATCGGTCACCGGAATGTCATATCTAACTATTCCTTCAGATCGATCACTCTATTGTTTGAGATGAGGACAAACTTAATGAGTCAATACCTTCAGACGAACCTTTAAATGTCTTTACTACTTCCAATTAAGTACGTCTACGGGAGGTTTTACTGGTTTAACGGTCTATTCTTTTGTCTACCTTTTGATACCTCTATGGGTCTACTCTAGGTTAAACAATAAACTAGAGTATTTTACTTATCCGTACCCATACAAACCCGAACAGTGGGATGAATAAATTGAATACACATCTCATGTAGTATGTTTTACGGTCCGACCTATTTCTTGTTCGACCTTAGTTCTAAAGACCCTCTTTATGGTTGTTGGAGTCTACACGTCTACTGTGGTGGGAATACCGTCTTACGTTTTTCCTTGATTTTTCGAAAAACTACTTTTACTTTCTCCTCTCACTTTTTCGACCGAATTTTGAGTTGTAAGTTTTTTGATTCTAGTACCGTAGACCAGGATAACAAAGTACTGTGTATCTACCCCTTTGTTACTGTTTAAATAAAATAACACGAAGTTTTTTAGTTACACCTGGTGCTGACGTCGGTACTTCAATTTTATACGAACGAGAAACCTTCTTTTCGATACTGTTTGGATCTGTCCTATACGTTTTCGTCTCTGTAATGAAACAGTTGTTTTCAGGTATATCAGTGTCGATACCAAAAAGGTCATCAGTACATGTCTACACTCTCGACCTAGTATTTCTTCCGACTCGTGGTTTCTTAGTTACGAAAACTTGACACCACAACCTCTTCTGAGAACTCTCAGGGAACCTGACGTTCCTCTAGTTTATTCAGTTAAGATTTCCTTTAGTTTGGACTTATAAGTAACCTCCCTGACTACGACTTCGACTTCGAGGTTATGAAACCGGTGGACTACGTTTCTCGACTAAGTAACCTTTTCCGGGACTAAGACTCTTTCTAACGTCCGTCCTCCTCTTCCTCTACTGTCTCCTACTCTACCAACCTACCGTAGTGACTGAGTTACCTGTACTCAAACTCGTTCGAGGTCCTCTACTTCCTGTCCCTTCGGACCGTTCGACCAGAGTTTCTTAACCTGTACTGACTCACTGATTTGTCGTTACTGTTGTTACGAGTTCGACACATCCCAAGTTGGAGTTCAGTTCACTTTGGTGATTACACCATTCTCTGACGAGAGTCGAGGACGGCTATCCTTTCTTTACAGGAATTCTACGGTGACACATTTTAAGAATAAAGAGTCCTTGGTCGTGAAACAACCTTATGTACCTGAGGATAGTCCTCGAAATCCCCTGATGTTTACCCATAACAAATCTTAACTCTGAAAAAAAAGTGAGATACATACGATTCAGTAAAGTCAGTACAGGTTGAGAGACACTGGGGTACCTGATATCGGGTAGTCCGAGGAGACAAGTACCCTAAAAGGTCCTTTCTTATGACCTCACCCAATCGTACGGGAGGAGGTCCCCCAGAAGGACTAGGTCACTAACTTAGGTACAGAAAATATAAAGAACTTAATCGTCCGTTCAAGAAATGGTGATCGTGTTGGGTAAAGTGACACAAAATAAATAAGTCAAAGTATTCGTAGACACCTTTTATATTAACTTCAAACCTTATTGTTTATCCGATAGTTTAAAGAGACGGTCGGACATAAAGAAATCTAGTTGTATGTTTGAAATGACAATAGTTACATACCAGTATGACTCTTTTATATACTTTGTCTATATATAGGATAAGGAATTATATGACACTTGACACTAAAGTAACTTATATGTTAAATGAGTCAAGTTAAGTCAACGAGTCAGTACAGACTGAGAAACCCTGGGGTACCTGAAGTCGTGTGGTCCGAAGGGACAGGTAGTGGTTGAGGGTCTCAAATGAGTTTGAGCATATGTAACTCAACCACTACACTAGGTTGGTAGAGTAGGAGACAGTAGGAGAAGAGGAGGGTGTTAGTTAGAAAGGGTCGTAGTCCCAGAAACGTTTACTCAGTCAAGAAGTGTAGTCCACCGGTTTCATAACATCAAAGTAGAAGTGTAGTCAGGAACGTTACTTATCAGTCCTGACTAAAGGAAATCCTGACCATCCTAGAGAAATGTCAGGTTCCTCGAGAGTTCTCAGAAGAGGTTGTAGTGTCAAGTTTTCGTAGTTAAGAAACCACGAGTCGTAAGAAATATCACGTTGAGAGTGTAGGTACGTACTGATGACCTTTTTGGTATCGGAACTGATCTACCTGGAAAGAACCGTTTCATTACAGAGACGAAAAATTATACGATAGATCCAACCAGTACCGAAAAGAAGGTCCCTCCTTCACAGAAAATTAAAGTACCGACGTCAGTGGTAGACGTCACTAAAACGTCGGGTTATTTTATTTCAAACTGTGACAAAGGTGACAACGGGGAAGATAAAGTGTACTTCACTACTCAGGTCTACGGTACTAGAATCAAAAGACTTACAACTCAAAATTCGGTTTAAAAGTGAGAGGATAAAGTGAAAGTAGTTCTCCGAGAAATCAAGAAAAAACAAAAGACGGTACTCACTCCACAGAAGACGTATAGACTCCAATGACTGTAAAGAGGACCGTTAGAACTAAGGTCCAACACGAAGTAGGTCAGGTAGTAAAGAGTACTACATGAGACGTATATACAATTTATTCGTCCCACTGCTTGTTCGGAACGGTATGAGAAAAGGGTTAAACCTTGTTCAGACAACAAGGTACAGGTCAAGATTGACTATAAAAAACTGAACGTGTCTAAAGAGTCTTCCGTCCAGTCCATCAGAACGTAAGGGTAGAGAAATTCTTAAAAGGTGTCAAAGACCACTAGGTGTGTCAGTTCCCGAAACCGTATCAGTTATTCCGTCTTTATCTACAAAAAAACCTTGAGAGAACCAAAAAAACTACTCGGTTACTTATAACCGTTAAACTAGAGACCAAGGAGACGGAGAAGATTTAGGTCGAACTTGTAGACCTTCAAGTTCTAAGTACATGATAACTTCGGACCGAACCTCTTAAAATTCGTAATGAAACGATCGTACACTCTACTCACGTTAACACGTCATCAGACTCGTAAGAAACCGAAACGTAAAGAAACCCTAACCTTACTTTTGACTGGAAAAGGTCAGGACACCAGTGACGACTAAGAAGGTTTAAACGACCGTATAACTCACACCGTTAAAGTGTCGTAGTGTAAAATTCTAAACTTTGTCGAGTTGACCTTAAGGTAGTGGAGGTGATCGAAACAAGTATCACTACGAAGAATTCCGGGTGAACTGAAACGTAAGGTCCTACAGACCGAGATCCACTCACTAGTGTGGTAACACTAATAAACCCAATACTTATAGAAAAAACATGTCAAGAAGACACATAAGAACGGTGGAGAAGAATTATAGAAGACGAAGACAATCCAGGTATGGTAAAGACAGACAGTAACACGAGTAGAAACGTACTTTACAAGGGAACCATAGAGATAAAGAACTTCTCTAGAGATAAGAAAGGGTAAGATAAAAAAAGGAGATAAAGAAACGTGAGTAGTAACTCCTTCCGACTGTCTTTAGTCTTTCATAGGGATTCACTTGAAATCCAATTCTGTATTAAGACCGGGAACATCGACAAAATCTATACTGTGACAGGGGTAATGGTTCACGATTCCTGTCAGAACATTAAAAATAAGTTCAGAATTCTGAAGGAGGACCTTTCTCCATTTTCGACCTGAACATCGTTAATAAAAACTGTGAATGCAGAAACAAATCTATTCGTGAAACAGGTTGGTCTCGGGAGGTCATTCTTCACATGCTTAATTTTGTACATTATTTTTCTTTTTATTTAAATACCCTTTATACTTCTTGTGGGTATATATCCAACATTAAAGTCCCTTTCTACGTCATTGAAATAAGGGTATTTTACGGAGTCTCGTTATCTTATTATGGAGATGGACAGAGATTCTAGTTCATAAGTAATAACCTTTTACAACCTTTTTTATAGAGTGAACAAAACATGTTTCTTACCTTTAACTGAATACGACTGAATACACAAGACGGATTTTCGAGTCAGAACTGTTAAACCTCTTTTTTATACCAGTGTGTCGTGGAAGTACTAAGTTAATTAATCTTGATTATAACTTAAGTACTATGTATCTTTGAAAGACGATGAAACAAAGAAAATCTCACATAGTGCGACGAATCGAAGACGTATACTGTACCTAAACTTTACTCATACTACTCTTCGGTTAACTACAGTAAAAGGGTATTCCAATCCTGAGCTGAACGAAGAAACTATAGGATTTACCCTTACATCTAATTTACTGAAAAATCTCTTCGTTGTACCTTCACTCCATCAGAGTCCTCTTTTTTCTAAAGTCCAAATAAATCGTCTGTATAGTGTTTATTGATAGAAAAACTTTACACATACAGGGTAAATACCATTGAGTATTATTCGACATAAATCCAAATGTGAGACGGGTCACCTCGCAATTACCCAAGGTGTTAAAAAGACGTACACATAGGTCGGATAGGAAACAGTTTTGGTGGGACCATTGTTATATACACCACTGCTACTCTTCTCTGTACAAGCCGTTTTACACCATGTTGAAAATCAAATCACAGAGTACCAAGATTCTCATATTACCCTTTTAATAAAGTCCTCTATGTAGTCGTCAGTCAATCCCTTCTACTACTTATTTAATACTCAACAGATCCGTACGAACATTTGATTATTTTATGGTTTGAGTAATTATCAAGACTGTCTCCCGAATAAGGAAGAGAATTCCTTCCTGTCTTACCTAAGACCATAAAAACTTCTAGACATCATTCGTTACAATTACAGGGTCTAATTTCACCAGATAAAAATTCCTATGAAAGGAAACCTTTCGGATTGGATACTTTTCTACGGTGTCCCCCGTTCTAGGACCAAACGATAACAAGGTCCACGGTTTCTATTTCTATTTGGGAGGGGGGGAGGATAATAAGTTCACTCTAACTCATGTATTTCTTAGTTACGGTACGACAGGGCACACCCCTTGACTTCACAATCAACGAGTCAGTACCGGACGAGAAACGCTGAGGCAACTGACATCGGGTGGTCCGAGGAGACAAGTACCTTAAGAGGTCAGTTCTTATGAACCTACCTATCGGTAAAGGAGGAGGTCCCCTAGAAGGGTTGGGTACCTAGTTTGGGTCCAGGGGACGTGCCGTCCGTCTAAGAAATGGTGACTCGGTGGTCCCTTCGCGAGATACACCCCTCCGTTCCTGTTACAGTATACCAAGACTTTTGGATATAGACACTTTCAAATACCATACTATAAATCCTAAACGAATATAAGTATTCAGTCTCTCTTAGACATCAAAGGACTTATTACCGGAGATCAACGATTGGAGCGATGACTCTTATACCCCTTTCCAGTAAAGATACCTCTACTTTGTTTTGTATTATCACACTGAAAAATTAAAGAGACAGTACAGAAACACTACATTATTCTTAAACATATAAGTAATTATCTTAATTTACTTCATTTTGGATATATATACTACGGGGGTATTGTAGGTTTACTCTTTTATAAATCCTTCTGACTAAACTTTGTGTGATTACTGCTTTTTAATAACCGGTCCCTTTTTTCACTTTCACCGAAATTTAATATATTCTTCTATTACTGTCGTCATAAAGGAAAGAGACTCTGGGTCCCATGTTCGTTGACTAGATTCTGAGACAAGGATTTGTACTATCCTATAAATGATCACCTTTCCATCCCCACCACAAGAGATCAACCTTTCTTTACGGAAAATAAACCTAGACAATCATCCGGATCTAACGACTAACATATCATGTGAACTCTCAAATATCTAAAAAAACTTCTTATCGGCTGACATCTTATCATCATTCCGTACATTTGTATAAAATACACACTTTGACTCCTCGGGGATTTCGTTTACTGAAGAAGACTCTTACAAAGGTGTGTGTAACAAGTCTTGAACAGGTAATTAGGTTTTGGTGTTACGGATGATTTAACCCTCATCAATAAACAAAAAAAGACTTTCATATAGGTTCTAAACGAAATAAAATATATTTTATATAGATACATATAGTTATCTGAATAATAAATAGAAACCATAACCGATTCTTGATATAAAAAATACTCAGAAACTGGTGCATTGAAGACACAATAATACAGTACTTAAATTTACAATGGATACATATCCTATTAAAGTGAAATAGGTCGACCCTGGATATATGACTCGACGTCTGAGTATTTAAAACAAAGGAACTACATAGGTGAACTTAAAGAATGAATTAAATTTTAAAGTAGTGAACTAAATGTAGAGAAACTAGGTAAAGTTTAGACTAAAAAAAACGGAAAAAAATGGGGGTAAAATGTAAATAAGAGGGGGAATATTTACCCGGTCTGTATCTTTAAAAGTAAATAAAGAGGGAACGGTAATGGAAATTGTGTTTTTTAGGTACGATAAAAGGTTATAGAGTTGGTAAATAGAGTATCACTTTTTGTACTCAGAAAGAGAGTGTCTAGTAGTGTCTGGTAGTTTAAGCCAAAAGGTTCAAGGGTAAACGTTGATACCTGTATGTAACATTATTTATAGTAACCTTTTGAATTTTGCACAAATGGTTAAACAATTAGTACTGACTAGAGTTTATCGTCAGGGATATAGGGCCGTCTTTAGGATCATAGTGATTAGAAGAATCCACCTACCTTATATTCTATTTTTCCCATTTTTGGGATCGATCCTTTTCGGTTATTCTCTTATTGTTCTCGAAATTTGAATAATAGAGTGAATTAGGAACGGTGTGAGTCCGGACAATCTATGACAATAACAAGGATAAAACATCTATTACTTTGACTCCACGGATCTCTAGTCACCATCGTGGTCTTAAGTTTTAACGTCGTCTTCGATGACGTCCTATGATATGCTTTCCTTCTCCTTTTCTCGGTCTGTGTTCTTTTACCTCTCTGGGCTCTTAGACTTATCCTCCACCTCATTGGCTCTGTCCTAAATAGAAGGGTGAATTAGTTGTTTATTTTTATATACGTTGTCATCAAATATCCTGTCACCCGTAGTCTGTTACTTTCCGTCATTAGAGACTTTCTTTCCTGTACTTACTCCCACTCAGTATACTAACGGGGTCAAATGATGGTACTCTCATTCGACATAATATCTCTCCTCTGTAAGTCTACCTCGTGTCACTTAAACGACCCAACTTCTTCACCATCAGATCCTTCTGTTTCTGTCGTCGTTCTTTGTGTACTCGACATATCTATCTCTCGAGGTCACATAAGGTGATATCGAGTACTAAAATCACAGAATGGATTCTTTAGAAATGGATTGTTTTTAAGGGGGACAAAAGAAGGTCTTCGAAATATCAAAATTTAACATGTTAATTCAGAAATTAAGTAAATTTTAATTTGTAACACACGTCATGTTACATATCTTCAAACGACACGTATACTTATGGTAGATAAGATCATGGTAACCGTTTTCTGTTATAAAAAAGATGACACAAGGAAAGTTTCTAGTGAACTGGTATACGTATTAAGACTTGATAAGACAAGGTAACTAGATAAACAGACAGAAATTTGGTTTAACAGAAAAGAAGTAGAAATAACTCGACATTGACTGTCTCCTACTCTACCAACCTACCGTAGTGACTGAGTTTCCCGTACTTAAACTTATTTGAGGGTCTCAACCACTACCTGTCCCTCCGGACCACACGAAGTCAAGTACTCCAACGTTTCTCAGCCTGTGTTGACTCACTGACTTAACTTGACTCGACTGTTTACTTCGTTATACTATAAATTGTACGTATTACACTATAAGTTATATGTGTATATTATGTGACACTTTGTTGACGGGGGTAACTTAATGAATTGTGTATGTAATATAGTAGATGAATAGAACTTACACTTGTCCTTACAGTCTATAGTAAGGACACTATGTAATATCATACTTTCCTTTAAAACGTCTACATTAATTCTTATGTCTACTCAACTGAAGTACAATTAGAAACAACAAGGTAGTGAATCAGTATAGACTGGGAAACACTGTGTTACCTGACATCGTGAAGTCCGAGGAGACAGGAGGTGATAGAGAACCTCAAACAAGTCTGAGTACAAGTAACTCAGCCACTACGACAGATTGGTAGAACAGGAGACAGTAGGAGAAGAGGACGGAAGTTAGAAAGGGTCGTAGTCCCAAAAAAGATTACTCAACCGAAAAACGTAGTCCACCGGTTTCATAACTTCGAAGTTGAAGTCGTTGTTAGAAAGGGTACTTATAAGTCACAACTAAAAGAAAACCTAACTGACCAATCATGTTCCCTGAGAGTTCTCAGAAGAGGTTGTGGTGTCAAGCTTCATAGTCAAGAAACCGTGAGTCGGAAGAAATACCAGGTTAAAAGTATAGACATGTACTGATGACCTTTTCGGTATTGAAATTGATATACCCGTTTCACTACAGAGACGAAAAATTATACAACAGATCCAAACAGTATCAAAAGGAAGGTTTATCGTTCGTAGAAAATTAAAGTACCTACGTCAGTACCAGGTGTTACTACTACCTCTGGTTCTTTTATTTCAGACATTGACAAAGAAGGAAAAGGGAAAGATAGACGGTACTTCACTACTCTGGTCTACTGTACTTTAATCGAAAAACTTACAACTTAAAGTTCGGTCCAAAAAGTGAGAAAAAGTGACAGTAGTTCGTCGAGAAATCAATGAGAAGTGAAATACGGTGATCCCCTGTCTTTATCATTCATGGATTGACTTCGTGTTCTTGCCAATTAGTGTTTCGTCTAATTCTCAGTCAAACTCACTCAATATACCAGCTTCTGAGATGTGTACCTGTAGTGGTCTACCAGTTGTCACTTTAGTCTAACTAATATCAGAAGTGTCGGTTTCTACCTCTTCGAGATATGTCAGTTGTTTTTGTTCTGGTCCTCGACTGACACCGAGTCTAGTACTTGAGGAATAATGGTTTAAGTCTGAGTTTAACTTCCTTTATCCCTTTTGGTGATCTGGTAAGTCCATACTGGATTTAGTTGAGGTAATACTAATATGTGACCTTCACTCTTTATCTAAATTCCCGGATCTAGACTAGATCAGGACTACTTGATACCTTACTCCAAGCACTGTAACATGTGCTCTGTCCCTAGTTCTGTTAGGGGTACCTTTTCTTTACGTTTTTTCGTTTTACCGACAGACCCCTCCGGAATGTTTATTGAAATTTTTCTTCTCTTCACTTTTCGTTTCCTCTTTTCCTTTCTATATACGTAGACTTACGTCTCAAGGTTTCTTACCGTTCTTCTCTATTCTTTCGGAAGAAGTCGCTAGTTACGTTTCTTTAGCTCCTTTTGTTGTCTTACCCTTTCTGATCTCTAGAGAAGTTCTTTTAATCTCTATGGTTCCCTTATAAAGTACGTTTTTACCCGAGCTATTTCCTGTCTTTATCATACCTGGATTGTCTTCGTCTTCTATAATTCTTCTCCATCGTTCTTATGCACCTTCTTGACATGTTTTTTCTAGAAGTACTGGTTCTATTAGTACTACTACACTAGTGATTAGATGTCGGTCTGTAGAACCTTACACTTCAGTTCACCCGGAATCTTTCGTAGTGATGCTTGTTTCGATCACCTTCACTACCTTAAGGTCAACTCGACAATGTTTAGGACTTTCTACTACGACACTTTCACGACGTGAGTTATACGGTCGTTTAAACCTTTTGAGTCGTCACCGGTGTCCTGACCTTTTCCAGTCAAAAGTAAGGTTAGGGTTTCTTTCCGTTACGGTTTCTACGAGTTCGATGACGTGTTAACGTGAGTAGAGTGTACGATAATTTCATTACGAGTTTTAAGAGGTTCGGTCCGAAGTCGTTATGCACTTGACACTTTAGGGACTACAAGTTCGACCAAAATCTGTTCCGTCTCCTTGGTCTCTAGTTTAACGGTTGTAGGTGACCTATTACCTTTTTCGTTTTCTCAAGGTCTTTTTGTAGATAAAGACGGAATAACTGATACGGTTTGGTAAACTGACACACCTAGTGTTATTTGACACCTTTTAAGACTTTCTCTACCCTTATGGTCTGGTGGATTGGACAGTGAACTCTTTGGACATACGTCCAGTCCTTCGTTGTCAATCTTGACCTGTACCTTGTTGTCTGACCAAGGTTTATCCTTTTCCTCATGCAGTTCCGACATATAACAGTGGGACGAATAAAGTGAAGACACGTCTCATGTAGTACTCTTTGTGACCTGATCTTCTTCGTGTTCGACCTTAGTTCTAACGGCCCTCTTTGTCGTTATTGGAGTCTATACGTCTACCGTCTTTCACTTCTCCTCGATTTTTCGGAGAACTACTTTCACTTCCTGTTCTCGCTTTTTCAACCGAATTTAGAGTTGTAAGTCTTTTGCTTCTAGTATCGTAGGTCAGGGTAGGGAAGTACCCTTTATCTACCCCTTTGTCACCTTTGTCATAGTCTAAAATAAAAACCCCCGAGGTTTTAGTGACGTCTACCACTGACGTCGGTACTTTAATTTTCTGCGAATGAGGAACCTTCTTTTCAATACTGGTTGGATCTATCGTATAAGTTTTCGTCTCTGTAATGTCAGTTCCGATACCAAAAAGGACACCAGCACATGCCTACACTCTCAACCTAACACTTCTTCCGACTCGCGGCTTCTTAACTACGCAAACTTGACACCACAACCTCTTCTGAGACCTCTCAGGGAACCTGAAGTGAATCTAGGTTGGTCAGGTAAGACTTTCTCTAGTTGGGACCCTAAGGGAACCTTCCTTACTACGATTTCGACTTCGAGATCATGATACCGGTGGCGTACGCTTCCCAACTGAGTAACCTTTTCTGAGACTACGACCCTCCCTAACCCCTGTCCTCCTCTTCCCCTACTGGCTCCTACTCTATCAACCTACCGTAGTGCCTGAGTTACCTGCATTCAGACTCACATGAGGCCCTCTGTCACTACCTGTCCCTCGGGACCGCACGACACTAAGTACCCCAGCGTTTCTCAACCTGTGCTGACTCGCTGACTTGACTTGACTATACCAGATGTCTATTCCCTGTCTCTTTCTGTTTTAAACCTTCGTTGTTTATGCAAGAAGTCAAGTCAAGTCAGCGAATCAGCACAGACTGAGAAACTCTGGGGTACTTAGCGTCGTACGGTCCGGAGGGACAGGTAGTGGTTGAGGGCCTCAAGTGAGTCTGAGTGCAGGTACCTCAGACACTACGGTAGGTCGGTAGAGTAGGAGATAGCTGGGGAAGAGGAGGACGGGGATTAAGGAGGGTCGTAGTCTCAGAAAAGGCTACTCAGTTGAGAAGAGTACTCCACCGGTTTCACGACCTGAAAGTCGAAATCGTAGTAAGGAAGGTTTCTCTAGGGTCCCGACTAGAGGAAGTCTTACCTGACCAACCTAGAGGAACGTCAGGTTCCCTGAGAGTCCTCAGAAGAGGTTGTGGTGTCAAATTTTTGTAGTCAAGAAGCCACGAGTCGGAAGAAGTGTCGGGTTGAGAGTATAGGTATGTACTGGTGACCTTTTTGGTATCGGAACTGATCTACCTGGAATCAACCGTTTCATTACAGAGACCAAAACTTATATGATAGATCCAACCAGTATTGAAAAGAAGGTTCTTCATTCGTAGAAAATTAAAGTACCGACCAAAAATACTTCTTCGTTTACGATATGTTTTCTGGTGTACCGTTCTTGTCATCCGTGGATGATCCTAGGTTTTTGTTGGGGACAAAATTTAGGTCGTTATTTTATCCCAGGAGTCAGGATGTCGAAATTCTTGAAATCAATATGGTTGGTAGACTTATTCGGACCTTCTCCGAGAACTCGGGGTCTACTGAAGAGTTAAAGGTGGTACACTTCGGAAGTCGTGTCATGGGTCGATACTATACCGTGTGAAGACTGGTTACTTTTGTCACTCTATTTAAACACAACACAAATCGACTACTTAAACACCATTATAAAAACTTCATTTTATTCGATTTTCTCAATATTTAACACAAGTATTCTATATGATGTACTGTCGTTATAGTGTACGATTAACAAGGGAACCTGACAGATTTCTTTACCGTTCTGAATTAAGAGTTTATCAATTTTTGTACTAAGAATACCTTCATGAAACAATCATTACTGATTTAAAATGAATTGATCAATTCTTACCTTAGTCCTCCCGTTTTAGAAACAAATTTATTTATATATTTACCTTTTCTTTCTTGCCATATTCTGACGAGATACTTCTTTTTCCTTGTGAAGATGTGACAATCACCCTTACATTTAACCACGTGAGTGATACCTTTTGTCAGACTTCTAAAGAGTTTCTTTGTTTCTCAAGGATATACAAGTCGTTAGGGTAAGGAGACGTATAAGGTCTGTTTTGTCATTAAATTTTTCCATGCACGTGGGGATACAAGTATGGTCGTGATAAATGTTATCGGTTCTGTACTTTCGTTAGATTACAGACAGTTTTTTACCTACTTATATCTTCTACACCATATACACATGTTACCTTGAGATGAGTCGGTAATTTTCTTACTTTGTTACGGTAAATGTGGTTGTACCTACCTGGATCTCTAATAGTATGATTTAAGTCCGTGTGTTTTTATTTATAGTGCACTATAATGAATATATACCTTAGATTGTAGACTGAATTTGTTTGAATAGATATTTTCTCTTTATCTGAGTGTCTGTGTCTCTTGTCTCAACATCGACGGTTTCATCCCATCCCCTCCTTACCTAACCCTCAAACCATTTGACATTACTTTTCCTTATACTTTTTATTACATAATATATATATCGACTTATCGAAACGATATGTTGTCTTTAACTGTGTTATAACATTTAGTTGATGTAAAGTAATTTTATTTATAAATTTTTAGTTTCTGACGAGATACTCTAGACTTTCAACAGTCATAGGATTTACCTGTGATTTCTTTATGGAGGAGATGGTCTGTTTCTTAGTAAAAGTGTAATTAAGAGGTATTTAATTGGGGATTACATCGTAAACGAAAGATTAGTTATCGTTGAAGTTCAGTTTGTTTAATCTAGGAGATTAGTTTATTAGGAATCCACTAAAACAAACCGTCACAAGATCATACTATAACTTTCCTGTACTTTAGTGAAAAGGGAAAGTAAATATTCAAACTAATAATAAATAATTACTCACGATAACCCATACCCTATTTTACTACTGTCTCCCGGTCGGGTGATTACTTAATACCTATACTTATAATTTCACTAAAATACCTTTGTTGGATCTACAGGTAGTCGTCTACTTACCTGTTCTTTCGACACCATGTATATGGGTCAAGTCAAGTCAAGTCAAGTCAGCGAGTCAGCACAGGCTGAGAAACTCTGGGGTACTTTGTGTCCTGCGGTCTGGAGGGACAGGTAGTGGTTGAGGGCCTCAAGTGAGTCTGAGTGCAGGTAACTCAGGTACTACGGTAGGTCGGTAGAGTAGGAGACACCAGCAGGGGAAGAGGAGGACGGGGGTCAGGGAGGGTCGTAGTCTCAGAAAAGGTTACTCAGTTGCGAAGAGTACTCCATCGGTTTCATGATCTCGAAGTCGAAATAGTAGTAAGGAAGGTTTCTTTAGGGTCCCAACTAGAGAAAGTCTTATCTGACCAACCTAGAGGAACGTCAGGTTCCCTGAGAGTTCTCAGAAGAGGTTGTGGTGTGAAGTTTTCGTAGTTAAGAAGCCGCGAGTCGGAGGAAGTGTCAGGTTGAGAGTGTAGGTATGTACTGGTGTCCTTTTGTTATCGGAACTGATCTGCCTGGAATCAGCCGTTTCATTACAGAGACGAAAACTTATATGATAGATCCAACCAGTATTGAAAAGAAGGTTCCTCATTCGCAGAAAATTAAAGTACCGACGTCAGTGGTAGACGTCACTAAAACCTCGGGTCTTTTTATTTCAGACTGTGACAAAGGTGACAAAGGGGTAGATAAAGGGTACTTTACTACCCTGGCCTACGGTACTAGAAGCAAAAGACTTACAACTCGAAATTCGGTTGAAAAAGTGAGAACAGGAAGTGAAAGTAGTTCTCCGAAAAATCGAGGAGAAGTGAAAGACGGTATTCCCACCACAGTAGACGCATGGACTCCAATAACTATAAAGAGGACCGTTAGAACTAAGGTCGAACACGAAGAAGGTCAGGTCGCAAAGAGTACTACATGGGACGTATCTTCAATTTATTCGTCCCACTGTTATATGTCGGAACTGCATGAGGAAAAGGATAAACCTTGGTCAGACAACAAGGTTCAGGTCGAGATTGACAACGAAGGACTGTACGTATGTCCAAAGAGTTCCCCGTCCAATCCACCAGACCATAAGGGTAGAGAGAGTCTTAAAAGGTGTCAACTAACACTAGGTGTGTCAGTTTCCGAAACCGTATCAATTGTTTCGTCTTTATCTACAAAAAGACCTTGAGAGAACGAAAAAACTACTAGGTCGCTTATAACCGTTAAACTAGAGACCAAGGAGACGGAAAAGATTTTGGTCGAACTTGTAATCCCTAAAGTGTCAAGTACATAACGACTTCGAACCGAACCTCTTAAATATCATAATCAAATGACCGTACACTCTACTCACGTTTCCAGAACATCCAGAAGTATTTTGGTAAGTTGAAGTCAAAGAAGTCGTAATGACCAACCCCGTATCTGAACCTCTTGACACTATAACTTACCAAACGGAACCTCTACTTGTCTCTAGTAAGACATCAAAAACTCTAACGTAGGTTCATGACGTAAAGTCTGAGAAAACAACTGGTACTACCGATGAGGTAAAGAAAAGTCCCTAAGGACGGGCGTCATCATCTATATTACCAGTAAACTCAATTTAAGTGGGTAAGGTCAGGTAAAATCAAGCGACTAAGGATCTTACAGTTACAAGTGGGAACGGTAGAGAACAAACTGGTGAAGGTTAAACGGAACTAAGTACCTGGACTGTAAGGTCCAAGGATACGTTATAACGAGAAATGTCGTAGTCTAGAATGAAGATAGTGGTCAGTGTAGGTGTTGACCCATAACAAAAACGAAACCGAGGTAGGGAAGTAAGTAAGACCTCAATAAAAGGGTGACTAGAGGTCGTCGTATAACCCGTGGATCGCTGGACCCCTCAAGGAGAAAACTATAAGATAGTAAAACGGAAAAGGATGACAAGTACCCCAAGAGTTCCATTCTTATGACTTCACCGAACGGTAAGGGAAGAGGTCA
This sequence comes from Capra ibex, assembly GCA_006410555.1. Lineage (NCBI taxonomy): Eukaryota > Metazoa > Chordata > Mammalia > Artiodactyla > Bovidae > Capra > Capra ibex. The sequence continues at coordinate 32,446,980 of SJYO01020080.1, forward strand.
CCTGGTGTAGGACAGTCTGGAGAGGTGGTACTGGACGGGTTGAACCCAAACCTCATAATCAGTCGGTAATTTTTCTTATGTAAACTTAGTCAAGATTACTCCACCTACTTTGACCTCGGCTAATATGTCTCACTTCATTCGGTCTTTCTTTTTGTGGTTATCTCATATGGTTATCTCTACCATTCCTACTAGGACATACGCTCTGTCGTTTTCTCTGTGTCTACATATTTTGCCTGAAAACCTGTGACTCCCTCTCCCACCCTACTAATCTCTCTTACCGTAACTTTGCACATATGATAGTATATTCTTTGCTTAACGGTCAGATACAACCTATGTCCTATACCCTACGAACCCCGACCACGTACCCCTACTAGGTCTCTCTACTATACCCCACCTTCCACCCTCCTCAAAGTCCTAACCCTTGAGTACATGTGGGCTTTACCCAAGTACAGTTACATACCGTTTTTGTTATGTCAAACATTTCATTTTATATCATTTTTATTTTTCAATTTTTTATATTTTATTTTTAATTTTTTTATAAAATATAACCTTCTTCAGATCTTTATAAATCTCGGATATTATTAGTTTCTCTGTTAGATAATTTATTGACATAAACACTATTGATTTATATTAGTGTAATTTTAATAAGATTTTAATCACGTAGATATAAAGATATAATAAACTTATGTATAATCGTTTTATTGTTATTTGTAAAGGAAAAAATACAGTTAATCAACTAACTCTTATACATGTTCTTACAAAAAAGTTTGATAAACGGAATCTAAACATTACTATTGAGATCTAAGTAAATAATAATAAAAAATAAAATAAATAAATAAATAATTAAAATTAAAATTAAATAATAATAAAATGAAACATTATATAATAACCAAAACGGTATGTAGTTGTACTTAAACGGTGCTCACATGTGTACAAGGGTTAGGGTTTGGGAGGACGAGGGAGGGGGGGTGGTGTGGTAGGGAAACCCAGTAGGGTCCCGTGGTCGGGGCTGGTAGAACGTGGGACGTAACTTGGATCTGACCCCTAAACAAAGAATATACTATAATATGTACAAAGTTACGGTAAGAGAGTTTAGTAGGGTGGGAGAGGGAGAGGGTGTCTCAGGTTTTCTGACAAGATATGTAGACACAGAGAAAAAGACAGAACGTATGTCCCAATAGCAATGGTAGAAAGATTTAAGGTATATATACGCAATCATATGACATAACCACAAAAAGAAGGACCGAATGAAGTGAGACATATTATCCGAGGTCAAAGTAGGTGGAGTAATCTTGATTAAGTTTATATAAGAAAAATTACCGACTCATTATAAGGTAACACATATACATAGTGTCGAAAGAATAGGTAAGTGGACGACTACCTGTAGATCCAACGAAGGTACAGGACCGATAATATTTGTCACGACGCTACTTGTAACCCAATGTACACAGAGAAAGAGAAGACCAAAGGCACCATACATACGGGTCGTCACCCTAACGACCCAGTATCCGTCAAGATAAAGGTTAAAAAAAAATTACCAAAATTCACTTTTTCTTAAAAAAAATTTAAAAATAAAATAAAAAGAAATGTTATGACATAACCAAAACGGTATGTAACTGTACTTAGTCAGTGCCCACATGTACTCAAGGGTTAGGACTTGGGGGGGAAGGGTGGAGGGTGGGGTATAGTAGAGAGACCTAGTAGGAGTACGTGGTCGGGGTTCGTAGGACATAGGACATAGCTTGTATCTGACCGTTAAACAAAGAATGGACTATCATATGTACAAAGTTACGGTAAGAGGGTTTAGTAGGGTGGAAGAGGGAGAGGGTGTCTCAGATTTTCAGGTAAGACATGTAGACACAGAGAAAACGACAGAGTGTATCTCCCAATAGTAATGGTAGAAAGATTTAAAGTATATATACACAATCATATGACATAACCACAAAAAGAAAGACCGAATGAAGTGAGACATATTATCCGAGGTCAAAGTAGGTGGAGGTGTGACAAGAGGTATCACCGACATGATCAAACGTAAAGGTGGTTGTCACGTTTTCCCAAGGGAAAAGAGGTGAGGGGGAGGTCGTAAATAACGAACATCTGAAAACCTAGCGTCGGTAAGACTGACCGCATTTTACTATGGAGTAACACCAAAACTAAACGTAAAGAGACTATTACTCACTACAACTCGTAGAAAAGTACACAAACAATCGGTAGACATACAGAAGAAACCTCTTTACAGATAAATCAAGAAACCGGGTAAAAAAACTAACCCAGCAAATAAAAAGACCTTAACTCGACGTCCTCAACGAACATATAAAAACTCTAATCAACAAACAGTCAACGAAGTAAACGAGAATAAAAGAGGGTAACTCTTCCGACAGAAAAGTGGAACGAATATCAAAGGAAACAACACGTCTTCGAAAATTAAAATTAATCCAGGGTGAACAAATAAAAACGAAAATAAAGGTCATAAGACCCTCCGTTTTGACCAGTTGGTGAACATTTTCTTACTTTGATCTAGTGAAAGATTGTGGTATGTGTTTTTATTTGAGTTTTACCTAATTTCTAGATTTGCATTTTGGTCTTTGATATTTTGAGGATCTCCTCTTGTATCCGTTTTGTGAGAGACTGTATTTAGTGTCGTCCTAGGAAATACTGGGTGGAGGGTCTTATACCCTTTATTTTCGTTTTTTTCTAGGTTAATTATAAAATTCTAAAGACAGTTTAATTAGTAAAGGAGGATTCAGTCAGAGTAAAAATAGACTAAAGAAGAGTCACGAAAGTGGGTGAACTATTATGTCAGTATTACATTCAAGTTGTCCAATCATTGTAAACAGACCCGTTCAACTGTGGTTAGGTAATTAGTGATTGGAAATGACTTCTTTTAAGGTGTTATGTTACGTAAATAGAGGTATTCCTATATTCTTATGACACAAAATAACAAAATATCAATAAAGGTGGTCTTATAAAGAGTCTTCCTTCTTTTATATGTAATGACGAAAAATAAGTGTGTTAGATTATGTTACTTATGACCGTACATAAGTTTCTCATCCACATTAAATTCTCTCTCCAATCAATTCCTACTTTCGAATGTAAGATCACCCACTAATGACTGGTATGGATACTTCCTTTGTCGAAGAACTCTTCCAACCTTGTGGGACACAACTTGATTGATCTAAATCGTAAGATTAAATTCTAAAAAATTCGAAGACCTTCGAGGGATCATAATAAGAGACAATTTAGATAATGATAGTAGTGTTCAAAGATGCCACAATCTTTGGACAGATCTTTAGGTTACGTATATCTAGTTTATTTATAATTTCTTTCTTTTCGTCAATGTAATCACAAGAGAAACAAAGAAGTCGTCGCAAACAGTAAAATTGAGTATGAGTGGGGTTAACTACAGATAAAATATTATCATCAAATTTAAATAATATTTAATTCCTATATAAGGACACATAAGATTATCTTTAGAGGTCACACTATGTTCAGTCAACGAACGAACAATCCTAACACTGGTTAACATCATATCTCTGACACCTCAAATCAGAAACAAATGTAAATTTAATTATATTTTTAAAACAAGAACCTCCTGAAACTTGACCACAGCGAAAAAGTTCGAGAAAGTGGAACACGATTTACTCTTGTAATAGGGATTATAACGAAACGAGAAGAGATAAAGGACAACCTACCTACTTAGATGGGAGAAAGTTTATACTAATGGGAGAGAAGTGAAAATGATAAGAACACCTTAATCTAGTGGAATAGTTCATGTCGTCAAGTTATTATCGGAAGGAATTTATCCATGTACTTCCAGTTGAACTCTGAAGGAGGAGGTGTCCCTAGTTTTTCTCCATACTTTACGGTAATGTCGGATTTAAGACTAACAGAGATTGGTTCGCCTTCCACAAAAATATTTATTTAGGTTCAAATATTGTCTACCAAATCGTGTTCGTCTTTTTCTTAGTTACACTTCACACTTTTGTAGATATTCGGTTACTTATAATTGTCGAATTATAATTTTCCAGACGTACTTAAGTGTCGTTCATACATACAATAGTTATAATGAAGTCTTGAGAATAAAAATTATTTCGTTCCTATATAATGTCGGTACACTATGTCAAATAAGAAAGTCATATATGAATAGAGATTGTCGACAAAAGTATGTTAAGATTTGATTCCGTTTAATGTCTATTCCGATATTTATTTACCGTACGAATATAAAGACGTATAAGACACTTATATGGTAAATAACGAAAATATTGATAGTCTTACGGTACTCAAAAGTCGAGATGGTGGACGTTATCTTAAACAAATTTTACTAGAAATATTAAAGGGTCTACCATCCTATCTCTTCAAAAACGGGTACAAATACTTAAAAATACAGGAACTTATAAAAAAGAAATTTTTACCTTACTTAAAAAGAGAAAAGTAAGTTTTAAAATAACGGTCACTTCTCGAATTACTATCTTTTAGAGGGGACTTTCACTTGATCTTAAGTTAATGAAAGTTAGAGTAAAATTGAAAGACGATTCGAGATCTATTTTTATACTGAACAATACATCAGTATATAAAGGTGATTTGACTTAAAGAATAGTTTGACTGAAGAAAACGTTTAGGTATTTTCTTGACATCTTTTTTCTAGAAGTACTGGTTCTATTATTGTTACTATACTAGTGAACGGATCTCGGTCTGTAGGACCTTACACTTCAGTTCACCCGGAATCTTTCGTAGTGATACTTGTTTCGATCACCTCCACTACCTTAAGTCAACTCGATAAAGTTTAGGACTTTGTGCTACAACACTTTCACAACGTGTGTTATATTGTCGTTTAAACCTTTTGAGTCGTCACCGGTGTCCTGACCTTTTCCAGTCAGAAGTAAGGTTAGGGTTTCTTTCCGTTACGGTTTCTTACGAGTTTGATGGAGTGTTAACTTGAGTAGAGTGTGTGATCATTACCTCTTCCGTTACCGTGGGGTGAGGTCATGAGAGCGGACCTTTTTGGGTACCTACCTCCTCGGACCATCCGACGTCAGGTACCCCAGTACTTCTCAGCCTGTACTGACTTTGCTGAATCGTCGTCGTTGTCGTGTGTGATCATTTCATTACAAGTTTTAAGAGGTTCGGTCCGAAGTCGTTATGTACTTGACACTTGAAGGGTCTCCAAGTTCGACCAAAATCTTTTCCGTCTCCTTGGTCTCTAGTTTAACGGTTGTAGGAGACCTAGTAGTCTTTTCGTTCTCTCAAGGTCTTTTTGTAGATAAAGACGAAATAACTGATACGGTTCGGAAACTGACACACCCAGTGTTATTTGACACCCTTTAAGAAGTTCTCTACCCTTATGGTCTGGTCGACTGGATGGAGAACTCTTTAAATATACGTCCAGTCCTTCGTTGTCAATCTTGACCTGTACCTTGTTGTCTGACCAAGGTTTATCCTTTTCCTCATACAGTTCCGACATATAACAGTGCGACGAATAAATTGAATATACGTCTTATGTAGTACTCTTTGTTACCTGACCTTCTTCGTTTTTGACCTTAGTTCTAACGGTCCTCTTTATAGTCAGTGGAGTCTATACGTGTACTGTCGTGGAATACCTTCTTTCACTTCTTCTTGATTTCTCGGAGAACTACTTTCACTTTCTCCTCTCGTTTTTTCAACCGAATTTCGAGTTGTAAGTCATTTACTTCTAGTACCGTAGGCCAGGGTAGTGAAGTACCCTTTATCTACCCCTTTGTTACCTTTGTCACAGTCTGAAATAAAAAGACCCGAGGTTTTAGTGACGTCTACCACTGAAGTCGGTACTTTAATTTTCTGCGAATGAGGAACTTTCTTTTCAATACTGGTTGGATCTATCGTATAACTTTTTGTCTCTGTAATGAAACGTTTGTTTCCAGGTAGATCAGTTCCGATACCAAAAAGGTCATCAGTACATACCTACACTCTCAACCTGACACTTGTTTCGACTCACGACTTCTTAACTACGAAAAATTGACACCACAACCTCTTCTGAGGACTCTCAGGGAACCTGACGTTCCTTAAGGTTGGTCAGGTAAAATTTCCTCCAGTTGGGACCCACAAGTAACCTTCCTTAGTACGATTTCGACTATAAGGTCATGAAACCGGTGGAGTACGCTTCTCAACTGAGTAACCTTTTCTGACTACAACCCTCCGTGACCCCCGTCCTCTTTTTACCCTACTGTCTCCTACTCTACCGACCTACCGTAGTGGTTGAACTACCTGCACTCAAACTCACTTGAGACCCTCAACCACTACCTGTCCATCCGGACCACACGACGTTAAATACCCCAGCGTTTCTCACACTGTACTGACTCACTGACTTGACTTGACTTGACTTATGATGACGTGTGTGTAAGATAGAAAAGGTATAAGAAAGTACTCAGAACTTTGGACAAACAGAGTATATTATTAATGTGAAAGTCAAGTCAAGTCAGTAAGTCAGTACAAGCTAAGAAACGTTGGGGTACTTGACGTCGTGTGGTCCGGAGGGACAGATAGTGGTTGACAACCTCAGATGGGTTTGGGTACAGGTAACTCAACCACTACGGTAGGTTGGTAGAGTAGAAGATAGTAGGGGAAGAGAAGGACAGGAGTTATAAAAAGTCGTAATTCCAGAAAAGTTTACTCAGTCGAGAAGCATAGTCCACCGGTTTCCTAACCCTCAAAGTCAAAGTTGTAGTCAGGAAGGTTACTTGTGGGTCCTGACTAGAGGAAATCCTACCTGACCAACCTAGAGGAACGTCAGGTTCCCTGAGAGTTCTCAAAAGAAGTTATGGTGTCAAGTTTTCGTAATTAAGAAGACACACGTCGAAAGAAATATCAGGTTCAGAGTGTAGGTATATACTGATGACCTTTTTGGTATCGGAACTGATCTACCTGGAAACAACTGTTTCATTACAGAGACGAAAACTTATACGATAGATAAACGAGTATTGAAAGGAAGGTTCCTCATTCACAGAAAATTAAAGTACCGACGTTAGTGATAGACGTCACTAAAACCTCGGGGGTTTTATTTCAATCAGTGAGAAAGGTGACAAAGGGGTAGATAAACGGTACTTCCCTACCCCGGTCTACGGTACCAGAATCAAAAAACTTACAACTCGAAATTCGGTTGAAAAAGTGAGAGAAGAAACCTCCCCCCAAGTACAAACCCTTGCGTACATTCTTAATTTCTAAAATTTTAATTTTTTTTTATTTTTTATTATGTAAAATTTAGAATTTTTTTTTTTCTCCGAGAAATCAAGAAGAATGAAAGACGATATTTCCACCACAGTAGACGTATAGACTCCAATAACTATAAAGAGGAACGTCAAAACTAAGGTAGAACACGAAAGAGGTCAGGTCTCAAAGAGTACTACATGAGACGTATATTCAATTTATTCTCCCGCTGTTATATGTCGGGACTGAATGAGGAAAAGGATAAATCTCGGTAAAATGTGAAATCACTTTGAAATCAATGTGAAGTCACTTTGAACTAAGATAGAAACTTTACAGATCCTGTGACATTGAGGTCTCACCTTATAAACATTGGACCCCATACCCCTGTACTAATTTAATAACCGGTCCAGGTACTTCAGAGAAGAATCGTTCATCAATCTCATGAACATACCAGTCCAGCAAGCTCTACTGACAAGAGAACGAGAGACATGTAGGGGACGAGGTAGTCCAGGACGAAGTGAGAGTACTGGTATGTTAGGAGAGTTAAATTATGAGGGATACATGAACGTACACCAAAGGGACCATTAACTACTCGGTTGGACTACAGTTAAGGGAGACATTTAACGTCAAAGAAGGGGGTAATTACTCCTAACGACGACTAAGGACGGAGAGTCGACGTGTATGTTACTCTCGTAGTGAAGTCCTGTAAGAGGAAGTTTATTCATTCAACGGACCTAGGTATTTGGTGACTACGTGGACAGTGACAGAGACCCGGGAAAAAAGTCAGAGGACTTCACACGTCGGGTTACTATGGTGTAAAGTTTATATAACAATCGGATGTAAAGAAGAGTCTTGGGTGGTTACCAAAAAGACGTAATAAGTTTGTATTGACAGTCTTTTCTACTGACTCATTGGTGCAGGGAATGAAAAGAGATTGAACGAGTAAATCGAGGGCGGTGTGACCGGAGGTATGAGAAGGAAGTGATGAGTCCTGTGTGAGATTGAGTGAAAAACGTGAACGACAACAGAAACGGACCAGGCGAGTAGAGTCCATGTGCCGTTTCGGTGCCGACCAGACAGTGGAGAAAACCCAGAATTATATTTATGACGGAAGAGTCACTCAGGAAAGGACAGACGATACGACGAATTATAACATTGGTATGACGTGATACAATAAATCAGAAAACAACGAAATTCAAAATGATAATAATAGATTATAACACACACAGATACTACATGACCCAGCAGGTTTTTCAAACAAGTCCAAAAAGACATTCTACAATGTCTTTTCAAGTTTCCTTGTTAAGCCCTTTGAGTTATAAAGGAATGAGATAAAAAAAAAAAAAATTAATAGTAAGAGAGAGAGAGAGAGGGGGACGAGGATTAGAAGTAAAAGGACTGGGACACAGGGTCAGACATTTATTAGGAACCAAATGGAAGGTTCATATCGATTCCAGGATCCGTGAACATCTGTAGGAGACTGTAAGACCAATGTAAAGTCAAAGAACATGACGTGATAAGACCGTACTCTATCGTCCAGAAATAAAGGATTTGAACTAAAAGGTGGTAAGGGAAGTCTACTTAAGGTGTACCCCGGACGGAGAAGATGACTGACACCTAAGAGAATCTTGTGACGGAGAACGTAGGAAAGAGTACTGAGTCCAACATAGTTGCCATTGGACTTAGTTCGTCCACCTGAGTGGAGTAGTGTACACACAAACATCTAATCCATTCCCTCCACAGTCTATTAAATAATTGTACACCTTTACTTCACCTTATACCTATCGTGGAAAGACTTTCATCACCATTCACTCGGACATTGACCGATGAACATCACTCCTGTCCACGGCTGTTGGTCTCTCGACTCGGTCGTCAGAGGATAGTTGTCTACTAGTCGCACGGGACGATCGGACAGCGTTAGCAGAGGTTATCTTTGTCCCTTTTTATTTTATAAAAAAGAGAATAAAACAATAGGGTTGTTTAAGAAGTTCCATTATAAAGAAAGTCAAGTCAAGTCAAGTCAGCGAGTCAGTATAGGTTGAGAAATGAATTATGAATTATAAGTCTATTATGAAATGAATTATAAGTCTAGTTATCAAAGGTTTTATCTAATACTAAAATTAAACCTAAATTTTCCTTAAATCAGAAAGTTAATTAGAAATTTTGTACCGTAACGGAAATGTAAAGTTTTATGTGATCTATTTTTACATAAAACCCCTTTTTTTTGTAGTAAAATTCTATAAGAATAAACGGACTATGATCGACTATTATTAGTAAACGAGAAACGTTTAAATAATTGTTTTATAAAGAAAACATTTACTAATTGCTAAAACTTATCAAAAGGTAAGTGTTAGTCGTATCTAAAGATAAACTTTATCTTTAGACTTTCTCTTTAACTTTATCTTAAAGATACTTTAGACAAAGATTAGTAATTGTTTCGTTTCTGTAGTACAGACTCCTCAATCTAATGTGTTTCGAAATCGATTTCACTCACGAGTAATTACTCTCTTTTCTACCGCAAAAGGGTTTTCTATCTATAGTAATAACAAATCTCGCTTAAGTTATAAATTGTCTTTTGCTTCAACGAATATCAAAGATAAAGGAAGACAAGGAATCTCTTTCTAATATTAGACTGCACACTTACTTCCTCTTTATTACCTCTTGGATTGATATCTTACAATTTCTACGGTCTCAGAGATCTATTTTAGATCAAACCGTTAGAAATATGTCCACTTTTGTCAGACTCTGGAGACTTATTATTGTGATCAATCATAGTCTACGTCCAGACTTTAGGTCAATGGACCTGTCGGACCAGGACGAAAAAAAGTAGACTACATCTATTTTGTTCTATCAATTTCTTTGTCGAGTGATTTAGTAGTCAATTTTTCTTTGTTCAATTTTGTACAAAAACAATCGAACTTCAGTATCTTATATCAGTTTCGGTAATTTCCTAAATCTTTTATGGATTTAGATACCTTTCTGTTTTTTCTTAATCTAAACTTACTCTTGATTAGAGGGTTTGTGATCATATTTTTACTTCTATCCTTAATATCGTAAATGACACAACTGAGATATTAAAAGAAAGAGAGAGACAAAAAAACGATGTACATGAAAAACGAACCACACTAAATACTTAAAATATATTCATAAATTACATATATAAATCTATATAAAAAATACTTAGATCTTAGTTATTCGGACAACGGTACATAGAAGTCTCAGTTACTCAGTGTTAAAGTGATTTCTTAATGTGGTCCGTGGTTATTTATAGTTAAATCTACCTTCTCGTTAACACTCATTAGAGTAAGAAAAAAAAAAAAAAAATTCAAAAATTTAACTTCCCATCAACTGAACGTTATAATATGATGTCACTAAAGTCCACATGTTGTATCACTAAATTATAAAAATATTTAATGTATGGTAGGCAAGTCAAGTCACGAGTCAACACAGGTTGAGAAACGTTAGGGTACTTAGTGTCGTACGGTCCGGAGGGACAGGTAGTAGTTGAGGACCTCAAGTGAGTTTGAGTACAGGTAACTCAACCACTACGGTAGGTCGGTAGAGTAGGAGACAGTTGGGGCAGAGGAGGACGGAGGTTAAGGAGGGTCGTAGTCCCAGAAAAGGTTACCCAGTTGAGAAGTGTACTCCACCGGTTTCATAGCCTCAAAGTCGAAATCGTAGTCAGGAAGGTTTCTTGTGGGTCCTGACTAAAGGAAATCCTACCTGACCAACCTAGAGGAACGTCAGGTTCCCTGAGAGTTCTCAGAAGAGGTTGTGGTGTCAAGTTTTCGTAGTTAAGAAGTCACGAGTCGGGAGAAGTGTCAGATCGAGAGTGTAGGTATGTACTGATGACCTTTTTGGTATCGGAACTGATCTGTCTGGAAACAACCGTTTCATTACAGAGACGAAAAATTATACGATAGATCCAACAAGTATTGAAAGGAAAGTTCCTCATTCGTAGGATATTAAAGTACCGACGTTAGTGGTAGACGTCACCAAAACCTCGGGGGTTTATATTTCAGTCGGTGACAAAGGTGACAAAGGGGTAGATAAAGGGTACTTCACTACCCTGGTCTACGACAATTTGTAGACAAGGACACGGATAACTGGTGTACATACAGAAGTCTCATTACGGATAAGTCAAGGAGACACGTAAAAATTTAACCTAAAATATTTTCCAATTCAACAAACTCAAAATATAAAAACCTATAGTTGGGGAATACCCTGTATATTGACTGTTGATAGAAGAGGGTAGGTCATCTGTCGGAAAGACAAAACAGTTATCAAATGAAGTGACATGTTTTTGAAAAATCGAACTAAAAGAGGGTAAACAAACACAAACGAAATCAACAGGGACGGACTTCTCTATAATGGTTTGTATAGTAAATTTAACTACACTTTCTCGTATACCGGATACAAAAGAAGACCTTCTCGGTACCAAAGACTAGAATGTGAATTCACAATTGGGTAAGACACACACACACCCCCTCCTGCCTCCCGCAACGAACAAAACATATACTATACTTTTTTACCAGATCAAAATAAGAAAGTGTACTTCGACAGGTCAAAAGGATTACGATAAATAACTCTTTAACAGAAAAGACGTAACATATAAGAACGGAAAAAACAACATCTAATCGGAATATACACATCTCCCAAGGGAAAATAGGTGTGTGAGAGGTTTTACATAATGAACATCTGAATAATTAATACCGGTAAGACTGACTAGACTCCATCATGGAGTAATATCAAAACTAAACGTAAAGAGTTTTTAATCAGTACAACTCGTAGAAAAGTACATCATAACCCGTAGACATATAGTAACCTCTTCAGAGACAAATCCAGAGGACGAGTAAAAAAGTAAAAAATAACCCAACGAACAAATAAACTATAACTTGACATACTCGAAAAACTTTCAAAACCTCTATTTAGAAAACTGTTAACGAAGTAAACGTTTATAAAAGAGAGTACGACTCTTAACAGAAAAGGAGAACAAATACTAAAGTAAACGAAAAGTCTTCGAAAACAAAAGAGAGACTAGAAATAAAGGAAGAAAGACGACTGAAATCCCAAACAAGAGAAGATTAAGAAAATGTTAAGTGTACGATCGTTTTATTACGAGGTTTAAGAGGTTCAGTTCGAAGTCATCATGTACTTGACACTTAAAGGTCTACAAGTTCGACCTAAATTTGTTCCGTCTCCTTGGTCTCTAGTTTAACAGTCGTAGGTAACCGAGTGACTTTTTCGTTATCTCAAGGTCTTTTTATAGATGAAGACGAAATAACTGATGCAGTTTCGGAAACTGACACACCTAGTGTTGTTTGACACCTTTTAAGAAGTTCTCTACACTTATGGTCTGTTGGACTGGACGGAGAACTCTTTAGACATACGTCCAGTTCTTCGATGTCAATCTTGACCCGTACCCTGTTGTCTGACCAAGGTTTAGCCCTTTCCTCACGTAGTTCCGACATATAACAGTGTGACGAATAAATTGAATATTCGTCTAATGTAGTACTCTTTACGACCTGACCTTCTTCGTGTTCGACCTTAGTTCTAACGGTCCTCTTTATAGTTATTGCAGTCTATACGTCTACTGTGGTGGGAATACCGTCTTTCGTTTCTTCTTGATTTCTCGGAGAACTTTCTACTCTCACTTTTTCAACCGAATTTCGAGTTGTAAGTCTTTTGATTCAAGTACCGTTGACCAGGGTAGTGAAGTATCGTTTATCTACCCTTTTGTTACCTTTGTCACTGTCTGAAATAAAAACCCCACGAGGTTTTAGTGACGTCTACTACTGACGTCGGTACTTTAATTGTCTGTGAACGAGGAACTTTCTTTTCGGTACTAGTTGGATCTGTCGTATAATTTTTCGTCTCTGTAATGAAACGGTCGTAACCATGTAGATCAGTTTCGATGTAAAAAAGGTCATCAGTACATACCTACACTCACAACCTGATACTTCTTTCGACTCGTAGTTTATTAACTACGAAATCTTGACACCACAACCTCTGTTGAGAACTCTCAGGGACCCTGACGTTCCTCTAGGTTGGTCAGATAGAATTTCCTTTAGTCAGGACTTATAAGTGACCTTTCTGACTACAATTTCGACTTTGAGGTTATGAAACCGGTGGACTACATTTCTTAACTTAGCAAACTTTTCAGGGACTACGACCCTTTATAACCTCCACCCTCCTCTTCCCCTACCGCCCCCTACTTTGCCAACTTACCGTAGTGGTTGACTTACCTGTACTCAAACTCATTTGAGGTCCTCAGCTACTACTCGTCCCTTCGGACCGCACGACGTCAGGAACCCCAGAGTTTCTCAACCTGTGCTGACTCGCTGACTTGACTTGACTTAAGAAAACGTACAATCCCATCCAACAAACCTTAAAAAGAACAAAGAATTACGGACATATTAATTAAAGGGAAATCTCGATGAAAACGACGTATCTAAAACAATCCAATATAATAGTAATAGTTAACAGAACTCCATTGTACTAAAGGAGAAATTAATAACTGGGTAACCAAAAGATCATAATACAAATTAAAGTACGATAAAAAGAAAAAGAGACAAAAGGAACGGACGCCAACTAAAACTCAAAGTATCTCAATACCAGTTATTCAGTGGACTTTATTAAAGACAATTCCATTTAAAATTAAAACTTACACAGTACGGTGAAGGAAGACTGGTCTTTTCAAAGACGTCTCTTCATTCAACTATCCGAATACCACAAAAAAAAACAACAACAAACAAACAAAACAAAAATTATTGACTTAGACAAAAAGAGGACAAAGGAAATCTTAGGAGAGAGAGAAATAGAAAACGGTAAAATTAATATCGTATAGAACTACACTCAGAAAAACTCAAATAGAACAAATCCTGTGAGACACGAAGGACTTTGATCTGTAGACAAAGGAAATCCGAACCCTTAAAAAATTGGTATTAATGTAGTCTATGTGAAAGTTAGGGAAAGAGAGAAGAGGAAGACCTTGTGTATAATACGTATCCAACCGTATGAAACATAATAGGGTACCTAGAGTATCCAACGAAAAGAAAGGGAATAAGAAAGACAGAGGACAAGACTAACCCACAAAAAGTAATAAGATTGAAAGTCTGGTGAATAAGTAAGACACAGTAAATGAGACGATGAGTAACGAAGATGTAACAATGAGACGACAAGTAACGAAGATGTAACCAAAAATAGAGTCGTTGACTCAACCAGATTGAAAAGTAACTAAGGACAAACATCAAAGGTCGAAGGATAAAATCACTAGACGTAAAGAGATTATTAGAATTAAAGAATTCGTAAAGTAATGGAGAAAAACTTGAATCCCAGATCTGACAACTTAAGACAAAAGAACAAACAATAAAGTCCTATAAGGAGGAAAAGTTACCTCATCGAGGAGACGAAAAAGTAAAGTGAATTGAAAGAGACAGAGACACTGAATTCCTCTAGTCGAAGGATGACACTGGACCTTCCTCAAAAAAGAAAAAGAAAAAAAGTTAAGGAGTAAGTTTAAATAAAAACACATAAACACTGAGTGTATGTCTCACAGTCTGATCATGACAAACCCTTATCCGACTTCAGTAGTCGTAAAAAAACCCCCCCCGTCCCCCTCTTCACCGGAATACGTCTGACCCACTCACATCACAAAAACACCTTCCAGATAAGAACCATGCGTACGGTTAGTACAAAAATGACACACAGGAACTTTTTCTCACACTAACCATAGGTCCAAGACCATAGGTCTCGGACATGGTCTAAAACCTACCCCTGAGGAGAAACGAGGTACCGACAATGTCGGTAAAACCCCCACCTTAGAGGAAGGGTTAACAACCTAATCTTCCGGATTCCCAGGTCAAGTTATTTATACAGAATTTCACGTATAAGACACAGTTTCCTTCACTCGTACCCTCGTTCACTCCGGACACATCAGTGTCCCTTGGATACGTGACGGGAACATCCGTAGGTGTCAAGAAGGATAGTCGTCGGGCTCTAACACAGGGAAAGAAACAACACAAGTAGAGTCTGGATAACGATCCAATCCCTGACACCGATCTCGTGACACTGACGGACTTCGTTCCACCAACACGATAACGGACCCTGGACCAGACGGTGACACTGAAGTTTCCTTGACAAACGGAGACTAGGTTGAGGTTCAACCCCACACTCCACCCTTCGTCTCTCGAGGACGATCCTTTCCTCGGTGACGTATAAGGAGGGGTCTCCGCTAGACGACCTTTGGACACTAAGATGTCGTGGTGGACCACTCGTATGGTCGTTTCAGACAGAGATACCCTGGGTGGGGGTGACAAGTGTTCGACTGTTACCCAAGACTCAAAATTCGATTTAGTGTTAGTTACGGTAGGACCGAAAGACGTGCGTCAAGGTGGTTGTGGTTTAGAAGAGGGTCTCGGACTCTAAGTCACGAATCAGTGACCCGTATAATCGCCGGGACGGGTTGTACTCAAAAACGATCCTTTACACCGTTTCACCATCGGCAGTCACGGATAGAAAGAGATGGGACTAAAGATCGTTCGGTTGTGTACGGGTAAGAAGATCACGTTTCAGGTCTGAGGAGGTCCGAGAGACAGACAGAGTCACCTGGAACA
The DNA here is from genome assembly GCA_006410555.1 of Capra ibex. Lineage (NCBI taxonomy): Eukaryota > Metazoa > Chordata > Mammalia > Artiodactyla > Bovidae > Capra > Capra ibex. The sequence goes on from SJYO01020080.1 coordinate 32,462,774, forward strand.
TCATCAGTCCCCTTGAAGGGTCCCACTCCGAACGGATACGAGAAATGTATAAGAAGGATCCCAGTGGTCAGGGAAAGACTACGGAAAAAAAAAAAAAAAAAAAAAAACACCCTCCGCCACCCTTCTTCAGGATGGGTTAATATACCCTTAAAAGGAACGTAGAAACCAACATATTAAGACGGTTAAAGGACCTCAAAAAGGACACAAACACTCACACATACACACTCTAAACAAGATTAAGACTACATAAAGTTTGACCTGTAGTTTTTTTTAGTTACATAAAAGTATATTCGAAAAGAAATCTATATATTTTATCTCCGGTTCTAATCTAGTACAGACGAGATACTAATAACAAGAAATAATTTTTTTTACTGGTCATTTTAGTCCCTTTTAGACTTCAACTTATCAACAACGAGTACTAAATCCCTGTTTTTCAGAACAGCAAGTCAGCGATCTTTTATTTACCTTCTGTACTTGACTTTATTATATTGTAAGATCGAAAATATTTAATCTAATGATATTACTCTATTACCTATTTTATAAAGTTCGTCAAACGAAAACCCGATAGACCACGGTCTGTTTTGACGAAGTACTAAAAGTACGTTACGCGTACTCAGATTAAAGGGGTAGAAAGTCCCCAATGATAAACTTATTATACATTGATTTCCTTGAGGGGTCCAGTAATCCACGGGTTATACGATGACCTCTAGTCACCTCTTCATTGAGGTCTTTCTTACTTCCCTACCTCGGTTTTGTTTTTGTTATGGGTCTACACGTACACTGACCATTATCTTCATTCTTGGCTACGACATTTCTCGTTATAACGTATCCTTGGACCTTACAGTCCAGGTACTTAGTTCCGTTTAACCTTCACCAGCCTGTTCTCTACCGTTCCCACTTGCAGCTGTAAGATCCTTAGTCGCTTGATTTTACCTGACCTTACCCACTTAAATTGAGTCTACTGGTAATATAGATGATGACGTCCGTCCTTAGAGAGTCTTCTTTACCTCATCAGTAGTACCAGGTGTTTTCTCAGACTTTACGTCATGAACCTACGTTAGAGTTTTTGCTCTCTTACTGGAGACAAGTAGAGATTCCTTTTGGTAAGTTATAGTGTCAAGAGGTTCAGATACGGGGTTGGTCATTACGACTTCTTCGACTTCAACTTACCAAATACTTCTGGATGTTCTGGAAAATCTAGATTGTGGGTTTTTTCTACAGGAAAAGTAATATGCCCTGACCTTACTTTTTCATCCTTCAGTTCTTTGTGGACCTCATTGTCCTTTTAAACCGGAACCTTAAACCTTACTTCGTCCCGTTTCCGATTATCTCAAAACGGTTCTTTTACGTGACCAGTATCGGTTGTGGGAGAAGGTTGTTGTGTTCTCTTCCGAGATGTGTACCTGTAGTGGTCTACCAGTTGGGGCTTTAGTCTGACTAATATAAGAAACGTCGGTTTCTACCTCTTCGAGATATGTCAGTTGTTTTTGTTCTGGTCCTCGACTGACACCGAGTCTAGTACTTGAGGAATAATGGTTTAAGTCTGAATTTAACTTCTTTCATCCCTTTTGACAATCTGGTAAGTCCATACTGGATTTAGTTTAGGGAATACTAATATGTCACCTTCACTCTTTATCTAAATTCCTGGATCTAAACTATCTATCTCACGGATTACTTGATACCTTACTCTAAGCACTGTAACATGTCCTCTGTCCCTAGTTCTGGTAGGGGTACCTATTCTTTACGTTTTTCATTTTACCGACAGACCCCTCCGGAATATTTATCGACACTTTTCTTCTCTCCGTTTTTCGTTTCCTATTTTCTTTCTATATTCGTAGACTTATGTCTCAAGGTTTCTTATCGTTCTTCTCTATTCTTTCGGAAGAAGTCGCTAGTTACGTTTCTTTTGTTGTCTTACCCTTTCTGATCCCTAGAGAAGTTCTTTTAATCTCTATGGTTCCCTTGTAAAGTACGTTTCTACCCGAGCTATTTCCTGTCTTTACCAGACCTGGATTCTCTTCGTCTTCTATAATTCTTCTCCACCGTTCTTAAGTGCCTTCTTGACTTGTTTTTTCTAGAAGTACTGGGTCTATTAGTACTACTACACTAGTGATTAGATCTCGGTCTGTAGAACCTTACACTTCAGTCCCTCTGGAATCTTTCGTAGTGATGCTTGTTTCGGTCACCTCCACTACCTTAAGGTCAACTCGACAAAGTTTAGGACTTTCTACTACGACACTTTCACGACGTGCGTTATACGATTGTTTAAACCTTTTGAGTCGTCACCGGTGTCCTGACCTTTTCCAGTCAAAAGTAAGGTTAGGGTTTCTTTCCGTTACGGTTTCTTACGAGTTTGATGACGTGTTAACGTGAGTAGAGTGTACGATCATTTCATTACGAGTTTTAAGACGTTCGGTTCGAAGTCGTTATGCACTTGGCACTTGAAGGACTACAAGTTCGACCAAAATCTTTTCCGTCTCCTTGGTCTCTAGTTTAACGACCGTAGGCGACCTAGTACCTTTTTCGTTTTCTCAAGGTCTTTTTGTAGATAAAGACGAAATAACTGATACGGTTTCGGAAACTGACACACCTAGTGTTATTTGACACCTTATAAGAAGTTCTCTACCCTTATGGCCTGGTGGACTGGACGGAGAACTCTTTGGACATACGTCCAGTCCTTCGTTGTCAATCTTGACCTGTACCTTGTTGTCTGACCAAGGTTTATCCTTTTCCTCATGCAGTTCCGACATATAACAGTGGGACGAATAAATTGAATATAAGTCTCATGTAGTACTCTTTACGACCTCACCTTCTTTGTGTTCCACCTTAGTTCTAACGGCCCTCTTTATAGTTCTTGGAGTCTATACGTCTACTATGGTGGGAATACCGTCTTTCACTTCTCCTCGATTTTTCGGAGAATTACTTTTACTTTCTCCTCTCACTTTTTCAACCGAATTTCGAGTTGAAAGTCTTTTTTTTCTAGTACCGTAGGCCAGGGTAGGGAAATACCCTTTATCTACCCCTTTGTCACCTTTGTCACAGTCTGAAATAAAAAACCCACCGAGGTTTTAGTAACGTCTACCACTGACGTCGGTACTTTAATTTTCTACGAACGAGGAAGCTTCTTTACAATACTGGTTGGATCTATCGTATAAGTTTTCGTCCCTGTAATGAAACGGATGATTCCAGGTAGATAAGTTCCGATACCAAAAAGGACACCAGTACATACTTACACTCTCAACCTGACACTTCTTCCGACTCGGGGCTTTTTAATTACGAAAACTTGACACCACAACCTCTTTTGAGAACGTTCAGGGAACCTGACATTCCTCTAGGTTGGTCAGGTAAGACTTTCTCTAGTTGGGACCCTAAAGAAACCTCCCTTACTACGACTTCGACTTTGAGGTCATAAACCGGTGGAGTACGCTTCTCAACTGAGTAACCTTTTCTGAGACTACGAACTTCCCTAACCCCCGTCATCCTCTTCCCCTGCTGACTCCTACCCTACCGACCTACCGTAGTGCCTGAGCCACCTGTACTCGGACTCACTTAAGGCCCTCTACCACTAACTGTCACTCCGAACCGCACGACGCTAAGTACCCCAGCGTTTCTCGGCTTGTACTGACTCGCTGACTTGACTTGACTTGACTTATAATACATTAGGGAGTTTGACTCATTTACGTCTTAAAAGTCAAAAAGAGAGTGGAAAGGAATCTTAGTGACTAGAGACATGCCTTGACAAGTTTTCAACGTCTTTACACAGTATCAAAGGGGGAACAGTAAAAGATGATTACTAATGACGAGTATAAAGAGTAAAATGACGAAAGGAAGAATATTGATTCAAGAAATGAAACAAAGTCGGATTAAGGGTTTGTCGAGATTCGACTTCATGTTTTTATCCATCTTTCAAATTTTTATGATTATCATATTCCTTTAAAGTCACGACAGTGTTTCATGTCACATAAGTATATGTAGTTTAACAGTTATAAATATTTCAAATGTAAGAAATGGAGAAATTGTCACACGACACTTGTAAAAGATATGGTAATTTATACTAGGTTTCTGTGATAATATTACGGATGTTTAATTTCAGTTAGGAAAAACAACAATATTGATTTTTACTCTGTACATAAAATATGAAATTAGTAAAAAAAGTTGAGATTTGAGATGAAATTCTTCTCCATTCTATTGTATACGACCCTTTGTAAAAGTTGACCGGTTACATTTATAAATAATGTATACTATAGTGGACAAAGTTAGGGGTTTTACTGATTTAATCTTTAGTTCTAATGACATTAAAAAAAAAAGTCTCGGACATTAACCACATGACCAAAAAACAAGTAAAAAACGAACACATCTTATTCATTACTCTTAACCCAGACACAACGAGTCATAGGTATGTGTCTTCGTTATATGTAAATCTTGGGGACTAGTAAGGAGAACGAACCCTTTTATTCGGATAAAGGATAAAATGAATCTTTTTACCATACATTTATGTCTGATATTGTCTTCGAATTTTACTGTCTAAAGATAATACTTTAGACATTTAATTAGATCAAATAGGACAGGTTTCTTAAAAGACTCAAAGTAAGACAAGTTTCTCGACGTTGTAAACACGTCTTTTCTAAGTTACTGACTAAACTAAGACTTGGTCGAACAGACTCCTTTAAAGTGTGAAAAGACTTCTAAAAATCTTTAATAAAAAGTATTCATACATATAAAGTTTGATCTGAAACGAACCTCCTAGTCACAAAAAACCCTCAGTAATATCACCTCAAATAAAGGACATTTTTATGATTAGTAGTATATCACAAATATCGATAATTCCTCCTCAAATACTTTTCTTTCCTATTTTAATTCATTAATTTTAACAGTGTCAAATTCAAATTTTTGTTCTATATTTTAGGGAGAAGCCAATAACCATATTCTACTCTGAACCACACTTTCAGTAAATTCACCTTTTTTCGTTTTAAGGTCGACAAACCAATCCTTTATAAATAATCTTGAAGAAGTTTGAGTCAGTTTATCGGTCTCAAGAGTACCTGGTGTGACACCGACTATATTAACTTTCAAATAAAGATGACATATCACAGGTAAACTTTTCATATACACTTTGGTAATGATTATCAAAGGTAGGACTTGTATTACTATTTACTTTTATTTCTGAAGGTTATAAAAATATCTAATTTTTATCATATAAAAATTAGAAAAAAAAAGTCTTAAGGTAAATTAGTGCGTTTATGGAACGAATTCTCTCAGCTCATATCTTATTCAATCGAAAGTGGAACGAGAACTTAAAACCCCTCCTTTCGACGTCAAAACTCATCTCCTCCTGTACGGACCCGCATTATTTTCGGTTTTACCATCTATTATCGTATCGATAAACAAGACCAGTACCTTTTCTGTGTATAAGTTATAGTCAGTTCTAAAATTTTTTATTTTCATAAAATCCTTCATTAGTACAGTTAAAAAGAATCTTTGAGGGGTGTAAAGGACTATATCTTTTTTATTCACTAACGAATTTCATAGTTCATAAAACTCCTTCATTTGTGTTCAGAACTCTTCCTATTTGTTTATTATTCGGTTAATAAACCATCCACAGTCGAATGAAAGAATACGCTGCACATTCCTTTAAATCAAATGTGACTATAAAAGTGATTAATTTTTGACACAATGTGGTTAGATTTAAATGTAATCGGTAAATTCATTATTAGACATTTCGTAGTGATGACAGTAGATGGGACAAAGTGTCGTCGTGTTTAGATTTAATGGTGTTGACCCAGTTAGTCACTAGTTTCTCTCTTTCTGTGTGTCGTTTGAATGTGTTGGTGTATCCACGATACAAGTTTTCTCCTAAAATAAAGTTACAGTAAATGTCTTTTTTAAATTTGTCGAAGTAAATCTCAAAGATTATAGTTATACGAAATCATTTATGTAAGTAAGTGTAAGTAAAGGTCCTGGAGTTGTACTGTTTCAGACAGTGTCCTGATCTTATATGACTCGTTACAACTTCAGTTGTACAATAAATAAATAATTCCAACTCAAAGTTTCATAAGCCAGTAAATAAATTTGATCACACACACACTTAAAAGACTCATTAAATTCTATGAAGGTTGAACACTAAATTCCTATCTTTAGAAGTGTCATTTAGATATATAATAGATATATCCAAATGTTGTATCGTAAACTATCGTAATATATTTTATTCGTATTATATAAGGTCACAGTAGACTTAATATTTGTTAATCGATCGTAGACTAAAAGTGTAATACCCTCCACTGATCGTGACACAAGAAATGTGATTCAGTAGAAAACACCAACCAGTTTCCATCTGTAAGTACTCGTACGTATAGATTTGGAGTCAGTCACTAACCGAATGACAAATATCTTTTTAGTAAAATCAACCCCATTCTGAACTTAATACCGCGAACCAACAATGTATCTTTTCAGTACTGTTATTCAAAAGGTACACCGTAACCAAAAATAAAGTTTACGATTTTATTCTACAATTCTCGTTCTTTCTCTTTCCCAGTAAAAAATTACTTGGTACATAATACCAACTGTAGAGAAATTTTTCCCTCATTGAAACAATAGTTAAGTTCTTAATGGTATTTTCACTCTGAGACACGTGAATTGGAAATTTTTTACATATATTACCTCTTCTATAGATAAAAAAAATGCTAAAAACACTTTATAGTCGAAACTTCAATATCGACACGTTTTACGGTTGGACTTTACAACCCAATTTACTGTCGTTTGTTACATTGAACTGTCGTAAAGGGAAACGTTGTGGTCTGCGTGTTGATTCGTAATTAGAGATTTAGTCTAACTTTCTCATTTTTTCTTTACACTTGAAAGACTCCCAAAAATTGATGAACTGGTATAGGACTATACGAATCTTTACTTGACTAAAAATAGTGTACTCACCAAAGTTTTTCATATCATCGTCTTTTAAAAGAATTTGGGATACTTTATGGGGTTATACACAAATTCACTCTACCTTAAGGTCTTGGAGGTTGGAGGAAGTGGTATCAATAAAAAGAGACGGTTTGTGGATCCCTTGAAAGAACCCTCGGGGACTCTGATGTGACGATCGACACTCTCGTTGGAAGTCAAAATTTTGAAAGAGGTTTAGGAGTCGAAGCTTTAAAAAAGGACATAAAGATGGTTACTTTTATGGAAAAAGTTAAATACGACGACACTCCAGGTACTGTTTACAAACTATGTGTAACACCTTTTCTAAGGACTTCTTCGACCTTCCTCTGACTCCCAGAACTGCCTACAGAGAACATTTTATGGGAGTTACTTCACTAACGTTCCACGGAAACCTAAATGTTTCCTTCCATTGGGAATCGAGACTCGGTTAGAGACTGTGTTTTAGATTCCATATGATGAGGGAAGCTTGACTGAATTTGATAATTATGAGTCAGATTCTCATTTCAACCTCCTTACGTCAAAATTCACTGACGAGAGTTACTTAGGTCAAGACTTTACGTTTATTGGTAATCCTCGTAACACTTTCGAAGTCGGTTTCCTTTATTCGATAGGATATTTTTCTGTCTGTTAGAATTCTAGAAGTCCAACCTCTTCAGTGTATATCTGTAAGACTGACTGTTGGACCGGGTTACCGGTAGACCCTCACTCAGTGGAACTTACACGTTTACTCCGTTTGGAAGTCTGAAGTTTAGGTAACTGTAGAATACTGTTAAAATACCCTCCCGAGTTCACTTATGAAGGAAGGGTTGAAAAGATTTCAAGACTGGATGTTTTAAAACTTGAATTATTACATCAATATTCCGTGACTCTAAACTCCATTAAACTATATATACAAGTCTTTTGTTTCTAGTACCGTAGGCCAGGGTAGTGAAGTACCGTTTATCTACCTCTTTGTCATCTTTGTCACCGACTGAAATAAAAAAACCCGAGGTTTTAGTGATGTCTACCGCTGGTGTCGGTACTTTAATTTTCTACGAATGGGAACCTTCTTTTCAACACTGGTTGGATCTGTCATATACTTTTCCGTCTCTATAATGAAACGGTTGTTTCCAGGTATCAGTTCCGACACCAAAAAGGTCATCAGTACATACCTACACTCTCAACCTTATATTTCTTTTGACTCGTGACTTCTTAACTACGTAAACTTGACACCACAACCTCTTCTGAGGACTCTCAGGGAACCTGAAGTTCCTCTAAGTTGGTCAGGTAAGATTTCCTTTAGTCAGGACTTATAAGTAACCTTCCTGACTACGATTTCGACTTTGAGGTCATGAAACCGGTGGACTACGTTTCTCGACTGAGTAAACTTTTCAGGGACTACGACCCTTTCTAACTCCCGTCCTCCTCTTCCCCCACTGTCCCCTACTCCACCAACCTACCGTAGTGGTTGAGTTACCTGTACTCAAATTCATTTCAGGCCCTCAATTACTATCTGTCCCTCCGGACCACATGACGTCAGGTACCCCAATGATTCTCAGTCTGTGTCTCGTTGACTTGACTTGACTATATATAGTTCTTTTTAACCTTACCGTTAAAAGTCAATGTGAACGAATGTACTCGTATTCTTAATATATATATATATATGACTAAGACTTAAACTAATATAAAGTGAAATTTGGGATATCAATTCCATTTAACTCCAGTTCTACATTTTAAACCAAAAATATTGAACTAAATCCCTTCGTGTGGCAAGTTCTCCTTGTTTTTGGAGAACCAAGATGTGAGACTTCTTTCGACTAAATGTAGTTAGTAATTTATTGTCTTAAACTCGTCACACGTAAATCAATAAGTCGTTAATAAAAACTCCTGACAATTTTCGGTCTGTAATAAAATGATTAAAATTTTACTTGTCACAGGAAAATATAACCTCGAATGTCGAAAACTTAATACACACATTCTTAAGTAAAGAGGTTAGAGAATAAAAAGTTAATAGGTCTGTCACTTTTTAACCTTCATATCGTATTACTTGGATGTAAATAATTTTTGACAGACTTAATCATAAAACAATTTAACGAAATAAAAGAAAAAACATTTAAGAGGAGGAGAAAAAAGGGAAGTATAGAGAAGAAAGAAAAGGAAAGGAAAGAAAAGGGAGGTGAGGGGGTTAAAATTTCCATGCTATATCCTTATTTAAGATTCGTCCAACGAAGATAGTTAATTACCCCATCTGTAAATTCAATGTAGTTTACATTTTTCCAGGTGTTTAATCCGATAAAAAGTTCCATAATTTCCCTATTATATTACCCTCTGGTTAAACTTAAAACACCAGTCCCCTCGGGATAGACGTCTTAACCTTATTTGATTCTACTTATTCTTTCGTAGGACCAATTTCTCCGTTCACCCTCCTATCCTCTCACACGACACGAGTGTCTAAATCTTACACTAACGGTTGTACATATCTCGTTTTACGTTCGAACTAAAGTATACTGAAACCTTTCAATCCATCTTCATTCTAGTATACACCAGAAGTACCAATAAAATACTTCTAACGAAAGGTAGGGTCTACACTGTCAGTGACTTTACAAAAATTCATAAGTACACTACCCTAAATTAATTGTAAATGAATTGTACGTGAGACTTACGACACATCTTTCTAGAAACCTTATCGGTTCTTATATTCAAACTTTTATGATCCAATAATGTCATACTTTATTTTATCCTATCACCTAACCTGACACGATACCTATCTTTCTTTGTATAAAGTCTATATAAAAATCGTCAAAACTTTATTTCAAGTGAAATATTAAACGGTTAAATTTTGTACGTTGAGTTGACAAAAATCATATAAGTGTTTATACATGTTAGTAGTGGTCTCCATTAAACTCTCGTAAAATGATAGGGGGTTTCGTCGAGACATACCAATCAATCGTGACTGGAAGACATGGAGTATGATGGAGGAAGTGGGTCGGTATCCGTCGGTGGTTATTTGTAGAAATATCTAAAGGGTCAAGACTTGTAGAGTATGTTTACTTTAGTATACACTGGATAACACTGATCGAAAAAAAGTAAATCGTATTGTAAAAGTTTCAAGTAAATACTACATGTACACAATTACAAAATAAGAATACGGATCTATCGTGAGGTGTCATAAAAGTATGGTGTAGAACGAGGAAATAAATAAGTAACTATTTGTAAACCCAACAAAGGTGGAAGCCGATGATACTCATTAAAACGATATTGTCAATACATGTTTAAAAATACAACTAAACTAAAACAAAGAAAACTCAAATATGGACCCCTACCTTAAAGACCCAGAATACCATTGACGACTTAGTAAACTCACTGACCGTTTGAGAAAAGTTGCCTCATCATAGTAAAACATAATGGTAGTCACCACGTACTCCCAAGACTAAAGAGGTGTAGGAGTCCTTGTGAACGATGATAGACTGAAAAACTAGAACGGATAAGATCACTCATATTTCACCATAAAGTAACACCAAAATTAATCGTTAAAGGACTACTTAAACTGGTAGAAAAGTACACAAATCCTAGTAAAACATACAAAAGAGACCTCGGACAAACTTATTTATGTCTGTACTAAGGTAAATATTCACCTTTTTTAGTCTTCTATGTCAGTGATTTCTCTTTAGGGATTATATCTTTATTCATCTTGTATCATCTATTTACTTCCTTACCTTCCTTTTATACATATGGTGTTGATATATATAAAATACTTAAACTAAGGTCTTTCTACGGTAGGGAGTCTGTGTGGTCGACTTTCACTCTACCCTTGTTCTCCAAACTCCTTACAAAACACCGAGTCGACCATTTCTTAGGCGGATGTTACACCCTCTGGACCCAAACTAGGGACCCAACCCTTCTAGGGGACCTCTTCCCTTCCCGATGGGTGAGGTCATAAGACCGGATCTCTTAAGGTACCTGACATATCAAGTACCTCAGTGTTTCTCAGTCTGAGTCAATCATCTTTCTTTAACTACAACATGACAACCTTCTCGTATCAATGATCCTTGTTGTTTTTGTTTTTGATTTGTTCACAAGACCCATCACACCTCTCTGTTAAATTTCTATCACTAGTACTTTATTTTATTCCTTTCTTATTGTTTTCCTATTATTTCTAATCTTTCAATAGTACTATGATTATTGTCACTGACAATTATAAATTTCGTGTAGACCTTACAAGGTCCTTAACAACGTTCGTAAAAGAATTATTTAATTTTTTTTATAAATAATATAAAACTGATACCACTCAGAAACAACGACGCACCTGAAAAGAGATCAGTGACCCTTGTCCCCGATGAGAGAACGACGTCACATACCCGAAGAGTAACGCCACTGAAGAGGATAACACCTCGTACCCGAAATCCCACGTACCCGATGTCATCAGGACAACGCACCCGAGTCATCAACACCAAGGGTCCGAGATCCCTTGTCCGAATTGTCAACACCGGACACCGGAATCAAGGAAACGTCTCGGACCCTAGAAGAATCTGGTCTCTAACTTAGGTACAGAGGACGTGACCGACCATTTAAGAAATGGTAACTCGGTACTCTCTTCAGGGACAAACTTCGTAAAATAATTTTAATTGATTAAATAAGAAATATAGAAATATAATTTTCTTGTTAATACAAATAAATTGTACACTACTTGTCTACAGTTTATCGGATAACTTCTAGTCTATCGTTCTAGACGTTCTAGTGATATAAACTCAAAAAAACTACAACCCTTGTATAATATCATCCTTCAAATTTAATCACTAAGTTCTCTCAAATACTATTACTGTCATACGTCTCACACTGTTACTATTCCAATTCATTTCCTTTTCAGAAACCTCAACTTATACAATTCCTCGTTCGACTCTATGTGTTTTTCATGACTTTATTGTATCTTATTTCAACTTCAATTCAAGGTACCTGATGGTCCATTTCAGATATTACTTCCCTCATTACAGACTCTGAAACCAACTCTTAGAAAATTTCATTATCACGTTATACTTCGATTTTTCGATTTACAACTCTTGAAGGTACTGTCTTCTTTATTACTAGACCTTCTTTGTTACCTCTCCTTTTCTCCTATGGTCAGGACCAGAGTTCACATACTATATACCGTACACTTTTTCATAAAAGAATAACTCTCCTGACGTCCCTTACAATATAGTTCCTCCTTTTGATAAAGTAACTTCCTTGTACACTTCCCTTTTAAGTCGTTACTCAAACTCTCATATACCATAAACTACTTGTCTGTTAGGTCTCTTGTTTCATCCCCTTCCCCATCCCCTCTCCTTTGTTTAGTCGAGGTAACCACTTAATCTGTCTACCCTTACTCGTGAGTCTTTACTTACCCACTCGTCTCTCCAACAAATGAGAGTATGACTGTTTGTTCATTCCTACTACACTGTAAACCACCTAAAGTAGAACGAACATAGACACCTACGTCACCCGTAAAATTCCAGATATCGTTTTCCCATAACCGGACCTGTTATCCCGGATACCAATACTAGTAAAAATTAGAAAGTTTACCTCTTTTTATAGAATTATACCATTTTTAATGAAAACATACACTATAGAGTGAAATAGTAGGAGGAGGGTTTATAAGACTGAAAATGAGGATAATCTATCATCTTTGTTATAATCTCAAAGGACCCGTTACATTCAAGTCTAAACATCGTTCAAAAGGACTTCTTAGTCTCGTGGATCAACGGAGTATCAAGTAAAAATCTTAACAGTATAACGTTGGATTATTGACCACGAAATTCATAATCTTTATCTCAAGACGAGTCAAGTCAGCGAGTCAGTAAAGGCTGAGGAACACTGGGGCACTTGGTGTTCTGTGGTCCGGAGGGACAGGTAGTGGTTGAGGACCTCAAGTGGGTTTGGGTACAGGTAACTCAGCCACTACGGTAGGTTGGTAGACAGCAGGGGAAGAGGAGGTCGGGAGTTAGAAAGGACCGTAGTTCCAGAAAAGTTTACTCAGTCTAGAAACGTAGCCCACCGGTTTCATAACCTCAAAGTCGAAGTTGTAGTCAGGGAGGTTACTTGTGGGTCCTGACTAGAGGAAATCCTACCTGACTACCCTAGAGGAACGTCAGGTTCCCTGAGAGTCCTCAGAAAACATTGTGGTGTCAAGTTTTCGTAGGTAAGAAGTCACGAATCGAGAGAAATATCAGATTGAGAATGTAGGTGTGTACTGGTGACCTTTTTGGTATCGGAACTGATCTGCCTGGAATCAATTGTTTCATTACATTACAGAGACGAAAAATTATACGACAGATCCAACAAGTATTGAAAGGAAGGTTCCTTATTCACAGAAAATTAAAGTACCGATGTTAGTGGTAGACGTCACTAAAACCTCGGGTCTTTTTATTTCAGACTGTGACAAAGGTGAAAAGGGGGTAGATAAACGGTACTTCACTACCCTGACCTACGGTACTAGAATCAAAAGACTTGTAACTCGAAATTCGATTGTAAAAGTGAGAGGAGAAAATTAAAGTAGTTCTTCGAGTAATCAAGAAGAAGTGTAAAACGGTATTTCCACCACTTTAGACGTATAGACTCCAATAACTATAAAGAGGGTCGTTAGAACTAAGGTCGAACACGAAGAAGGTCGGGTCGCAAAGAGTACTACATGATTCGTATATTCAATTTATTCGTCCCACTGTTATATGTCGAAACTGTATGAGGAAAAGGACAAACCTTAGTCAGACAACAAGGTACAGGTCAACGAAGGACTGGACGTATGTCCAAAGAGTTCTCCGTCCAGTCCACCAGACCATAAGGGTAGAGAAAGTCTTAACAGGTGTCAAATAACACTAGGTATATCAGTTTCCGAAACCGTATCAGTTCGTCTTTATCTACGAAAAGACCTTGAGAGAACGAAAAAACTACTAGGTCACCTACAACCGTCAAACTAGAGACCAAGGAGATGGAAAAGATTTTGGTCGAACTTGTAGACCTTCAAGTACCAAGTACATAACGACTTCGGACTGTACCTCTTAAAATTCGTAGTGAAATGATCGCACACTCTACTCACGTTAACACGCCATCAAACTCGTAAGAAACCGTAACGGAAAGAAACCCTAACCTTACTTTTGACTGGAAAAGGTCAGGACACCGGTGACGACTCAAAAGGTTTACACGACCGTATAACTCACGTCGTGAAAGTGTCGTAGTAGAAGGTCCTAAACTTTGTCGAGTTGCCCTTAAGGTAATGGAGGTGATCGAAACAAACGTCACTACGAAAATTTCCAGGTGAACTGAAGTGTAAGGTCTACAGACCGAGATCCACCCACGAGTGTGGCAGTACTAATAGAACCAGCACTTCCTGAAAAAAAATATCAAGATGACACATATCCTCTTGAAGGGAGCACCAAGTCGACCATTTCTTAGGCAGACGTTACTTCCTCTGGACCCAAGTTAGGGACCCAACCCTTCTAGGGGACCTCTTCCCTTTCTGATGGGTGAGGTCATAAGACCGGACCTCTTAAGGTACCTTAAATATCAGGTACCGTAACGTTTCAGTTCAGGTACCTGTACTGACACATATCCCCTGACATTACGTTTTCATCCTTCAGTTCTTTGTGGACCTCTTTGTACATTTAAACCGAAACCTCATGTCTCACTTCGTCCTGTTTCCGATTATCTCAAACCGGTTCTCTTACGTAATCAATATCGTTTGTGGGAGAAGGTTGTTGTGTTTTCTTCTGAGATGTACACCTGTAGTTGTCTACCAGTTGTGTCTTTAGTCTAACTAGTATAAGAAAAATCGGTTTCTACCTCTTCGAAATATGTCAGTCGTTTTTGTTCTTGACCTCGACTGACACCGAGTCTAGTACTTAAGGAATAACGGTTTAAGTCTAAGTTTAACTTCTTTCACCCCTTTTGGTGATCTGGTAAATCCATACTGGATTTAGTTTAGGGAATACTGATATATCACCTTCACTCTTTATCTAAATTCCCTGTTCTAGACCATCTCACGGACTACTTTATACCTGTCTCCGAGTACTGTAACATGTCCTCTGTCCTTAGTTCTGGTAGAGGTGTTTTTTCTTTACGTTTTTTCGTGTTACCGACAGACTCCTCCGGAATGTTTATCGACACTTTTCTTTTCTTCCCTTCGTTTTTCGTGTCCCCTTTTCCTTTCTATATGGGTAAACATACGTCTCAAGGTTTATTATCGTTCCTCTCTATTCTTTTGGAAGGGTCCGTTAGTTACGTTTCTTTATCTCCTCTTTTTATCTTAGTCTTTCTGATCTCTAGAGAAGTTCTTTTAATCTCTATGGTTCCCTTGTAAAGTACGTTTCTACCCGAGCTATTTTCTTTATCTTATCGGAGAGTTTTTTTAGAATTAAAGACGTAGACGGTTGGACGGAGGAAAAAGAATAAAAACATAGACCGACGAAAACTGAGATAGTGTGTCCCTCAAGTCGGTAGATTAGAAGTTGACTAAACTCTCTGTAACTAAACAAAATGATTAAAAATCCAACTATCGATTATTTATTTCTCTTTATTACAGTTTCAAACAAAAATAGGACATATTTCATCATGAATGGACCACTCATTTAATCAATAACCCATTGTGTCGTCCAACCAAAATCATTTTGCAACATCAATTCAGTCAGGACAATACTGATGGTACAAAGAAAAAAGAAAAAATTATTTTTAATTCTCTTTTTTTTTCTCAAATTCCCATAAAGTCTTTAACGAATATCTAATTTTTTTTATAATAAAATTTGAAAGTTCGTGTCGTTACGTTGTCTTAAGCACACCACTCTTCGTGCAGAGGGTTACGTGTTCGACACTTTTAGTGTGTAAAGTAATTTTTTTCGTGGAGACTCGTTTGTGCTTCAGTGTGTTCGTTTGTACCCTCTCTCTTTCCTCAAAAACCTTTTCGTCAATAAGAGATCTCTAGGACTTAGTCGACGAGAGTCGACATTTTTAAGGGATAAAAATTACAAAACAATAGGAGTCCAGGGGACTCGAAGGTAATTCATTACCGTTGAGAACCTTGAAACTTTTCCCTAAAATTTTAAACACCAATATATATATATATATATAAACCCTACCTCACCTTCCTCGTCTCTACCCCTTACTACTTCACTTATTATAACCGGAATATGGTTCTTATGAAGTAGTCCCCAATGCATTTACTCGGGAGAGGTGGTGTTTAAATTCTTGAGTCCGTCTTCCGTGAACTTGTTTTTAACTCCGTCGTCTACTTCTTTAAATGAAAAGTTTTATAAACGTTCTTAAGAAATTTTTATGTGTTTCGGAAAAAGACGAATATTTCAATTTCGTACAAAGAATAACTTTACATACAAGTCAAGTAAAGTCAGCGAGTCAACACAGACTGGAAAACGTTGGGGTACTTGACGTCGTGCGGACCGAAGGGACAGGTAGTGGTTGAGGACCTCAAGTGGGTTTGGGTACAGGTAACTCAGCCATTACGGTAGGTTGGTAGAGTAGGAGACAACAGGGGAAGAGGAGGTCGGGAGTTAGAAAGAGTCGTACTCCCAGAAAAGTTTACTCAGTCGAGAAACGTAGTCCACCGGTTTCATAACCTTAAAGTCGAAGTTGTAGTCAGGGAGGTTACTTGTGGGTCCTGACTAGATGAAATCCTACCTGACCAACCTAGAGGAGCGTCGGGTTCCCTGAGAGTACTCAGGAGAGGTTGTGGTGTCAAGTTTTCGTAGTTAAGAAACCATGAGTCGTTTGAGAAATATCAGGTTGTGAGTGTAGGTAGGTACTGGTGACCTTTTTGGTATAGGAACTGATCTGTCTGGAAACAACTGTTCATTACAGAGACGAAAAGTTATACGACAGATCCAACAAGTATTGAAAGGAAGGTTCCTCATTCACAGAAAATTAAAGTACCGACGTTAGTGGTAGACGTCACTAAAACCTCGGTTTTTTTATTTCAGTCGGTGACAAAGGTGACAAAGGGATAGATGAACGGTACTTTACATACATCTTTCACGTTTTTTGACATTATTGTTTTTATTTCACTAGGTATTAGGATATGGTTCCATACATTTATAATTATAACTCCACTTGAATAAAGTCTTTACCCTCACATATAATAGAGACATTCAATTACGAAATATACGTATTTTTATTGGTATATATTACTACTCATAGACTTATATACATATTTATACAAAGTTTATATGAGGAAATTTGAACAAATTTAATAAGTTTATGAGTCAAAAATGTGTACATATCACTGACACAGGATCCATTTTACTAATTAAAACGTTTAAATCAAATGGACTGTTTCTTTCCTTTCTCTTTAGATTACTACTTATAATTTTTGAAAGTATTTTGTAAAAATGTAACCAAAATATTATTAATACTTATAATATGATATAGATTGTGTCAAGTAATAAATCATAGAAGGTAACTAATTGAGTAAAAAGACGTAAGAAGTCGTAAATAAAACAAATTATAGATAAAGTCGTCTTAAGATAAATTCATCGATAAAATTTTTATATTTTCTCTACAATACAAAAGATTTTTAAATGGATACATTAATAAAAAGTAACAGTAGTGTGTGTGTGTTTTATTTAGAAGACCCAAAAAATCAAACACCTACTCTGTAAAAAGGTTACATTTTTAAGTTTTCCACGAGATAAGAGAATTCGTAGTTACAAAATAAAAAACAATTACAAAATAAATATGTAGTTGATGACTTCATATCAATTACATGTTATAATACATTCAAAGTCTACATATTATTCACTCAGTACTGAAATTTCTAATATGAGGTAAATATCAATAAGTCTCTTCCGTTACCGTGGGGTGAGGTCATGAGAACGGACCTTTTAGGGTACCTACCTCCTCGGACCTCCTGATGTCAGGTACCTCAGTCATTCTCAGTCTGTACTGAAGTGAAAGTGAAAGTGAAAAGTGACAGTACGTAACCTCTTCCTTTACCGTGGGGTGAGGTCACAAGGACCGACCTCTTAGGGTCCCTGCCCCCTCGGACGACCCGACGGCAGATACCCCAGCGTGTCTCAACTTGTGCTGACTTCGCTGAATCGTCGTCGTCGTCGTATCAATGAGATTTTATAACTGATATAAGAACAAAACATGTTATATAGGTCGTCGATAAAATATGTATTATCAAACATGAACTCTGGGATTGGGATGTAACAGGTAGGGGGAAAGGAGAGGAGTAACCATTGGTGCTCAAACAAAAGATATAGACACTAAGACGAAGTAAAAACTAATATAAGTAATTAAATAACATAAAAAATCTAAAGTAAAAATTCACTATAGTATAAACAGAAACGGCCTAAATACAGTGAGTTGTATTATGGGATGTGCAGATAAGTATAACGACGTTTACCGTTTTAAAGTAAGAATTCCAACTATAACCTACCGTAGTGGTTCAACTACCTGAACTCAAACTCGTTTGAGACCCTCAACCATTACCTGTCCCTTCGGACCACACGACGTCAGGTGCCCCAGTGTTTCTCAGCCTGTACTGACTTGTTGACTTGACTTGACATGTAAGGTGACACACACACACATATGATGTACACGTATATATATATATATATATGTGGTGTAGAAAAAATAGGTGAGTAGACAACTACCTATGAATCCAACGAAGATACAAAACCGTTAACATTTATTACGACGATACTTGTGACCACACTTACATAAAAAAGTTTACTTACAAAAACGATAAAAATTCTATGTATGGGTCTTTACCTGTACGACCCAGTATACTACTAAGGTAAAAATCAAAAAACCCCTCGGAGGTATTACGACGTTATTAAATGTAAGGGAAGTTACCGAACGTGTCAAAGGTAAAAGAGGTGTTGTAACCCATAACCATAAGAAAAACTACTATTGGTAAGACTATCCATACTCCACTACAGAGTAACACCAAAACTGAACGTAAAGGGAACATCGTAATTACAATTTCTTATTTAGATTCCTGTTGTGGGAAATTTTTCTCTGTGATCAAGAAAATTTCCTTTTTAACGTTTTTTTTTTTTTTCACAACCGTCGTAAGGAAAAGGACGAAGGGAGGGAATAAGAGTTCAGATTCAATTGTCTTCTGTTGACACTGTATAAGTCACACCTGATAACCGACACTTTTTGGGTAACGACTACTATTGGGTGTCCTCTATGATTTAAACGGAACGGATTGGGTGGGGACTTGAAGGAAGGAACTTCGATTTTGTCTGTTATATACTTTTTTACATTCGTCATATAACATAGTCGAACACTATATTTCAGATTTGAATTCCGACTATTTTACATGATGGAACAATAAACCATTTTAGCCCTCCTGAAACTCACTGGATTAGTGTGGAAGAGGAAGGGAACCGAGGACGTCTTTCCAGGGGATTGGTTTGTCCGAAGGAATGATTTTCCTGTTTCGTTCTATTTGGATAAATAGGGACTCCTCACCCAAAGTCGGGTGGTTTAATAAGTTTATGTCGTTAGTCAAGGAGGACACCCCTGGGGTCCCTCTCGGGGTGAGATAGCCATGAGGTTTCAAATGGAAGGTGTCTGGGATCAAGGGAAAAAAGGGATCACATCGGGGATACAGAGGACACACCGCAAACCACAGGAGGAGGGAAACCGACACCGTATATACAGAAAGGTCCCAGTCCATATCACATAGACCGGTAGAGTGATGGGGAACCCGTTCCTAGGGAGGGAGTAATTACCCCACTTATTCGACACTAATTTGTAACCAGTGCGAATATTAAGTTTTGTCAAAAATCCTAAATGGTGGATACTTGGAAAAAAAAAAAAAAAAAACCATTAAAATTTACCTTAGAATATTAAGGGAGACTTAAGGAAAACTTAATAAAAAAGTGCAGAAGATTAGAGGAGAGACAAGATTTCAAAAGGCAGTGAATTTAAAAATAACTCGTTGATAAAATATGATCTGTGAATAGTTCCATGACTATTTTATCATCACTTATGCCTTTCTGTTTTTAGTTGCACGAATAACTCGAAAATACGATCTCTTATATATGACATACTCTATCGACACACCCAGTATCTCTTCCCTCTATCCTCGACTTACACCATCGATGTTCAAATCGTCCCACTATAATGTCGAGACTGGACCTTTTCACTTCCCTTTTAGTGTACCTATAAGTTCCTTCTCAAGGTCCGTCTCCCTTACCGTACATGTTTTATAACTCTCACTTTCTTACACAGAAAAGTAGAACTCATGAATTTACTGACCAAACTAGAGGTAAAGAAACGTAGTTTCGGTAGATGTATCCATACTAGAAAATAGTGATGATAATTAAAAAAAAAGGGAGGGGTTCACACACCTATCCAAGAACTGTACTGTCTTGTAACAATTCCGCTCCCTTTATAAAAAGTCTCATTTAATTAAAATGGGAGAGAAGAGAGTCTTGGAAGAGTTCCCCGTTTATACGTAAAATACGTCCGTAGAATGTCTAAAATATACGGGTAAGTACCGATAAGCTCTCTTATGTACCATAATTACCTTAATTACTCATTGGCAGAAACGTGTCTACGAATTATGTAAATTATATTTTATATGTCTGTACATCCAAACCGGGACCTTTCAAAACGTGTGAGCGAATGTACTGTTGGGAGGTGAGATTATGTCCCTAATACTTTTTGAGACTAAAGTTAGAGCAATTTAACTTTTAAATTTAATTTAAATTTAATTCGAATATTAAACTTCAATTTAAGTCGAAAACTGAAACCTTGATACAAGTCATACCAGTCTCTAGAGATTTATTTGGATTCATAAACTTTAATCACATTTAAGTTTAAATTAGAGAGGATCCACTGAAACCCGGTCGGTGTATTGGACATTATGAATCTAAGAGTAGACTTATATCATTGTGTAAAATGTGAAAGAACAATTTTATGTTATTACGTACCCTTTGTCTAATATATTTGGTCGTTTTTTTCGAACGTGAATAATGTGACATATGGAATACGGACATAATTACAGAGTGTAAGTGAGTGAAGACCTCTTGTAATACGTTTCGTATTTTCACACTCTCTCACTTTCCTAAAATAATATGTACATAAAAGTTCTCCTCTTTTTTCTTCTACATTTAAAGTGTGGACATATAAAAGAGTCACTCAACAATTATACATTCCCTTACGACCCTAAATCTTGATATTCTCACTTTTTTTGTTAATCTTTTACACAGTATCCTTTAAGTTTTGTTTACTTAACATATTTTGTTAACTTTATTTTCCCCTTTTTTTTTGGATCTTCCTTATTTTCACAAATTCTTTGATAAACGAACTTATATCCTTTTTTTAGGTACTGTTAGACGGGTTCTTCTCAATTTTTAATCTTATAAGGCACTTACAACCAAAATTTCAGAAGGGAACATTTGTCATCATCGTATTTACCTTTAATTAAGAACAATTAAATAATTGGATTTAAACAGACATTATGTTTCAATGAACTACGTTTTGATTGTCTGATTTCCTTTGATGTTGGAATATTCAATCGTACGGATTACTTTCTGTTTAGTCAATTTTACGGGTAGTTAATTCAATTGACAATAAAGTACGGTCATATCGTCCATTAATTGTACGATATTGGAATGTCTTTGACGAAAATGAAGACGGGTAAGTAGGAGTGGGGTCAAATACTATAGTAAATAGATGTGGATACTCACAGTTTAATCTAACATGAACCCTTGTATAAAGACAAAAATGATTTTATATGAATTGGGACTTTTCTACACCCCGAACCGTAAATCTATCGTTATATTGTACACAAAATAATCTATGTGACTCAAAAAAAAAAAGACCCCAAAAGAACTGTTAAACTTTGAGGTTATGTAACCGGTGGAGTACGTTTCTCAACTGAGTAACCTTTTCTGGGACTACGACCCTCCCTAACCCCCGTCCTTCTCTGCCCCTGCTGTCTCCTACTCTACCGACCTACCGTAGTGACTGAACTACGTGTACTCAAACCCACTTGAGGTCCTCAACCACTACCTGTCCCTCCGGACCGTACGACACTAAGTACCCCAGTGTCTCTCAGCCTGTGCTGACTCGTTGACTTAACTTGACTTTCAAAATCTTTAGGGCGACACAAGACGTCTTACCGTAAAAATAAGAGAACCTAGTAGAGATAGTAAGCTCAAGTAATAGTCTATAAAAAGACTGTAAAAGACAAATATAAATTTCGTTGAAATGGGTAAAAGAAGGGGTTTGAATAAAAGGAGAGTTGTTATATATAAAGACTGGAATTTCTTCCCCATCCAAATTATCTATTAGAGTCAATTCAAACTTAAAATTAATTTGTTTTATCTACAAAATGTAAATTCATACAGGGTTAAAAAACACCTAAATAGTTAATTAAAAACAACAAGAATACTCAGATCTTTGGGATTCTCTTTACTTGTTTTGACTCTATGTCAATTATATTTTATAAATTTTTAAGTTTACTCTTGTGACGAATATTACATTACAATTTTTCTACACGTACACATGTGATTACATAAGGATAAAAAAAAGAGTGTATATAACAACAACAAATCAGTGAGTCAGCACAAGTAAAGAAACGCTGGGGTATTCGACATCAGGTGGTTCGAGGAAAAAGGCATTCTAAAGGGTCCGTTGTAATGACCTCACCCAATGGTAAAGTAAGAGGTCTCCTAAAAGGGTTGGGTCCCTGACTTAGGTTCAGAGAATTCAGAGGACGTAGCCGTCCGTCTAAGAAATGGTGATCACTCTCCCCTTAGAGAGTTGTATACATAAAGAACGTTCTAACTTAGAGGTTTTTATACGAACTTATAATATAGTATTTATTTTAATCTAAAAGGATATAAAATGAAAATATTTTAAAAGAGAGATCCTTTCTGAACTTTTGTCAACTTTTGACAATTATATATTAGTACCATTCATTTCATTATAAAATAACCTTCGGAATTCTTCGGTGTAAAGAAAAACCACTTTTACTTAATTTTAAAGATCTTTCACCGCGAAGGTCAAAATCCAGTATACCTTATCATTTCCTTTTGTAATGAGGGTGATTTTTCTTAGAAGACAACTCTCTGTAGTTTCTCATCAATTTTGTTGTACCCGATCTTTTCGATTTTAAGACCTCTCCACTCCAGGTACCTTTCTACTCGACTCAAAATATCGACCAATAGGTACCCAAGTAATTGTTCATGTTCCTTCAGTATCAAACTTAAATTAATTTATGTATTCTAATCTTCGACCCTTAAGTTTCAAACGGGCCAATCTACCAATTACGACCTCTTCTTTTTTTGTCGTCTTTAAAACCAATAATGTACTTCGATCTCTCTGTTTTCATCGTCAAACAATCGAACATCATAACTCAAAAAAGGTAGTTCTGTAACGTCCAGACTTTGATTCGACGTGTCTCTCTTTTACGATCCGTTTCTCGGAGACCTTTAATTTCCTACGATAAGATGAATGACACAAGACGTTTTAATAGTATCGAAAAAAATAATTTTTTTTCAATAAACCGACACGGTCCAGAATTAGTACCGTACGTACTAGAAGTTATAAACAAATTTGTACTCCCTAGAAATCAACGTCGTATGTACTAGATAAATTAACGTCGTTGTCAGATTTATAAAACACAACGGATCATTTGTGAAGGAGATAAAAAAAAATTGAGGAGACTTAACAAACTTTAGTTCGATGTTTTTACTACGAATAGTAAAAGTTACTTTCAATTTCAGTGCATCAACAAAGACTGAGAAACTCTCGGATACCTGATGTCTGGTGGTCCGAGAAGAGATACCCTAAGAGGTCCGTTCCTATGACCTCACCCAACAGTAAAGGAGGAAGTCCCCTAGAAGAGCTGGGTCCCTAGTTTCGGCCCAGAAAACGTAACGTCCGTCTAAGAAATGGTGGACTCGGTGGTCCCTTCGGGTAATAAAAGTTTATGAAGTCATAATAAAACACATATTTATTCCTACACCACCAAATCAGTGAGTCAGTACAGACTGAGAAACACTGGGGTACCTGACATCGGGTAGTCCGAGGAGACAGGTACCCTAATGGGGTCGTTCTTATGTCCTCACCCAACGGTAAAGGAAGAGGTTACTTATTCCTATAACAAGATATATTGGTATTATGTTGGTGGTTTTAGATCTTCACTTATAACTATATAACGATAGTAGGTTAGTTCTTATTAAGGTAGGATTTATATGATCAATTCCGGTACTTTCTATCGACTGATATGACTCAACCTCTCCTCGTACCAAACGTCTAACGACACCACTTTAGACTCTTCTGACTCTTTCTCTAATTGTCACCACTGTTTCGGATTACGTCCCGTCGTTTTCGGTTTCACTTCTTTCAACATAGGTCAACCTCTCTGTCGGACCACATACCTCCAGTCTCTGACTCATATAATTCTTGTAGAAAACGAACTTTCCCATCGGACCGATTTCTGTAGTACCAGCCTGTCTCGTTTATTACATAGGTATTCCCCGTTTCACGTTCCCTGTCCGATAATATTCACTAACTCCGTTTTTCTTATAGGTACACCACCTCTCACCTGACAACGTCTCACTTCTGTCTCGTCCCACTTTCCTTATGAGGTACCCCGTCCTATAGTCTTAAGTTCATCTCATTCCTTCTACAGGGCTTTCTAGTTTTCGGATACTACCGTACAACCGTAACACCAAATAAATGTTAAACCGAGTTTAGTACACTTTAAACTCACTCAAACTTGGAGAAGAAACAAAAATTGAAACTAGTAGACACCGAACAAAGAAATATAAATAAAGTCAACCACATCCCACCTATAAAACCATTTAGTTACCAATCCAGGAATAAAAACGTCCCGTCTAATACTTAAAATATATAAAATATTAGATTCATCAAAAATCAGTAAAACTCCTTCATAAAATATTAGTAAAGTTTTTCATATATAATATATAAAGGCACTATTTTCAAAATATACTGATTATGTTTCAGTTAACTATAAAACTTTTAAACTGAATATTTATTATTCTCGAACTCTTATGTCTGAGTATTAATACAATGAGTCATAGGTTTTACCCAAGGTCTAACTTCAAGAATAAACTCTATATATTTATTGTATACAGGTACATGTTTTAACTAGTTTTGATAGATGAAGAACAAAAGTAAAACCCCCATGGAAATGTGAATTATTAATTGTAAACTTCCATGACTTATACTATTTGATCCTCTTTTGTCTACCAGTTGCAGTAGTATAAATATCTTACGTTAAATATTTAAGTGAAGTAGAGAAGTCACATCTATGTTTTATCTTTAAAATCCCGAAAAAAATTTTTTGACCACAGATCATTGGTTACATACAAAAGAGTAAATCAAGAAAAACTGATACACTCACAAAGTCTACTAGTTTCGGTTGAGAATCTTTTAATTATACCGTGTAATTAATTGACTCGATTAAGTCTTATCTCCTAATGTCTATCAAAATATTTACGTAGACTTAAAAGTTTTAGAACTGTTAATTTTTCTTTGTACACTATGAAAGTCATAAAAGTCAATCTACTTTTACCATGAATACATAGAAAGGAATTGTATTTTCTACTTATAAAGGATTCGTTACTCTTTTAATTCTTTTTTTATACTTTATAAACCTTTACAAATATTTCTTGATAAGTATCCATTAAGTTTACGGTTGAGACATAGATACGTATCAATTAGTATTATATATGATTCTTTTTAGTTTCAGTTCCTTTACTAATGATTTCACTTTCTAAAGAAATTTTTACTCTTATATTGTTTTATTGTTCCTGAATGTAAAACCGTCCCTTCCTCGTTATTCTCTCTACCTTTGTTCCTTGGTTCACCCAGAGGTACCTGTGTTAAAGACAACGGCAGATTTACACTCAAATATCGGGTTCGTTTGTTACCCCACTCAATTATACTTCACTAATTTTTTTCGTGTATTTTGAATGTAAATATAGTAGGTATCTTTCTTAGTATTCGGGTCTTAGTTTTTCATAAGTTTCATGTCTTTTCCGATATTTCTACATACTCCGTTCCCCTTTACAGGAGTAGAGACACATTGACTTCAGAATCTACCTCTTATCTCTCTCTACTCTTCTGTTTATAAATAATTTTGTGACCAATTTCTAAAAGTTTACGACTAACTCATGTAGTGTGATACCTAAGTTAGTTAATAAATTTGAAGTTTATCCTGTTTATATTTCCTTGAGTGTATATCCGAAATAGTATCAGTTTAACGACTATCTCTGTCTTTATTTTCAAACCTTTGATAACCTCTTTTAAGTAGTAATCAAAGTTATCATGACCTTTTGTTTAGACGATCGGATCTTAGGATATGGTCGTTTATACAAAAAGAATTTATTTCCATTTTATTATTGTAAAAGTCTTATTTACTTTTGGTTTATTGTCCATACATTATTCCCTGATAATTCTCAAGACTGTCTTCTTTTGACTAGGGTCTACTTAGGTATCTTTTATACACTTTCTTGTCGTTTCCTTCCTACTTTATTGTAGGAAGAAAAATTCATTTAAGAAGTCCTCAGATTCTGTATACACCTTTATGGTACATATCATTAACGAATCCCCAAAGGATTCTGAGTCAAGTCAAGTTAGCACGACTACACAGGTTGAAAAACACTGGGGTACCTGACGTCGTACGGTCCGAAGGGACAGGTAGTGGTTTAGGGTCTCGAACGAGTTTGAGTACAGGTAACTCAGTCACTACGGTAGAGTAGGAGACAGTAAGGAAAAGGGAGAACAGAAGTTAGAAAGGGTCGTAACCTCAGAAAAGGTTACTGACAAGAAGTGTTATCTACCGGTCTCACAACCTCAATATCGAAGTCGTAGTTAAGAACTTATAAGTCCTAACTAAAGGAAATCCTAACTGACCAAACTAGAGGAACGTCAGGTTCCCTGTGAGTTCTCAGAAGAGGTTCTGGTGTCAAGTTTTCGTATTTAAAAAACCACGAGTCGAAAGAAGTATCAGGTTGAGAGTGTAGATATGTATTGATGACCCTTTTGGTATCAAAACTTATCTGTCTAGTACCAGCCGTTCCATTACAGAGACGAAAAATTATACGACAGATCCAACCAGTATTGAAAGGAGGGTTCCTCGTTCGTAGAAAACTAAAGTCCCGACGTCAGTGTTAGACGTCACTAAAACCTCGGGTTCTTTTGTTTCAATAAGTGACAAAGGTAACAAAGGGGTAGATAAACGGTACTTCACTACCCTGGCCTACGGTACTAGAAGTAAAAAACTTACAACTCAAAATTCGGTCGAAAAAGTGGGAGGAGAAAGTGACAGTAGTTCTCCGAGAAGTCAAGGGGAAGTGAAAGACGGTATTCCCACCACAGTAGACGTATAGACTCCAATAACTATAAAGAGGACTATTAAAACTAAGGTCAAATACGAAGTAGGTTGGGTCGTGAAACGAACTACATGAGACATACATTCAATTTATTCCATCCACTGTTATATGTCGGAACTACATGACGAAAAGGTTAAACCTTGGTCAGGTGACAAGGTACAAGTCAGGATTGAGAACAAAGAACTGGACGTGTCTAAAGAGTCCTCCGTCCAGTCCACCAGACCATAAAGGTAGAAAAAGTCTTAAAAGGTGTCAAATAACACTAGGTTTGTCAGTTTCCGAAACCCTATCAGTCATTTCACCTTCATCTACAAAAAGACCTTGAGAGAGTGAAAAAACTATTGGGTTGTCTACAACCGTCAAACTAGAGACTAAGGAGACGGAAAAGATTTAGGTCGAACTTGTAGACCTTTAAGACACAAGTACATGACAACTTCGGACCGAACCTCTTAAAACTCTTAATGAAACGATCACACACTCAACTGAGGTTATTACGTCATCAAACTTGTAAGAAACAGTAACAGAAAGAAACCCTAACCTTATTTTTGACTCGAAAAGGTTAGGACACCCGTGACGACTCAAGAGGTTTAAACGACCGTATAACTCACATCGTGAAATTGTCGTAGTAGAAAATCCTAAACTTTATCGAGTTGACCTTAAGGTAGTAGGTGTGATCGTAAAAAACGTTACTACAAAGGATTCCGGGTGAAGGAAAACGTAAGGTCTTACACACCGAGATCCACTCACTAGTGTGGAAGTACCAATAGACCCAGTACTTCTAGGAAAAATATATCAAGAAGACACATACGAACGGTGCAGAAAAATTATGGAGACGAAGACAATCCAGGTATGGTAA
Organism: Capra ibex; assembly: GCA_006410555.1. Taxonomy (NCBI): domain Eukaryota; kingdom Metazoa; phylum Chordata; class Mammalia; order Artiodactyla; family Bovidae; genus Capra; species Capra ibex. The sequence continues at coordinate 32,490,914 of SJYO01020080.1, forward strand.
AGACATAAATAACACGGGTAGAAACGTACTTTACAAGGGAACCGTAGAGATTAATAGAACTCTAGATATCAGATGGTAAGCTAACAAAGAGAGATAGAAAAACGTACTAGTGACTCCTTCCGAAAGAATAGAGAGGAACGATAAGAGTAACCTTCAGAAGTAAGTCTACCCAGATAGAAAGGAAAAGAGGAAACGGAAATCGAAGAGAAGAAGAGAGTCAACAAACATTAAGGAGGAGTCTGTTGGTAAAATGGAAAAACGTAAAGAAAAAGAACCCCTAGCAAAACTAGTGGAGGACATGTCACAGTTCTTGGAGACAGGTATCAAGAAGTTCGTGAGACAGATAGTCTAGATTATGAAACTTAACTAAACAGTGATGGTGACATATTAGTATTCCATAAACTCAATCCAGTGTGGACTTACCAGTTCACCACAAAGGATGAAGAAGTTAAATTCACACTAAAAACGCTACTCCTAAAGTACTAGACTCGGTGTCAGTTAAGGGTCAGAACAAATACGACTGACATATCTCGAAGACGTAGAAACCGATGTTTCTTATATTAGTAAGACTAAAACCATAACTGGTAGAACACTACCAGTAGTACACATCCCAGTAGAGAACACAACAACCTTCTCCTACAAACGATACTGGTCACGCAACAGAACCTTTTTGAGAAAATCGGAAACGGGACGAAGTAAAATATGAGGTTCCGGTTTGAACGGACAATGAGGTCCATAAAGAACTGAAGGATGAAAACGTAAGGTCAGGAGACACTACTTTAACTGTAGAAAAACCCTTACACACAATCAAGATCTTCCGGTACATCCAGAAGTATCTTGGCAAGTTGAAGTCGAAGAAGTCGTATCATCAACCCCGTAACTGGACCTAATGACACTATAACTTACCAAACGGAACCTTTACTTGTCTCTAGTAAGACAACAAAATCTCTAACGTGAATTCATGACGTAAAGTCTGAGAAAACAACTGATACTCCTTATGAGGTAAAGAAGATTTCCTAAGGATTCTGATGGGTGTAGATATTATTGAGTGAGTTTCATAAGTATCAGAGTCGTGTCAACAGGGACAGCGAGTCCAAATAAAGTCTTCGTGTCGTCGTATCACTGTATCATCGTATCATGTGGCATTGTAGTCTATGGGTCGACCAAGTCGTTCCCTTTTTCTATTCGTCTCATACCTCATTAGGTACACGTCAGAAGGATGTGAGAGAAGGACTGTACCCTTTAATGTGTCCCATAGGGTTGGGACATCGTTTATTTTATGTCGAAGTTCCACGTCACGAAGACGGGTCTCTCCAGGTAGACTCAGAGTCACAAATCCGAAAAAATAACGATTGAAAAGTACACCCGTATGAAACGAGTTGATGATCTGAGAGTCTTTTTTTCGTCTACAAGTGATATTTAGTGTGTCATCGTGTCTCTTTGTTGAATAGTCAATCCCTCGTAAAGTCTTAGACAAAGGTCTACGTCACTTCGTCCGGGAAGGTTTCTGTCGTCGAAGTCCAGACGAAACAATTCATAATAGACGTATCATAGTCATTGGGGATTTTATCCTTCCCCCTCCATTCAATTTAAAAATTTCGTAAGAAAGTAACGAGTCTCTCACTATGTTTTTAAAAAAAATAACATTAGAGATCTAATAGTTGATTTCCTTTTTCATCCCTAACACTGTGAATTCTACTCATTTCACTTTATATACTTTTATGGACCGACTACATTATCTTCCTTTCTTCATTCTTTAGTTTCTTTGTTTTGTTTTGTTTTGTTTTGTGATCACGACATTCATCTATTACGTCTTGTTCAATGGTTACTACTATGGTGTATGCCTACATTATCGGGTGGTATTTTGTCCAACGGTCTGACCCTTTTATTTATTTTTCTGTTTGATTTTGGGTTGATACTACAAATATTCTCTATATGAAATTTACGTTTCTACACCTTTTGAACTTTCGTTTCCATACCTTTTCAACACAATATATTTGTATGGTGGTTTTTAGATCATTATTTTAGTCTGTTGTCCTACGTAGGTTGTTCTTATTTATCGTCAGGATTAAACATACGTAGTTTGTGACATATTTTTTTGGTTGTCTGTGTATTATTATTTTATCATAAATACCAACTTTTACGGTTTCCTTTTTAAATTACTTGATAAAAGTTGTGAAGATGTAACTTTAGATCTTTGGTACTAACTCCTTTAAAATTATTCTGGATTCATCTATTTCCTTTTATGGTACGTATGACTGTACTTCATATAACAACATTTTTATACAAAGGGTGTTTAATATCTAAGTTTCGTTCGAGTTATTTCTTAGACTTTGGTTTCGTTAGATATCTCCTTGTTTAGATCTTCTAATATGATAGTCTATAGTTAGAGTCTTTTAATATAATTAATTTTGACAACACGTCGAAACCTTTTATTTTTCTGGTTACTTTCATAATTATTTCTTTGACCGACATATACACAGTAGTAGACAAACTGTCACTTACCCCCTTTCTTACCAGAAAATATAATTAATACGAACCCGTGTACTAGCCCTCTACGTATACTTTCAAAAGACCCAACGACATTTGTAAAGAGTGAACTAGATCTAGTACCAATGTGTTTACATCTGTATACATTTCTGAGTAGATCGACAAAAGGATTCTAGATATATGAAGTTCTTACTTTGTCACAAAATACTTAAGGTATCGTCATCAATTATAGTCAATTGTTCCGTCCCCAACTAAAGTACACCTCACTAAGGTCGTCGTCTCTTTCTAGGTTTCCAATTTTGAGACGTGTTGTTTCCTTTGATATTCGTTCCACTTTTCAGTCGAAAGTCTTACCCTCTTTTATTATCGTTTACTTCTTGTACTGTTTCTTAATTAAAGTTTTTATATGTTCGTTGAGGACATCGAGTTAAGGTTTTTTTTATTTTTTTTTGAGTTAGTTTTTTACCCGGTTTCTTGATTTGTCTGTAAAGAGGTTTCTTCTGTATGTCTACCGATTGTTTATGTACTTTTCTACGAGTTGTAGTGAGTAATAGTCAAATCAAATCTAATCTAGTCAGTGAGTCAGCACAGACTGAGAAAGCTGGGCTACTTAGCGTCGTGCGGTCCGGAGGGACAGGTAGTGGTTGAGGGCCTCAAGTGAGTCTGAGTGTAGGTAGCTCAGGCACTACGGTAGGTCGGTAGAGTAGGGGACAACAGGGGAAAAGAGGGACGGGGGTTAGGGAGGGTCGTAGTCTCAGAAAAGGTTACTCAGTTGGGAAGTGTGCTCCACCGGTTTCATGACCTCAAAGTCGAAGTCGTAGTAAGGAAGGTTTCTTTAGGGTCCCGACTAGAGGAAGTCTTACCTAACCAACCTAGAGGAACATCAGGTTCCCTGAGAGTTCTCAGAAGAGGTTGTGGTGTCAAGTTTTCGTAGTTAAGAAGCCGTGAGTCGGAAGAAGTGTCAGGTTGAGAGTGTAGGTTGTACTGGTGTCCTTTTTGGTATCGGAACTGATCTGTCTGGAATCAGCCGTTTCATTTCAGAGACAAAAACTTATACGATAGATCCAAACAGTATTGAAAAGAAGGTTCCTCATTCGCAGACAATTAAAGTACCGACGTAATGGTACATGTCACTAAAACCCCGGGGGGGTTTTATTTCAAACTGTGACAAAGGTGACAAAGGGGTAGATAAAGGGTGCTTCACTACCCTGATCTCCGGTACTAGAAGTAAAAGATTTACAACTCGAAATTCGGTTGAAAAAGCGAGAGGAGAAAGTGAAATTAGTTCTTCGAAAAATCAAGGAGATGAAAAACGGTATTCCCACCACAGTAGACGTATAGACTCCAATAACTATAAAGAGGACCGTTAGAACTAAGGTCGAACACAAAGAAGGTCAGGTCGCAAAGAGTACTACATGAGACGTATCTTCAATTTATTCGTCCCACTGTTATATGTCGGAACTTCATGAGGAAAAAAGGATAAACCTTGGTCAGAAAACAAGGTACAGGTCAAGATTGACAACGAAGGACTGGACGTATGTCTAAAGAGTTCTCCGTCCAGTCCACCAGACCATAAGGGTAGAGAAAGTCTTAATAGGTGTCAACTAACACTGGGTGTGTCAGTTTCCGAAACCGTATTAGTTATTTCGTCTTTATCTACAAAAAGACCTTGAGAGAACGAGAAAGGTACTACGTCGTCTACAACGTTAAACTAGAGACCAAGGAGACGGAAGAGATTTTGGTCGAACTGATAGTCCTTCTAGTGCCAAGTGTATAACGGACCGAACTTATTAAAACTCGTAATGAAATGATCGCACACTCTACTCACGTTAACACGCCATCAAACTCGAAAGAAACCGTAACCTTACTTTTGACTGTAAAAGGTCAGGACACCGGTGACGACTCAAAAGGTTTAAACAACCGTATAACTCACGTCGTGAAAATGTCGTAGTAGAAAGTCTTAAACTTTATCGAGATGACCTTAAGGTAGAGGAGGTGATCGAAACAAGTATCACTACGAAAGATTCCGGGTGAACTGAAGTATAAGGTCCTACAGACCGAGATCCACTCACTAGTGTGGTAGCACCAATAGAAACAACACTTCTAGAAAAAACATGTCAAGAAGACATATAAGAACGGTGGAGAAGAATTATAAAAGACGAAGAGAATCCAGGTATGGTAAAGACGGAAAATAGCTCGGGTAGAAACGTACTTTACAAGGGAACCATAGAGATTAAAAGAACTTCTCTAGAGATCAGAAAGGGTAAGATAAGAAAAGGAGCTAAAGAAACGTAACTAGCGACTTCTTCCGAAAGAATAGAGAAGAACGATAAGAAACCTTGAGACGTAAGTCTACGAATATAGAAAGGAAAAGAGGAAACGAAAAGTGGAGAGAAGAAAAGTGTCGATAAACATTCCAGAGGGTCTGTCGGTAAAACGAAAAACGTAAAGAAAAGGTACCCCTACCAGAACTAGGGACAGGGGACATGTTACAGTGTTTGGAGTAAGGTATCAAGTAGTCCGTGAGACAGATAGTCTAGATCCGGGAATTTAGATAAAGAGTGAAGGTGACATATTAGTATTCCCTAAACTAAATCCAGTATGGACTTACCAGATCGTCAAAAGGGATGAAAGAAGTTAAATTCAAACTTAAACCGTTATCCTCAAGCACTAGAGTCGGTGTCAGTCGAGAAACAGAACAAAAACAACTGACATATCTCGAAGAGGTAGAAACCGACATATCTCGAAGAGACAGAAACCGACGTTTCTTATATTAGTTAGACTAAAACTACAACTGGTAGACCACTACAGGTACACATCAGAAGTGCCCGCGTCCCCCCGTATCTCCTCGAGAGGGTGCAACTTCCAGTCCTTCCCGTCACCACTCCTCTATGGGAAGCGGGTTCCATTCCTCGTTACCGACACGAAACGACCTCGTCGACACTTCTCTCTGGGGTACGGGTTCCACTCTCTTTGGGTTCATTCTACCATCCACAATGTTCTCCCGTAGTCTCCCGTCTGTGTGACTTTGGTATGAGTATCTTTTGATCAGTTAGATTAGTGTGATCTTGCTGTCGGAACAGATTGAGTTACTTTGATTCGGTACGGGCACCCTGTTGGGTTCTACCCTCCCAGTACCACCTCTCCAGACTGTCTTACACCAGGTGACCTCTTCCCTTACCGTGTGGTGAAGTAATAAGAACGGAACTCTTGGGGTACTTGTCATACTTTACCGTTTTACTATCCTATGACTTTCTCCTTGAGGGATCCAGTCATCTACGGGTTCTGCGATGACCTTTAGACCTCTTTATTGAGCTCTTTCTTACTTCCCTACCTCGGTTTCGTTTTCGTTATGGATCGACACCTACACTGACCATTATCTTCGTTCCAGACTACGACATTTCTCGTTATAACGTATCCTTGTACCTTACAGTCCAGGTACTTAGTTCCGTTTAACCTTCAGTAGTTTGTTCTCTACCATTGTCACTTGTAGCTGTAAGATCCTTAGTCACTTGATTTTAGCTGACCTTACCCACTTAAATTGAGTCTACTGGTAATATAGATGATGACGCCCGTCCTTAGAGAGTCTTCTTTACCTCATCAGTAGTACTAGTTGTTTGCTCAGGTTTTACGTCATGAACCTACGTTAGAACTTTTACTGTCTTACTAGAGACAAGAAAAGGTTCCGTTCGGTAAGTTAACATGTCATTACGTTCAGACACGGGGTTGGTCATTACGACTTCTTCGACTTCAACTTGCCAAGATACTTCTGGATGTTCTGGAAAATCTAGATTGTGGATTTTTTCTACAGGAAAAGTAAATTCCCTGACCTTACGTTTTCATCCTTCAGTTCTTTGTGGACCTCATTGTCCGTTTAAACCGGAACCTTACGTCTTACTTCGTCCCGTTTCTGATTATCTCAAAAAGGTTCTTTTACGTGACCAGTATCGTTTGTGAGTAAAAGTCTCTTTCCGTTTAGTTTTGGTGTTACTCCATGGTAAAGTGTGGTCAGTCTTACCGACGATAGGTTTTCAGATGTTCGTATTTACGACCTCTCCCACACCTCTTTTCCCTTGGGAGAATGTGACAACCACCCTTACGTTTGATCATGTCGGTGATACCTCTTGTCATACCTTTAAAGAAATTTTTGACCTTTATTTTGACGGTATACTGGGTCGTTAGGGTGACGACTTGTATGTGTGGTCCTTTTGTATTAACTTTCTCTGTCCACGTGAGGTTACAAGTAACGTCGTGACAAATATTATTGGTCCTGTACCTTCGTTGGATCTACAGACAGTCGTCTGTTCACCTATTCTTTCGACACCATGTATATATATGTTACCTCATAATGAGTCGGTAATTTTTATTACGTAAACTTAGTCAAGATTACTCCACCTACTTTGACCTCGGCTAATATGTCTCACTTCATTCGGTCTTTCTTTGTGTGGTTATGTCATATAATTACGTACATATACCTTAAATCTTTCTACCATTGTTATTGGGATATACACTCTGTCGTTTTCTCTGTCTACATATCTTGTCACAAAACCTGAGACACCCTCTCCCGCTCCCACCCTACCAAAACCTCTTACCGTGATTTAGTACATATAATGGTATACACTTTGCTTAGCGGTCAGATCCAAACTACGTACTATGTCCCACGAGCCCAACCACGTGACCCTACTGGGTCTCCCTACCCTACCCCTCCCTCCACCCTCCACCAAAGTCCTACCCCTTGTGTACATGTGGGTACCACCTAAGTACAACTACATACCGTTTTAGTTATGTTATAACATTTCATTTTTTTTTTTTTTTTTTCCAATTTTGAGTATGTCTCGGAGACGTGACCCACTGTTCATTACTTAGGTGACCCGGGTCACCTCTCAATCGCAGGGTGTTCACTAACCTAACTTTATTTGATTGTTGCCTTCCACTTATACACAACCTCTTTACCACATGTTTGTTTAAATTTCTGTTTTCTCATGATTTCAAAAGAGAATCATTCTTAATACGATACTTTTGAAACCTTTGTGCTATAAACCCTGGGTAGAACACCCCTTTTCTAACAGTACCCTCAATTACTAGTTTACTGACCTCTAGACTGTTTCACAGTCTTTCGTTGAGACTTGCACATCTTCCAAACCCTCGTGTCTTTTGAGTCTACTATACCTCTCGTCTTCGGGTTCATAATCGTGACTTTAGGATCACACCGTACACCTATTGTATTGGATAAAGGTGTTGGTCTACAAAATCCTTTTTAACTCTGTTTGACTTTATCCGTTCACTCTAATGACAAACCATAGAGATTCCGTTATAATGAAATGACGGTGAAAGGTAACAGAATTTTATGAAACAACAACATGTCACCGAGTCTGGGTGACATCGTGAGGTCCAAAGGGACGACAAGTGGTTTAGGACCTCGAACAAGTTTGAGCATAGGCAACTCAGTCACTACAGTAGGTTGGAAGAGTAGGAGAGATCAGTGGGTGAGGTGGAGGAAAGTCAGAAAGGGAAGGAGTCCCAGAAAAGATTACTCAATCTAGAAGTATAGTCCACCGGTTTCATAACCTCCAAGTCAGAGTTGTAGTAAGGGAGGTTACTTACAAGTCTTAACTAAAGGAAATCCTAATTGACCAACCTAGAGGAACGTCAGGTTCCCTGAGAGTTCTCAGAAGAGGTCGTGGTGTAAAGTTTTCGTAGTTAAGAAAATGTGATTCTGAAGAAATACTATGTCGAGAGGTGTAGGTATTACTGATGACCCTCTTGGTATTGAAACTGACATACCTAGAAACAGTCGTATCATTACAGAGACGAAAAATTATACGACAGATTCGACCAGTATTGAAAAGAAGGTTTCCTGTTCAAAGAGAAAAAAGTTTATATTTAAATAAATAAAATTAACCTCCAATTAATAAAATGTTATAACATAACCAAAACGGTATGTAGTTGTACTTACGTGGTGTCCATATGTGCACAAGGGGTGGGACTTGGGGGGAGGGAGGAGGGAGGGGTAGGGTAGGGAGACCCAGCAGCGTCACGTGGTCGGGGTTCGTAGGTCATAGTACGTAGTTTGGACCTGACCACTAAACTTATGTAGTGTAATTGTTTAACTTTTTATTTTCGGTATACTAATAGAGTTATCTACGTCTCTTTCGGAAACTGTTTTAAGTTACAGGTAAATACTATTTTTGGGAGGTCTTTCGTCCTTATCTTCCTTTTATGGAGTTGTATTATTTTCGATATATACTGTTTGGGTGTCGTTTGTAATAGGATTTACCACTTTTTAACTTTCGTAAAGGGGGTTTCAGTCCTCGTTCTGTTCCCACTGGTGAAAGTGGTGATGATAAGTTGTATCAAAACCTTCAAACCGGCGTCGTTAGTCTCGTCTTTTTTTTTTTTTATTTTCCTTAGGTTTAACCTTTTCTTCTTCATTTTGAGAGTGACAAACGTCTACTGTACTAGGAGATGTATCTTTTGGAATTTCTAAGGTGGTCTTTTAATGATCTCGATAAGTTACTTATATCATTTCAACACCCTATATTTTAGTTGTGTGTCTTTAGGGAACGTAAGGATACGTGATTGTTACTCTTTTATCTCTTTAATTCCTTTGTTAAGATAAGTGGTAACGTCGCTTTTCTTATTTTATGAATCCTTATATAGATGGATTTCTTTGATTTCTGGATATATATCTTTTGATATTTTGTGACCACTTTCTTTAGTTTCTCCTGTGATTATCTACCTCTTTATATGGTACAAGTACCTAGCCTTCTTAGTTATATTACTTGTACACATATGATAGGTTTCGTTAGATATCTAAGTTACGTTAGGGATAGTTCGATGGTTGCCATAAAAAGTGTCTCGATCTTGTTTATTAAAGTGTTAAACATACCTTTACGTTTTTTGGAGCTTATCGGTTTCGTTAGAACTCTTTCTTCTTACCTTGACCTCCTTAGTTGGACGGACTGAAGTCCGAGATGATGTTTCGGCGTCAGTAGTTCTGTCATACCATGACCGTGTTTCTGTCTTTATATCTAGTTACCTTGTTTTATCTTGTTCACAGAGAATTAAAGTACCAACGTCAGTGGTAGACGACACTAAAACCTCAGGTTCTTTTATTTCAGAGAGTAACAAAGGGGTAGATAAACGATACTTCACTACCCTGAACTACGGTACTAGAATCAAAAGACTTACAACTCAAAATTCGGTCGAAAGAATGAGAGGAGAAAGTGGAAGTAGTTATTCGAGAAAACAATGACAAGAGAAAGAGGGTATTCCTACCACAGTAGACACCTCCAATAACTATAAAGAGGGTCGTTAGAACTAAGGTCGAACACAAAGTAGGTCGGGTCTTAAAGAGTACTACATAAGAAGTATATTCAATTTATTCGTGTCACTGTTACATGTCGGAACTGTATGAGGAAAGGGTTTAGTTTTGGTCAAGTAAAAAGGTACAGACCAAGATTGACAACGAAGATCTGGCCGTATCTCCAAAGAATCCTCCGTCCATTCCATTAGACCATAAGGGTATAGAAAGTCTTAAAAGGTGTCAAACAACACTAGGTGTGTCAGTTTCCGAAACCGTATCAGTTATTTCGTCTACAAAAAGACCTTGAGAGAACAAAAAAGACACTAAGATGTCTACAATCACTAAACTAGAGATCAAGGAGACGGAAAGATTTAGGTCGAACTTGTAGACCTTCAATAGTCAAGTGTATGACGACTTCGGATCGAACCTCTCAAAACTCGTAATGAAACGATCTCACACTTTACTCACATTGACACGTCATCAAACTTATAAGAAACCGTAACGAAAAGAAACCCCAACCTTACTTTTGACTGGAAAAGGTCAGGACACCGGTGACGGCTCAAAAGGTTTAAACGATCGTATAACTTACGTCGTGAAAGTGTCATAGTAGAAAATCCTAAACTTTATCGAGTCAACCTTAAGGTAGTGGTGGTGATCGAAACAAACGTCACTACGAACGTGAATTGAAATAGAAGGTCCTACAGACCGAAATCCACTAGTGTGGTAGCACTAATAGATCTAATAATTGTAGAGAAAACATATCAAGACACATAAGAACGGTGGAGAAGAATTATAGAAGACGAAGACAATCCAGGTATGGTAAAGACAGGAAATAACACGGGTAGAAACGTACCTTACAAGGGACCATAGAGATTAAAAGAACTTCTCTTGAGATCAGAAAGGGTAAGATAATAAAGGGAAATAAAGAAACGCGACTAGGGACTCCTTCCGAAAGAATAGAAAGTAACGATAAGAAACCTTGAGACGTACGTCTACACATGTAAAAAGGAAAAGAGGAAACGGAAAGTGAAGGGAAGAAAAAAGTCGATAAACATTCCAGAGAAATCTATTGGTGAAACGGAAGAAGTAAAGAAAAAGAACCCTTACCAAAACTAGTTTCGGAGGACATGTTACGATAGTCGGAGACAGGTATCAAGAAGTCCATCAGATAGTCTAGATTAGGGAACTCAGATAAACAGTGAAGATGACATATTAGTATTCAATAAACTAAATCCAGTATGGACTTACCGGTCCATCACAAGGGATGAAGAAGTTAAATTCAGAGTGAAAACGTTACTCCTAAATTACTAGACTCGGTGTCATTCAAAGGTCAGAACAAATACGACTGACATATCTCAAAAAGGTAGGAACCGGTGTTTCTTATATTAGTAAGACTAAAGCCATAACTGGTAGACCACTACCAACAGTACATATCTCAACAGAGCACAACAACCTTCTCCCACAAACGATACTGGTCACGTAACAGAACCTTTTGAGGAAATGGAAACGGGACGAAGTAAAATATGAGGTTTCGGTGTGAACGGACAATGAGGTCCATAAAGAACTAAAGGATGAAAAAGTAAGGTTAGGAGACACTACTTTTCTGTAGACACACACACACACACACACAGATCTTCCAGTACATCTAAAAGTATCTTGGTAAGTTAGTCGAAGAAATCGTATCACCAACTCTGTAACCGAACCTAATGACATTATAACTTACCAAACGGAACCTTTACTTGTCTCTAGTAAGACAACAAAAACTCTCACGTGTGCTCATGACGTAAAGTCAGAGAGAATAACTGATACTCCTTATGAGGTAAAAAAAGATTCCCTAAGAAAGGGTGTCATCATCTATATTACTAGTAGACTTAATTTAAGTGAGTAAGGTCAGTTAAAATCAAGTGACTAAGGATTTTACAACTACAAGTGAGAACGGTAGAGGACAAACTGGTGAAGTTTAAATGGAACTAAGTACCTGGATTGTAAGGTCCAAGGATATATTACAACGAAGAATGTCGTAGTCTGAATGAAAGTCGTGGTCTGTGTAGGTGTTGACCCACAACAAAGATGAAACCTAGTCGGGGAAGTAAGGAAGACCTCGATAAAGAGACCAGAAGAGGTTATCGTATAATCCGTGGACTACTGGACCCTTCAAGTAGAAAGTCACAGTATAGAAAAACAGAAAAGTATGACGAGTACCCCAAGAGTTCCGTTCTTACGACTTTACCAAACTATAAGGGAAGTGGTTACTTAGTGCAAAACAGTCTTGAGAGGTGGTACTGGGTCAGGTAGAGCCCACTAGGATATACCGTACCGAATATCAAAGTAACTCAATCTGTTACGACACTAGGTACACTAGTCGAACCTGTCGAAAAACCAATAAACCAATTTTATGAAATATTCTACTATTGACATCTTTTATTCTATAATAACAGATATTTTCATGAACGTAAAATGACCTATGTTCAATTAACACTAACAAGTGAACACCTATAACAGGACAAAACGTAGATCAACTTTTAAGTAAAGTCGAAAGTACTAATTGATAAAATTCACGTAAGTAACTTAATAGGAAACTTAGTTATAATTGCAATACATTTTAACACTATACACAAGTAAATTGCAATATATTTTAACACTATACACAAGTAAAGGATAAACGTACGTTCAGTACTATGGAAAACATTCTTTTATAAGAAGTCATCCATCTGCTATTCCGAGAGTTTGACACTTGTCATAGATAATTTTACCACGAAACCTGAAGACTCCAATTTTACAGTCTAATTTCTAGACAGACGAGAGAACATGAAAAATGATAGTATACTGTATTTTACCCCGTCGTCGATACCTTTTGTCGTAATTATAACGAGTTTTTGTAAATTTTATCTCAATGACATACTATATCTTTGAGATAAAGACCCATATATCGGTTTTCTTAACTTTCCTTTACACCTTAAAAACAAGATTCCTATCTCTTAAAGTAAATATGATCCACTCTATTTAGGATCTTCAAACGACATACTACATCACGTATAACAATTGTTACACCGTAAAACTCAAAGTTTTAAACAATTTACGTATCTAAAGTACAATACGGAAACTGTATATATATGTGTAGTTTGTTTCCTTGTGTTCCTTTGAAACCCTTCCAACCTATACAAATTATGGGACTAACACCACTACTATAAACGTATACGGGTTTGAATAGTTTAACATGTGTGATTTACACAAGTCAAAAACACATAGTTAATATGGGATTCCTTCGACAATTTTTATATTGTACCTTTTATTATTTGAATAAAGATTATTTAAAGATAATTTAGTTTCTTTTTGACAGATTTTTACAGATACATCTTTTGTTTCTTTGTGAAACTTTTTATTCTGGATTTTTCAAGAAGTTATATCACGTCGTCAACAAATTTTTTAAGAAATAACATTTCGACAGTTAAATGATTTTTAAATAGATATTAAAGTTACGTTAAGTTTAACTGTTAAGGTTATATTGACTAAGATCAAATATCACTTTACGTTCACGGTTTATACCCATACTGTGAAAACTTCCTTTTAATTTCACCTTTGACATAACCTATAGTTCAGAGAAACATGTCAGAGTTATTAATTCTAACACCATAACCCGTTTTTATCTAATTGCTTTGTCTTATCTCTCGAGTATTTTTCTGCATCCATATATACCAGTGAACTATTTACTAGTTTACATTGAATTGGTCAATTGTACACTTTGTTACGGGTTGAGATAATCATTTCTTCCTTTACATGAATCAGAAGAAAATTCATTTTTTTAGGTCAGTCGAAAGAATTTTGGACATAACAGACGGGAGGACCAATGAATACCGACACCTATGGATACGACACGTTACCCAAAACAACGTAGTGACAATTGTTCTAAAACAGTTTGACCTACGAATGGGTGGAGGATGATTAGGGCTAAAGTCAAAACACTCTAAACATAATAAATATAATAGTCATCATGTTATACTTTATTTATTCTGTTATTCATATATTGATAATACAACATGAATCTACTAAATAAAACCTACAAAGTGATACTAGTAAAACATAAAAATTTATGGAGAATTTGAAAACAGTTTCCTATTTTTAAGATCCAAGTTCTTGAAACGTGTAAAGAAGAAGTCAATATTAGACACTGATTAAACGACTGTTTTATTGATTTTAAGTCTTTATAAATTTATTTGTAAAATTTTTATAAATTCATTTATTTATAACCAACGTAAAAATACACAGTGAAATGGTTTTTTATTCGAAGACTGTCAAATCAGACAACTCGAGAGATAATTGATTTAAATAGAGTATCTGTATATATCTTAAGTGGTCTCACGTTCCCCTGGATGGTAGTTCCACTTATAGGAGTGTAAAACTTATCACCACCCCGACTTTTAATAATTACAACCTGTGAGAGTATACTATTGTTTCACAATTTTGTGTGTGAAATCTTCTATGAACTTAATAATACAGAACTAAATATATAAAGAAGTTATTAATTAAAACATATAAAAGTTCATCTTTTTTTTTATCGTTTTTCCTTTTTTTCGTAAAGGAAATAAGAAAAATTTTTTACTGAACAGTTTTAAGTTGTTGTTTCTATATGGTAAAGGTGAACACGGTAAAAGTTTATGACCCCAGTCTCTTCCTCCGTAAAGTATTATAATCCGAATATCCTTAAACTGAAGTGTTTTATTAAAGGTTTTACCCGTAAAAAAAGGTAAACTCATAATTAAAAAATAACATAGAACATCCTTAACAAAAATAAGTATCTAATTTTGATAGTTTAAATGTATTAAAACCTAAAGGTACAAGAAATAAGTGGTCTTAGATAAAGTGGAGTCATAAACATGAACAGAGTCTGTTCATTCTTAAAATATAAATTTCCTTAAGATATAAATTTTAAGACATAAATAAGATAGACAATTTTATCGGATAATATCTCTAAACAATTTTCAATAAATAAGTTTATTAGAATCTAATAAATATATCGTAATGAATAATTTACTAAAAGATTAATATAAAAGGGATTTAAACGTTTCATTACAGACGTGATTTCACCTAAAATGTAACTAGAAAAACTAGAGAACTAAAGGAGTCCAATTTTGTCAATTATTCAATCACGAAAATGTCTACAAAATTTCGACTTAACTGAGTGGATTATAGTCAAAACAAAGACCTTAAGATAACAAAGTAAAAAATAGAAAGAAACACTGATGAAATGTAAAATATTTCACATGGATTACCTTTATTAATCTGTTAGATAATGTTTTGGTAGCCGACACGTAGTTTCAGTACAAGATAAAACGGAGTAACTGTTTTTAAAGGACGTAGACTGTACAAGAAAAAACTATTTCAGTACTAGGTTTTTACCGTTTAATGGACTGTATTTTAGTGTATTTCGTGTAGTATCGAATTATATAAATAAAGAAAAGGTTGATACAATGATAAAAAACAAATTAACTTTAAATAAAACGACTAATATATTACCAAACCCTCGAAAAAATTATATTTATAGTTACTAAATTCGTTTACTTTGTAAGTTCTAAACTAAATTTTAAAAACAATAAACTCTACAAGATAAATATTATAGATACAAATAGTAAAGAATGTCGACTTTAAAGAAATAGATAATTTTTTTCAAAACAAAGGATTTGTAAAAAGGAAGTTCAATTACTTGAGTAGAAATATTAACCTATAAAATTTATACTAACATACTAAAATAATTTATGAAAGTAAGAAAGTTAAACTTTGAATTTTATACTTTTATTTAAACTATTTCTTAGTTATCAAGGTAAAGACCAAAGAGTCATTCTGTTTTTTAATCTGTTCCGATGAGTTTATACCTGTACTTGTTTTCACTCTTACTTCTCATACTTAGACTTATTTTTATAATTTTACAACCTTCTTCGACGACCCTCTCTCTT
The DNA here is from genome assembly GCA_006410555.1 of Capra ibex. Taxonomy (NCBI): domain Eukaryota; kingdom Metazoa; phylum Chordata; class Mammalia; order Artiodactyla; family Bovidae; genus Capra; species Capra ibex. The sequence goes on from SJYO01020080.1 coordinate 32,506,661, forward strand.
ATAAGAAACAGAAGATGAGGAAACAACTAAAAAAACAAATAAACAAAATTAACTCGTAAAACACACTAAAGTAAAGAGAGGATAAAATCATAAAGGTGATATGCAGGACAAATCGCCAACGGAGGGTAAAACGTTATATGTAAACGTTGATTATATTCAGATGTAAAGTTACTATGAGATGCCAACCGAAAAATATAGGTGACCAAGACGTAGATTCGTAATATAAACCCCTTTTTAGGTCTTCCAAAGTTTTTTGTTTTTACCTTGAACGATACCCGGTCGTTGTTAAATGTACCGTAAATATCACATAATCCTGAAGATTCATCAAGTCTCTTTTAAATTTCCCACGTCCTCCTAAAAATATCCAATCTACGTTTATGTTATAATAAAATACATTCCCTAAACTCGTAAAGGTTTACAACCGTAGAAGTCTGCCAGAGTCTGGTTAGTGGACACCTATATCTCCCATCTTCCATATATGGTGTAGTATCTACCATACTCACGGAATATCATTGTTTTAAGAATACAAAGGAGGGTCAGGAATAATAGTATCATCATTAATTAAAATGAATGTGTATTTGTATGTATTCATGTGTAATATATTTATATATATGTATTCCCGAGAGACCCACCGAGTCACCATTTCTTAGACGGGACGTTACGTCCTCTGGACCCAAACTAGGGACCTAACCCTTCTAGGGACCTCCTCCCGTCCTGTTGGGTGAGGTCATAAGAACGGACCCCTTAAGGTACCTGTCTTCTCAGACCATCCGATGTCAGGTACCCAGTATTTCTCAGTCTCTACTGACTTTGCTGACTCAAACGTATATATATGTACATATTCGTACGTACCGAAAGGAGTATCGAGTCAGCCATCTCTTAGACGGACGTCACATCCTCTGGGCCCAAACTGAGGACCCAACCCCTCTAGGGGACCTCAGTCTGTACTGACTTTACTAACTCAAACGTATATAAATGTACATATTCGTATGTACCCGAAGGGAGTATAAAGTCAGCCATGTCTTAGGCGGGACGTTACGCTCTCTGGACCGAAACTAGGGACCTACCCCTTCTAGGGGACCTCCTCCCGTCCCGTTGGGTGAGGTCATAAGCATGGACCTCTCATGGTACCTATCTCCTAGGACCGTCAAATATCAGACACCCCAGTGTTCTCAGTCTACGCTGAATCGCTCATTTGGTAGTGGTTTCTGTATTCGTATGTATTAGTTTATAAAACGATTTAATAAAAGATGTTCGACAGTAGACAATCTAGTTAATTCTTTTTCTTTTCAACAATAAAATAGAAGTGAATAAGGAAGAAGATATGAGAAGTTTAAACAAAAACATCTAAAGTTCAGATTAGACATAATAAAAGATAGGGATGGTTCCTGAATAAAATTATAAAGAATATTCCGTCCGGATGATCGTTGCTTATAGAAGTTAAAAACAAACAAGTTCTTTCAGAATTAGAAAAGAAAGTGTAAACTTCCTGTTAAAGTGTCCAATGTTTTAACCATATTATCCAACCAATGTCCAAACACAAAAATAGAGAGTTGTGAAATTTATAAAATGAGGTGAGAGAAAAACGAATGTCCTAAAGACTCTTCAGTCTGTATTAAGAGTAGAAACTTGAAGGTTTACATTCCACTATAAAAGTAAAAGAAAAAAAGTCCTAAATAAAGTAGAAGATAAAAGACATCAAACTTTTACTATACACGCCCATATCAAACAAAAACGGTAAAAATGACGAACCACAAGATACTCAAACGACTTACGTGAGTTAGTCTTAAAGGAAAAAAAAAAAAAAAAAGGGAACGGATTAAAGATCTCAATCCTGAAAGTCACGTTTCAACTCATTCTCACCACTCTCACCCGTAAGAACAGAACAAAGACTAAAATCTCCTTTAAGAAAGTCGAAAAGTGACAATGTATACTAAAATGGACACTCAAATAGTACGTACCGGAAATAATACAACTCAACACGAGACATGGATTAAACAACTATTATAAAAAATACTTTCTACAACTTAAAAGAGTTTACAAAAAAGACGTAGATAACTTTACCAGGTTACTAAAATAGGAAACAAAACAATTACACCACATAGTGTCATGACTAAAAGTATAAAACTTGGTAGGAACGTAAACTCCCTGTCTGGGTGTGAACTAGTACTGAATACTAAGAAAGTTACACAACAACTTAAACCAAACGACGATAAAACAACCCCTGAAAACGTAGATAAGTAAATCTCTACAACTGAATGTCAAAAGAAAAAAGACATCATGAGTATAGACCGATACCATAGTCCTATTAATACCGGAGTATTTTATTCAAAACCTAATAAAGGAAAACAAGTTTAAAAACCCTTCTTAAACTCTTTCTAACCGTAATTAAACAGAAATTTATAAACCATCTTACGTGATCACTTTGGTTCAGTAGAATCTAAAAAGAAAACAACCCTTCTAAAACTAATACCAAATTAAAGGAATTAAGAATAACTAGACAAGTCTAAAAGTCAACGATTCTCTCATCTTGAATTTACAAGAGGTGTGTATGTGTGTGTCTGTGTATGTACGTGTGTATGTATACGTTCCTTCATACATTCCACTGCCTATACAATTGATGTTATACGTCATTAGTGAAGGGTTGTATATGTACTTCGTTTAGTAGTCCAATATGTGAAATTAGAATATGTCCTATACAGTCAATATAGAGTTAATTTCGATATTTTTTCTTATCGTATAATTATAACAGAGTAGGAATCATTGTTTACGTGACATGATTACGTCGTACAATGATTGTCCCCTTTCCTTGATCTTTATCACAGTGAAAGACACACAAAACGAATAAAAGATATTTAGACTGTGACGAGTTTTTTCTTCAGATAACAAAAAGTTTTCGGTAGTAAGTGTTATCGTTGGTTTGCGTATCTTATAGGTTCTTCAATTTGTTCTTTATACAGTTTAAATAATCTCCCTTTTGATACCCAGTAGTTACTTCATATATATTGTTATGTTTTTGTATTTTTACATAGAATGAATTTTCCCCTTATATTCTTTCAAATGTCAAAAATTTTAACTCTTATATTGAATAAAAAATTAGTTGTAACACGAAACTTTATACGTATTTTGATGATGATTATTAGATAAAATCTAGTTAAAATAACTCCCATTTGTATATTTTAATTAAATAAAATCAACTCGTCAGTAACGTAAGACATGTGTCAGGAAAGATGACAATGGTATTACTTTCATTTATAAAGGTATTAGGGTTCCGTAAAGGAATACGAAAAAACGTTAGTCAGAGACAGGGTTAAGGTCTTTTACTGTTAGTGACTAAGAAAAGAAAGAAAAAAAAAAAAAAACTCGATTCTAAACGGAAGAAAAATTGAAGTTTATTTACCTGAGTGTATCGTAATTTTTTTTCTTTTAGCCATAACCTGGAGTTCTTATCGAACACGGACATCTTCAATTCGTTTCGTGGACTATGACTGAGATCACTATCCTGAATAGTCACAGTTTTGTTTACAGACGTGGAAGTATAGATTCGTTACCCAAACACACGTACGAGTCGAAACAGGTGGAGAAACACTGGGGTAACTGACATCGAATAGTCCGAAGAGATAAGAAGGCATAAGAAGACATAAGAATAGTCCGAAGATCGATAGTCCGAAGTTTAAGAACCTAAAAGGTCCGTTCTTATGACATTACCCAACAGTAAAAGAGGAGGATCCTTCGAACGACTGGGTCCCTAACTTACGGTCAGAAGACATAGAGGACGTAACAGTCCGTCTAAGAAATTTGTCAAATCAGGGACGGCTTAAGTTATAAAAATCGAGTTGTTTATACTAGTTAGTCTTCTTACTAGACATAGATGAAGACTTTGTGTCCTAAGGTTAATCTTTATACCAGATGTTAAATCGTTATATTTTACCCTTTTTGATAGGAACCTTGGTTGATGGTCCTACTTGGTAAAATAATGGATCAATACAACAGAGACCTAGGTAGTAATTTGAAGAGACTCTGAGTCAAAGAGTTTTGTTCCTATGAGATACTAAGTTCCGAAGGTGATAACATCTTTATGTCCCTTTGTAAGTCCGTACATTTATAATAGTAGAGACTAAGACTGCAGATTTTAAGAGGAACAAGATTTCCACTCTTTTAGACAGTATAACATTTTGTCTATGGGTGACAATGATTTCTTACCTAAGTTAAAAAGTGATTTATTTGAGTTATATAGTGACTTACTATATAACAGACAAACGTACAACTTATATGTATAAAAATATATGTATACGTGTATATATAATATAAGTTTGTATATACTAGTACATATTCTTATATACTTGATGTACGTAATTATATGTGTTTGTATATATATTAGTAAATTTCAGAAAATTAATCAATACCTATCGTAGTGTTATTATATATGAATTATTTTATAACAAATACTAGAATGTAATTTATGAAAGTAAACCAGACTCATATCTCTGTATACAAGGTGAAAAATGACACTTTAGTACGACAAGGAAATAGGAACAAACTCTAAATGAGACGGTACTAGTCACAAGAAAGTAGAAGAAACAGAACCTTCACAGTGTAAAAACTGTTGATTCGTTTATATAAGTTGTAAAACGTTTTTAAATACCTCTCTACTACTGTAGTGTGTCGATATAAGTTTCGTAATGTTTCTTTACAACGGTAAAAAAACACACAGATTCATTAACTTGACACTGTTATGACCCTTAATGAACAATTAATATTATATCTTACCAAATATACTAGAGTCAACAGGGTTTTACGTACGAAAGTCTCGTCGACAATCCTTCTATGGAATGGTGATGATGATGATTCAGCGAAGTCAGTACAGACTGAGACACGCTGGGACATCTGCCGTCGTGTGGTCCGAGGGGACAGGGACCCTAGGAGGTCCGTTTTTGTGACCTCACTCAACGGTAAAGGAAGAGGTCAAGTACTTTCACTTCTCACTTTCACTTCAGCGAGTCAACACAGGTTGAGGATCACTAGAGTACTTGACGTCGGATGGTCCGAGGAGACAGGTACCCTAAGCGGTCCGTTCTCATGACCTCATCCCACGGTAACGGTAGATTTCGAAGTAGAGTAATTACTTAAAACATACTTCTTTAAAGACACGTCTCTCTCACTAACATGGAAGAAAAATATAAACTTACTTGTAAGTATACTTCTTTTTACAAATTCTTTTTTATAAAATCTAGCCCTGTTTCCTCCCTAAAAATTTTATTTTTAAAGGTTCAAAGTCCATTTAATTTTGTATAATCAGATTACACGGTCATTAAAAATATTGAGAATTCATGAATAATCGTTCATTAAAATAGATAAACCGTAGTCAACAAAATAACTACCCCCGAAGGGAAAACCGAGTCACTAAATTTTTGGGTGAACGTTACGTCCTCTACGATCAAACTTGGGACCCAACCCTTCCAGAGGACCTCCTCCTTTACCGTTGGGTGAGGTCATAAAAACGGACCTCTTAGGGTACCTGTCTCTCGGACCGTCCGACATCATGTACCCCGACGTTTTCTCATCCTGCGTCGTATCACTGATTTGTCGTCATTGTTGTTTTAAAAGAAATATTTACCCCTGGGATCAGATCTGTTAGAGTTTAAAGGGAATTTGAGATGAAACACATATCAAATATATTAATTCAAATTTGCAAGTTCGGATATAATTTAAAAATAAAACATTATTCCTTTTTTGACATACTATTAAATTATGATGTTAGTTTCTATTAATAACATAATTTAAAAAAGGAAGTTATTAATGGTTATATAACAGTTATTCGTATGGTAATCGCATTTCAACCGAAATCGACGGACGTATAATTTTCGGACATATTTAGCACCCAGTCGTTTGATACCAGGTACCCAGTTTAGGATGCACGGGAGACGGAAACGTTTATTTCCAAACAACCTATTATCAGGGTAGAAAGTAAATGTACGACAGACTCCAACGAAAGTATGATGTTGTCGTCTTGACTCACCTTGACCGTCTCTGGAATACCGGTTTTTATGTGTGTTAGACAGGGAATTATCTTTTTCACCCAGTTTGGAACAAGACATTAGTCTACATTGAGGATTGGTGGAATCCGACTTCATAAGTCCAGTTGAAAATCATTCACTTTGTTTTAGTGTTCCTCGGTTGGTTATTTTAGATCTATCTCTCATTAAAATATTTTGTTTCCTGTGACAGACACAATCCCCACACACACTCTTTGGATTCTAAATTGTCTCCAATTCTCTGTTTTCATTGGTTAACGTTCCGTACTTATACCAAACTTAGGGTTAAGCTTATTAAAAAAATTTTATAACTCCTTTGTCTAACACCCTTGAAAGAACTTATATATTAGTATAAAATTTTCATAATAAACACACACACTGTCATAAAATTATCAAATTTTAAGTCAAGAATAGACGTCTCTATGCTTAAGTCTAGATTTAAGTCTCTATTTTAAGTCTAGAATAGACGTCCGTTTAATCAATTTCCTTTTAATACAAAAAGTGTAAACGAAGTTTTATTAACATACTAACAACCACCCTACTTCACTTTGTTCAAAGTATAATAATTATAAATATTTAATATTAAAAATATTAATTTTAATAAATTTTACAGACATAAACTCCTTACCACGACTCCTACCCCACTCCACCTAACCTTATCTCTTGACGATAAGAGTACTAGTTTAACAAATGCTATAAACTGAGACAAATCAATACACTGACATGACGACGACGACGATTCAGCGAAGTCAACACGGACTGAGACACGTTGGGGTATCTGCCGTCGGGTGGTCCGAGGTGGTAGGGACCCTAAGAGGTCCGTTCTTGTGACCTCACCCAAAGGTAAAGGAAGAGGTTACGTATTGTCACTTTTCATTTTCACTTCAGCGAGTCAGCACANTAAACTCCTTACCACGACTCCTACCCCACTCCACCTAACCTTATCTCTTGACGATAAGAGTACTAGTTTAACAAATGCTATAAACTGAGACAAATCAATACACTGACATGACGACGACGACGATTCAGCGAAGTCAACACGGACTGAGACACGCTGGGGTATCTGCCGTCGGGTGGTCCGAGGTGGTAGGGACCCTAAGAGGTCCGTTCTTGTGACCTCACCCAAAGGTAAAGGAAGAGGTTACGTACTGTCACTTTTCATTTTCACTTCAGCGAGTCAGCACAGACTGAGAAGTACTGGGGTACCTGACGTCGGATGGTCCGAGGGGCTGTATACTCTAAAAGGTCCGTTCTCATGACCTCACCCAACGGTAACGGAATAGGTCACTGACATGACGATCTTTGATTTATAGACGTCTACCTTAAGGTCAACTCGATAAAGTTTAGGACTTTCTATTACCACACTTTCACGACGTAAGTTATACGATCGTTTAAACCTTTGGAATCGTCACCGGTGTCCTGACCTTTTCCAGTCAAAAGTAAGGTTAGGGTTTCTTTCCGTTACGGTTTTAAACAAGTTTGATGGCGTGTTAACGTAAGTAGAGTGTACGATCATTTCATTACGAATTTTAAGAGGTTCGGTCCGAAGTCGTTATACACTCGGCACTTGGAGGTCTACAAGTTCGACCAAAATCTTTTCCGTCTCCTTAGTCTAGTTTGACGGTTGTACCTAGTATTTTTCTCGTTCTCTCAAGGCCTTTTTTTTTGTAGATAAAGACGAAATAACTGATACGGTTTCGGAAACTGATACACTTAGTGTTATTTGATACCTTTTAAGAAGTTCTCTATCCTTATGGTCTGGTGGACTGGACAGAGAACTCTTCGGACATACGTCCAGTCCTTCGTAGTTAATCTTGACCTGTACCTTGTTGTCTGACCAAGGTTTACCTTTTCCTCATGCAGTTCCGACATATAACAGTGGGACGAATAAATTGAAGATACGTCTCACGTAGTACTCTTTACGGTATTACCTACTTCGTGTTCGACCTTAGTTCTAACGACCCTCTTTATAGTTATTGGAATCTATACGTCTACTATGGTGTGAATACCGTTTTCACTTCTTCTTGATTTCTCAGAGAACTACTTTTACTTTCTCCTCTCACTTTTTCAACCGAATTTCGAGTTGTAAGTCTTTTGATTCTAGTGTCGTAGACCAGGGTAGTGAAGTACCCTTTATCTACCCCTTTGTCACCTTTGTCACCGACTGATAAAAAGACCCGAGGTTTTAGTGACGTCTAACACTAATGTCGGTACTTTAATTTTATACGAATGAGGAACCTTTCTTTCAATACTGGTTGGATCTATCGTATAATTTTTCGTCTCTGTAATGAAACAGTTGTTTCAAGGTAGATCAGTTCCGATATCAAAAAGGTCATTAGTACATACCTTCACTCTCAACCTAACACTTCTTTCGACTCACGGCTTCTTAACTACAGTAAAAACTTGACACCACAACCTCTTCGAAGAACTCTCAGGGAACCTGACGTTCCTGTAGGTTGGTCAGGTAAGATTTCCTCTAATCAGGACCCACAAGAAACCTTCCTTACTACAACTTCGACTTTGAGGTTATGAAACAGGTAGACTACGCTTCTCTACTGAGTAAACTGTTCTGGGACTAAGACCCTTTCCAACTCCCGTCCTCCTCTTCCCCTGTTGTCTCCTACTCTACCAACCTACCGTAGTGACTGAGTTACCTGTACTCAAACCCACTTGAGACCTTCAACTACTACCTGTCCCTTCGGACTACACGACGACAAGTACGCCAGCGTTTCTCAACCTGTCCTGACTCGCTGACTTGAGTTGACTACTATAAATTAATTACTGGTTTTCAGAAAGAGGGAGAGAGTATTTCGTATTACAGGTCTACCAGAATACACAATTTAATTCACTTCAAATAAATTCTGTAGTGTTAACTAATTAGTTAAATTACTCTTATCTGTGAGTTAAACCTTAATTTGACGATGTTTAAGATTATTTAATTCGATTTCTTTTACAATTCTTTTTGTAGTACTCGATTAACTGTGAAAACTCTCTACAAAAAACGAGATTTCGGAAAAGGGTCTAATTAGTTTTAAGTGGAGGAATGAAGTAAAAACAGGGTGAAGTTAATAGTGAAATACTTTCCGAAAGGAGTTGGTGGAATGTGATTTAGGAGTTGAGTAGGATTTGGTCCGACACACACACACACACACACACACACACACACACACACGCAAAAGGATAGTATGTTGAAGGGATTGTATAACATAGGGATTCCCACACAAGACAGACTGAGACCCAGGAAACTCGGTTGTCACAAGGAGAGTCGTCCATCTTTCATGTGTATGTAAATCTATCTAATTATATCATATTTTTCTTTTACATTCGTAAATCTATCGAAAGTAAGACATATTCATACTAAAAGTCCTTTACGTATCTTGTAAAAAGGTACTTTATACAAAAACACACAAATGGAGTTGATGTATTTCATAAACTTGTACTGGTTTTTTCCGATAGTTTAAGGTAAGACTTTTACAATGACCAGATCGATCTGAAACAGGGGATATAGTTATTCAAGTAAAAATAAATATTGATCGTTTTAAGTCCTAACAGAGATTATATAAACATATGACAACTATCCCTTTACGTTATCGATAATGATACTTTTTGCCTTTTAATTACTAAAGACCGTCACGAAAAATAAAGAGGAAAGTACGAACCCTCTTATTAATTCTCAGATAGTCCAAAAAAAAAAAAGGAAGTGAAAAAAGAAATTAAAACATGTATCTAAAACCTCAGTCCCATTTTTCTTACCCTATTAATGAGTACTTTTAATCTAAGTTTTACGATATGGTATTTACTAACAAAATAAAAGTTTCGTGTATTTATGATAAATAGAAGGTTTACGAAAGACATGTTAAATACAGTATTGGTTAATAGGAAAAGAATAGTTGTACGAAATCACTCGTAAATAAAAATTTTCTAGTTTTTACTAAATCTCACCAATTACAACGTACTCGAACCGATCTCTAAAGAATATCATCAATACAGAACTTGAAAGATTTCACTTAATCGATGTAAAGGAAGATTTTTGATTCACACTAAATTTTAAATTTTAACTGATGTTAAAATAATTAGAAAATTATCCGTATCTGACCTTAACAATATCTCAACCCAATCGATATTACTATACAAAAAAAAAATTAATACAGAAATAACCTAATGAAGAAAGTACACATAATTTTGATTAAAGTGAATTACCAAGTAGTAGTACCTAAAAAAATTTCATATACTACATACATTCATTCTTATACACTAACACAAACATTACAGGAATCACGACCTGTCCATAATTACTTAACGATCTTCCTTTACAATTTTTTTTCCTTATTTTTTTCTTCGTTAATTCTTTTTGCATTACTATTGTCCTTTCCTACTACCTCCCTTTCCTCCCTCCCTCCTCCTCTCTCCTTCCCTTTTTACTTTTTTTTTTCCCTTGTTTTTACCCTTACTTCATTTGTCTCTTTCGGTTTGACATTACCTTGAAGTAAAATCTGAGTAAACTATTTCGACACTAATTTATTTTATTTTAAAACCAAACACTTTTAACGGTACTCCCTTTTTTTTAATATTGAAGTCTCGAACTATCTCAACACCACCCGATTAAAATCTATTCTGAATGAACCATCAAGTCAACCATTTCTTAGGTGAAAGTTACGTCCTCTGGGTCCAAGTTAGAGACCCAGTCCTTCTAGGGGACCTCCTACTTTACCGTTGGATAAGGTCATAACCTAATTTTGAGTTGTAAGTCTTCTGATTCTAGTACCGTGGGTCAAGATAGTGAAGTACCGTTTATCCAACCCTTTGTTACCATTGTAACTGTCTGAGATAAAACCCCCCGAGGTTTCAGTGATGTCTACCACTGACGTCGGTACTTAAATTTTCTCAGAAGAGGAACCTTCTTTTCGATACTGGTTGTATCTATCGTATAATTTTTCGTCTCTGTAATGAAACGGTTGTTTCCAGGTAGATCAGTTTCGATTCCAAAAAAGTCATCAGTACATACCTACACTCTCAACCTGGTATTCTTTCGACTTGTAGCTTCTTAACTACGAAAACTTGAGACCACAACCTCTTATGATAACTCTCAGGGAACCTGACGTTCCTCTAGTTTGGTCACATAGGAGTTCCTTTAGTCAGGACTTATAAGGAACCTTCCTGACTGCAACTTCGATTTTTAGGTTATGAAGCCGGTGGACTACGTTTCTTGACTGAGTAACCTTTTCCGGGACTACGACCCTTTCTAACTTCCGTCCTCCTCTTCCGTTACAATCTCCCATTCTACCAACCTACCGTAGTGACTGTGCTACCTGTAATCAAACTGATCCGAGGTCCTCAACCACTACCTGTCCCTCTGGATCGTATTACGTCAGGTACCCCAGAGTTTCTCAACCTGTGTTGACTCGTTGACTTGACTTGACTTGACTGAGGTCAAGAACGGACCTTTTTAGGGTACCTGTCTTCTGGGACCGTCCGATGTCAGATACCCCAAAGTTTCTCAGTCTGTGTTGAAGGGCTGATTTAGTGGGGTAATAAACCCTTCCAGATAGAGTCTGTAACTGGTTCACCCGTACTTAAACTCGTTTAAGCTTCTCTATCATCTTCTGTCTCCTTGGACCGAACGATGTCGGGTACCCCAACGTGTCTCACTCTGTGTTGAATCGTTTTTGTGTTGTCGTTTTAGAGGGTTTAATCNCCGATATCAGATACCCCAAAGTTTCTCAGTCTGTGTTGAAGGGCTGATTTAGTGGGGTAATAAACCCTTCCAGATAGAGTCTGTAACTGGTTCACCCGTACTTAAACTCGTTTAAGGTTCTCTATCATCTTCTGTCTCCTTGGACCGAACGATGTCGGGTACCCCAACGTGTCTCACTCTGTGTTGAATCGCTTTTGTGTTGTCGTTTTAGAGGGTTTAATCAATGTTTATTATTATTATATATATATAAAACCATTCTCTTTGGTATTAGTTCACTGTCACTTGATACCTCGAGACCCTTTTCTATCGAGGGACTTCTCCTCTTTTGTTCTCAATTTAAGAACCCATCCTCGTTTGACAACTAGATCCTTATTCTGTTTCACGATCATAACATGGGTCCTTCCTCACCCTCTTCCTTCGTAATACCCACCTTTAAAGTCTTTTCACTCTTCCCTTAAGAAGTAAATATAAAAACGTCAGATGGTATTTTTCAATCTAAAATAAGATTTACACACAGTTTCGTAAATTTCGAAATTCGTCCCCTCATTATCTTGATAAAGAGATTGTCAACATGACTCTTGTTGAACCGACAATCCTCGTTTGACTTCATTCTTTACTTTATATCATAATATTCTCAGTCCACTTTCTGAAACCATCTATTATAGTCTCCCCATCTATACCACTAACACTTTACACCAGTCTACTCTACGTAAAATTTTAACCTTTCCTACTCCAAACGTCCATTTGACTTACTTCTCACCTCTCTTAAAACCGGGTTTATTAACCTGTCGAGTACTATAGTTTATTTCCTCTACCCCCACCTCTAAACCCCTTTTTTTAATTCACAAGACAAAAGAGGTACTGTAAATAGCGTGGTTAATCTGTTGGTGTAACTCGTAGACTTCATTCGTAAACGTAATAATACTTTACTACGAGTTTTTTCTTCGGTGTTTATCACATTTTGTTTCCTATGTCAATTTATATTTATGTATTAGTAATCGTATCTCTAGTTCATTTGTCCTTTGTCTCATCTCTGTTAGGACCCTATAATGCCGTAAATCTTTTGATCGTGTACTCCTCCCCGGACGTTTCGTGGACTCTCATTCGTAAATTTCTCTTATCAAATAATTAATGTATTAATATTGTCCATGTTACATCCAATACTCATATATACCTATAAACGTCCGAACATCAAACCTACTCATCAAATCAAGTTAAGTCAAGTCAATGAGTAAGCACAGGTTTAGAAACTTTGGGGTGCCTGATGTCGTCGGGGCCGGAGGGACAGGTAGTGGTTGAGGACCTCAAATGAGTTTCAACCTACTTATCTCCCCTACAAGTAAGATGTTTATAAATAACTAGTTTTAGTTTCTACTTTATTAAGTAAAAACTTTCTTTTAATACCAACGAAACTGATTAATAAAAGAAAAAAACAGAAAAAGAAAAGAAAAAAAAAAGAAAATGAAATAAAATGAAATGTTATGACATAACCAAAACGGTATGTAGTTGTACTTAGGCGGTACCCACATGTACTCAAGGGTTAGGACTAATTGATTTTATATAAAGATAAACGTGAAATTTATAAGTATACATATATGTGTATCAATGAACACATACGGTTTTTACTAGACATATCAGTTTCGATACAAAAAAGGTCATCAGTACTTACCTACACTCTCAACCTGGTATTTCTTTCGACTTGTGACTTCTTAACTACGAAAACTTGAGACCACAACCGCTTCTGAGAACTCTCAGGGAACCTGAGGTTCCTCTAGTTTGATTAGTTAGGATTTCCTTTGGTCAGGACTTATAAGTGACCTTCCTGACCACGACTTCGACTTTGAGGTCATGAAACCGGTAGACTATACTTCTTGACTGAGAAATCTTTTCTGGGACTACGACCCTTTCTAACTTCCGTCTCCTCTTCCCCTACTGTCCTGGAACCATAGTCACTGAACTACCTGTACTTAAATTCGTTCGAGGCCCTCAACCACCACCTGTCACTTCGGACCGGACGACGTGAGACACCCCAGTGTTTTTCAGACTGTTCTAACTCTCTGACTTGTTGAAGACATACGTAAGTCCGGTTCTTCGTTACTAGTTTAAAATATCTTTGACTTTTTATATTTATTAAAAAGGAGAACTTTTTCAAATAATTTTTGATCTTGGGTCAAGGAGATTAATAAATGTGTAATATAACCGTTACCTTTACACAATGTACATAACTTGTTTATAACTATCAGATAATAATTGATTTCCCGTATGAAATAAGTCTAAAAGAATCAAAATGGCTTACAGAAAGAAAACAGGGTCTTAGAATTGGTCCTACAGTATATTATAAAGTACCGGTACGAAGGAATCTTAAGAGACCCGACATTGTAAAGGAGTCGTATAGGAACAAAATTACGGAAACAGTCCCCATACCAAGTCCATAAAATATCAAAGGGAGTTAACTTTGAAAAGAAAATAAATAAATAAATAAAAAAACGAATAGTAATCTGACTCAATACCCAAAATCCCGTCTTCTAGTGTCTCCTTTTCACAAGAAAAGTAGAGTAGTGTGTCTCATATGTGATAGTTATATTGAAACGTAACAACTACGACTAGAACTAGTAGACCGACTTCATTTTTGTAACGTTTATATAAAAAATTTCTTTCTTTAATAATGAACGTCCTCCTTCTTTATTTCTATTTTATATTATATAAGTCAAATTAAAGAGACTAATCAATCCACCATCATTAAATCATAATATTTTCAATAGACCAATCATTTTTGGATTATATTGTAGATGGTTAAGTTGACGTTAAACTTTCTCTTATTCTATGTCTTTCCTTTGAATACATTTGTTTGAATAAAAATTCTAAGAACTTTTGTTGCATGCTTCCTAAACTCCTACACGTGATTATAGTATTTGACAGTTTTTAAGTTGATTGTAAAATGGTACTTTAACTGTTTACAAATAACTGGTTGTATTACCCAAACTTGAATAACACGTATGTCAGGGTTCGATTACTATACGTAGAAGGGTAAACTGAAAACTTTTCTATAAGACGTTCTGAATGTTATCCAGTCCCTTTTTATTTACCTTTATTTGGTTAAAGTCAAATGTCCGTAATAATCCTGAAGAACTGTAAAACGAATTTAAAACGAAAGTAACACGGTACTCGAGATCGTTTCTTTATCTTTTTATATCTACATATGAAAAAATCATGTACAAATACATGATTTACTGTATTACTGGAGTCCTTTGACTCTAGGATTCTCTAATTGTACCGTATGGTTTTATAATGTTACTCCCGAAAGTTTTTCTAATGAGTGTTAGACCCTTTTTATTTAATGTGGGTATATGTAAGATTGTTTGAGAGGAAACATAGAGGATACCCTATTTGACTAAGAGTAATCTTCAAAATATTTTCGAGTGTACTTTCTTTTACTTTTAGTGAGTCAGTACAGACTAAGAGATCCGGTATTATGACCTCACCCATCGGAAAGGAAAGAGGTCCCCTTGAAGGGTTGGGTCCCTAGGTTGGGACCAGTGAGTGTGACGACCACCTAAGAAATGGTCGACTCGGTGTTCCCTTCGGGTTCTTACGATCTCACCCATCGGACAGGGAAGGGATCACTTAGAAGGGTTGGATCCTCAGCTTGACCCCAGAGGACGTAACGTCCACCTAGGAAATGGTTGACTCGGTAGTCCCCGTGGTTTTCCAGTGTATTAATAACGGTTTCAAAAATGACTTTAAGAATAATAGAACTTAAATATAAAATTAACCCGTACAAGTGTGTGAGTTATCAATATATTTTTACTCTGGTCAGTCAAGTCATGTCAGTGAGTCAGCATAGGCTGTGAAACGCTGGGATACCTGACGTCGTCCGGTCCGAAGGGACAGGTAGTGGTTGAGGGCCTCGGATCAGTTTGAGTACAGGTAACTCAGTCACTACGGTAGGTTGGTAGAGTAGGAGACTATAGCGGAAGAGGAGGACGGAAGTTGGAAAGGGTCTTAGTCTCAGAAAATGTTACTCAGTCAAGAAACATAGCCCACCGGTTTTTCACAACCTCAAAGTCGAAATCGTAGTCAGGAAGGTTACTTATAAGTCCTGATTAAAGGAAATCCTACCTGACCAACCTAGAGGAACGTCAGGTTCCCTGAGAGTTCTCAAGAAAGGTTGTGGTGTCAAGTTTTCGTAGTTAAGAAGGTACGAGTCGAAAGAAATATCAGGTTGAGAGTGTAGGTAAGTAAATGATGACCTTTTTTGGTATCGAAACTGATTTACCTGGAAACGATCGTTTCACTTTGGTCCTATTACTCTATTTTTACTCTGGTTCTTTCACCTTAATAAAAGACCAATCGTTAATTAGAAAATTAACCAGTGTAGAAGAATGTCGTAATGGAGTTTTAATGAAGTCAAATCATATAAAACCCTCTTTATAAATATGGATTTTACTTTTTTTTTTGACATTTCAATCGAAAGTAAGTATTTATTTAATAAAAGATTCTTATTTGGTTATTTTTAAATAAGGATAAATGTCAAAACCCTCTATATTACAATCACATTCAGAAGAATAAGAATTTTTATATTAAAATTTTATACGAATATTTGATAATAATGGACTTTATTGTAAATTTTACTAAGTAAGTAAAACTTCTTACAAATACATATTAGTCTAAAAACATATACGAATAAATATATGTTAAAAATAAAGTTCAAAAATTTGTGACATACGGAAAAATATACGTTTTTAATAAAGGGATTTCTGAAGACCAGAGAGTAAACTTGTTGACAAATCTCCTTTATCGACCGGAAACCATATGTTATCTTAGATAAATAGTACTCAATTTATGAAAATACTAATCTATGTCCGAACAGATATTTTTATTGTTAAAAATACATCGACTTTAAGCACAAGTATTTAATATTACAAAAGTAAAATCTCACATTATATAATTTAATTAATTGATATTCTTTATCGACTTTGAGGTTATGAAACCGGCGGACTACTCTTTCCGACTGAGTAATAAAAATAAAGAGGAACTTAAATAAAAGTAGATAGAGGTTACCTGTCTCCTCGGACAGTCCGATATCAGGTACCCCGTGTTTTTCAGTCCGTACTGAAATACTGATTTGTTGTTGTTCCTGACTATGACTTCGAGGTTATCAAACCGGTAGTCTACACTTCTTGACTGAGTAACCTTTTCTGAGACTATGACCCTTTCTAACTTCCGTCCTCCTCTTCCCCTGCTGTCTCCGACTGTACCGACCTACCGTAGTGGCTGGGGTACCTGTACTCAAACTCGTTCGAGACCCTCAACCACTACTACACCTTCGGACCGTATGACGTCAGGTAACACAATGTTTTACAACCTGTACTGACTCACTGACCTGACTTGACTCATGATTTATATTCATCTTAGATCGATCAAATAAAGTAAAAAGTAGTTACTTTAACAACTATAATTTTTTTTAATGAAAGATGACTCTTGACGGTACACATTTATAAACTTCTATCCATCCATCTATAAAATGTAAAAAAACATATGAATTAGTCCGTGTGGGAAAACTGTTAGAAAAAAGATGCTACGTAAAAAGTCAGATACGACTTATGGTTCATCACGTGTCGTGTCTATGTTGAATAGAAGGGTTTCAATATTTTACTAATATTATTTTTTATTCTTATCTTCTTACGTTTTCAAAACGTAAACTTATCTCTGATAAAACACATTTAATAGACTCTTTTCCGTTTAATTGTCTGGATTCGGACCCATGTCTGTGTTCATGTCATCTCAACTGTGTGACCAATATTCCACCCTACTCATTACCGTTCTTTACCTCCATCTTTCTCAGGTCCACTGTCCCTCGACCATTGGAACAACTCCACAAACTTGTTATATACCTCTTACTACCCCTCTCACTTTACTTCTTCCACACTTCCAATTCTTCTGGTTCAAAGTACATCAATACCATTTCCAAAACCAGTCATAGACTTCTAGTCTATATTTGTTCCTTCTAAAGTTGTGTCATCACGGACTCCAAATCAACATAAATTTTTATTAGATTAATATAACCTCTCTTATTTTACTCCCTTTAGAGATCTTATTTCAAACGATGTCGTCACGTCTACTCTTCACTATTATCGAATCTTTCTCCCCCCTATAACTCTATCTTTCTATAAATGTTTAAATTTTACATGATTCATCCTCCTATCTGAGACATATCTCCCTCTCCGACAACCATCCTTCTCTTCAGTTTACCATTAAATGTCTAAAGACCTAACTTGTTGACTCACCTCTCACAATGACTCAAACCTCTAACTAATCATCCTTCTTTTATCACTCAAACTAAAATTTAGTCGACAAAATATGTAAAACTTAACATCTACACTGTTCTAACTTAAACCGAACTCGGGACACGAGAACCTTTTCTCGTTACTACTTCTTCAGAGGGACGTTCCTTGATGGGAAGGGGGAGTTCTAAATCTATACTGAGTACTTATAGGGGAATCAATGGATACTTCTCCAGTCTGTGTACAGTAGGACGACACGAAGTCTGTACTACTCGACTTGAGAAACAGGGGTGACCAGTTAACCTTATTTTACGGACAATTTTTTTTACTTTTGAAGTCTATATAAAGGGAAAAGAGTCCAGGGACTTGAAACTGTGTGACAGTGGAATTCGGTCGTAGGTCCGGAAAGAATGTCCGTGAAGATTCTTATCTGACTGAAGTCGAAGTTTGTAAGACACCAGATGACAGTGTGGCACAGTGGAAGTGAGTAGAGTGAAGGGTTACGAACCAATAGAGATCAAACCAAATGAAGAGGGTTATTTTCTTTTCGTGAAAAGACGGATTGGTAATTTTACGAACGTCTAGAGTACGGGACAAAAGGGATAATTTTGTCGAGATAAGTAGGACCGGAAACGAAGGTAAAAGGGGAGTGGAGGAAAGGGGTGAGGGAGGAAAGTGTCCTTATTTGTTTTCAGCTCTCTGTTTTGAGTGTAACTTCTTAGTTCCGTCTGAAAACGAATTGTCTAATTTAACCTGTATCGGAAAAATTAAAGTAGATCTTAAAATCTTCTTCTACTTTCTTCTGTATTAAGGAGGTTAACGAGAATAGTATTTTTCGATATTAGAAAATTAAATAAATAAAAGTACGACGTACTTTACCAGATAACGATGTATTTAACTGGAAACTTTAAAAGAGCAAATAGTGACAGTAGAACACAGTAGTCAAGTCAAGTCAGTGAGTCAGTACAGACTGAGGAACGCTGGGGTACCTGACGTCGTGTGGTCCGAAGGGACAGGTAGTGGTTGAGGTCCTCAAATGTGTTTGAGTGCAGGTAACTAAGCCACTGTCGTAGATTTGTAGAGTAGGAGACGACCGGGGAAGAGAAAGGTGGAAGTTAGAAAGGGTCGTCGTCCCAGAAAAGGATACTCAATCAAGAAGTATAGTACACCGGTTTAATGACCTTTACTGAAGTCGTAGTCAGGAAGGTTACTTATAAGTTCCGACTGAAGGAAATTTTAACTGACCAACCTAGAGAAACGACAGGTTCCCTGAGTGTTCTCAGAAGAGGTTGTGGTGTCAAGTTTTTGTAATTAAGAAACCACGAGTCGAAAGAAACATTATGTTGAGAGTGTAGATAAGTACTCATAACCTTTTTAGCATCGAACCTGATCTGTCTAAAAACAACCATTTGATTACATAGACGAAAAATTATACGATAGATCCAACCAGTATTTAAAAGAAGGTTCCTCTTCGTAGAATATCAAAGTATTAAAGTACTTTAGTGGTAGAAGTCACTAAAACCTCGGGGGGTTTTATTTCAGACGGTGACAAAGGTAACAAAGGGGTAGATAAACTGTACTTTACTACCTTGGTCTACGGTACTAGAATCAAAGGACTTACAACTCAAAATTCGGTTGAAAAAGTGAGAAGAGAAAGTGAAAGTAGTTCTCCGAGAAATCAAGAAAAAGTGAAAGACAGTATTCCCACGACAGTAGACGTATAGACTCCAATGACTATAAAGAGGGTCGTTAGAACTATGGTCGGACACGAAGTAAGTCAGGTCGTAAAGAGTACTACATGAGACGTATATTCTATTTGTTCGTCCCACTGACAATGTCGGAACTACATCAGGAAAGGGTTAAACCTTGGTCAGACAACAAGGTACAAGTCAAGATTGACAACGAAGAACTGGAGATATGTCTAAAGAGTCATCCTTCCAGTCCACCAGACCATAAGGGTAGAGAACTTATTAAAAGGTATCAAACGACACTAGGTGTGTCAGTTTCCGAAACCATATCAGTTATTTCGTCTTCATCGCCTCTTCCGTTACCGTGGGGTGAGGTCATAAGAACGGACCTTTTAGGGTACCTGACTCCTCGGACCTTCCGACGTCAGGTACACCAGCGACTCCCAGCCTGTACTGAGTCGCTGAAGGGAAAGTGAAAAGTGAAAGTACGTAACCTCTTCCTTTACCGTTGGGTGAGGTCACAAGAACGGACCTCTTAGGGTCCCTGCCCCCTCGGACCACCCGACGGTAGATACCCCAGCGTGTCTCAGTCTGTACTGACTTCACTGAATCGTCATCGTCATCGTCTACTAAAAGACCTTGACAGCGAAAAAGTTACTATGTTGTCTACAACCGTTAAACTAGAGACCAAGGAAACGTAAAAATTTAGGTTGAATTTGTAGACATTCAAGTGTCAAACATATGACAACTTCGGACCGAACCTCCTAAAATTCGTAATGAAACGGTCACACACTCTACTCACGTTAACACACCATCAAACTCGTAAGAAACCGTAACGGAAAGAAACCCTAACCTCACTTTTGACTGGAAAAGGTCAGGACACCGGTGACGACTTGAAAGGTTTAAACGACCGTATAACTCACGTCGTGAAAACGTCGTAGTAGAAAGTCCTAAACTTTATCGAGATGACCTTAAGGTAGTGGAGGTGATCGAAAGAAGTATCACTACAAAGGATTCCGGGTGAAGTGAAACGTAAGGTTCTACAGACCGATATCCATTCACTAGTGTGGTAGTACTAATACACCCAGCACTTCCAGAAAAAGCATATCAAGAAGAGACTTAAGAACGGTGGAGAAGAATTATAGAAGACAAAGATAATCCAAGTATGGTAAAGACAGGAAATAACTTGGGTAGACACGTACTTTACAAGGAAACCATAGAGATTAAAATAACTTCTCTAGAGATCAGATCAAGTAAGATAACAAAAGGAAGAAAGAAACGTGACTAGTGATTCCTTCCGAAAGAATAGAGAGGAACGATTAGAAACCTTGAGACGTAAGTTTACCCATATAGAAAGGAAAAGAGGAAAAGGAAATCGAACAGAAGAAAAGTATCTATAAACATTCCGGAGGAGTCTACTAGTAAAACGGAAAAACGTAAAGAAAAAGAACCCCCAACAGAACTAGAGACAGAAGACATGTTATGGTGCTTGGAGGCAGGTATCAAGAAGTCCATGAGACAGATAGTGTAGAGTAGGGAACTTAGATAAACAGTGTAGGTGACATATGAGTATTCCCTAAACTAAATCCAGTATGGACTTACCAGATCACCAAAAGAGATGAAAGAAGTTAAATTCAGACTGAAAACGTTACTCATAAATTACTAGACTCGGTGTCATTCAAAGGTCAGAACAAATACGACTGACATATCTCAAAAAGGTAGAAACCGATGTTTCTTATATTAGTAAGACTAAAACCATAACTGGTAGACCACTACCAGCAGTACATATCTCAACAGAGAACACAACAACCTTCTCCCACAAACAATGCTGGTCACGTAAGAGAACCTTTTTGTGAAAATCGGAAAAGAGACGAAGTAAGACATGAGGTTCCGGTTTCAACGGACAATAAGGTCCATTAAAAACTAAAGGATGAAAACGTAAAGTCAGGGGACATTAATTTTCCTGTAGAAAACCCCCATAATAAAGACCTTCCAAAACATACAGAAGTATCTTGGTAAGTCGGAGTCGAAGAAGTCGTAATGACCAACCAAATATCTGAACATAATGACACTATGACTTACCAAAGGTAACCTTTACTTGTCTCTAGTAAGACAACAAAAACTATAATATAGGTTCATGACGTAAAGTCTGAGAAAACAACTGATATTACCGATGAGGTAAAGAAGATTCCCTAAGAACAGGTAACATAATCTATATTACCAGTAGTCTCAATTTAAGTGGGTAAGGTCAGGTAAAATCAAGTGACTAAGGAGTTTACAACTACAACTGAGAAAGGTAGAGGACAAACTGCTGAAGGTTAAACGGAACTAAGTGCCTGGATTGTAAGATCCAAGGATACGTTATAACGAGAAATGTCGTAGCTTAAATTGAAATAGTGGTCAGTGTACGTGTTGACCCACAACACAAACGAAACCGAGACAGAGAAGTAAAGAAGACCTCAATAAAGAGGTGACTAGAGGTCATCGTATAACCCGTGGATGACTGGACCCCGAAGGCGTCTGTCGGTAAAACGAAAAAACGTAAAGAAAAGGTACCCCTTTCAGAACTGGAGACAGAGGACATCTTACAGTGCTTGAAGTAAGGTATCAAGAGTAGTCCGTGAGATAGATAGTCTAGATCCGGGAATTTAGATAAAGAGTGAAGGTGACATATTAGTATTCCCTAAACTAAATCCAGTATAGACTTACCAGATCACCAAAAGGGACGAAAGAAGTTAAAGTCAGACTTAAACCATTATTCCTTGAGTACTATACTCGGTGTCAGTCGAGGACCAGAACAAAAACAACTGACATATCTCGAAGGGGTAGAAAACGGTGTCTCTTATATTAGTTAGACTAAAGCCACAACTGGTAGACCACTACAGGTACACATCTCAGAAGAGAACACAACAACCTTCTCCCACAAACGATACTGGTCACGTAAAAGAACCGTTTTGAGATAATCAGAAACGGGACGAAGTAAGGTTTAAGGTTTCGGTTTAAAAGGACAATGAAGTCCGTAAAGAACTGAGGGATGAAAACGTAAGGTAAGGGGATATTACTTTTCCTGTAGAAAAAAACCCATAATCAAGATTTTCCGGAACATCCAGAAGTATTTTGACAAGTTGAAGTCGAAGAAGTCGTAATGACCAACCCCGTATCTGAACGTAATGACACTATAACTTACCAAACGGAACCTTTTCTTGTCTCTAGTAAGACAGTAAAAACTCTAACGTAGGTTCATGACGTAAAACCTGAGAAGACAACTGGCACTACAGATGAGGTAAAGAAGACTCCCTAAGGACGGGCGTCATCATCTATATTACCAGTAGACTCAATTTAAGTGGGTAAGGTCAGGTAAAATCAGGCGACTAAGGATCTTACAACCGTAAGTGAAAACGGTAGAGGACAAACTGGTGAAGGTTAAACGGAACTAAGTACCTGGACTGTAAGGTCCAAGGATACGTTATAACGAGAAATGTCGTACCCTGGAACGAAGATAGTGGTCAGGGTAGGTGTCGATCCATAACGAAAACGAAACGGAGGTAGGGAAGTAAGAAAGAGCTCAATAAAAAGGTGACTGGAGGTCATCGTATAACCTGTGGATGACTGGACCCCTTATGGAGAAAGTTATAGGATAGTAAAACGGGAAAGGATGACAAGTACCCCAAGAGTTCCGTTCTTATGACTTCACCAAACGGTAAGGGAAGAGGTCACCCGGTGTAAGACAGTCTGGAGAGGTGTACTGGGAGGGCAGGACCCAATGGGGTGCCCGTACCGAATCAAAGTAACTCAATCTGTTCCGACACCAGGATCACACTAATCCAACTGATCTAAAGACGCTCATACCAAAGTCACACAGACGGGAGACTACGAGAGAACGTTGTGGATAGTGGAATGAACACAAAGCGAATGGAACCCGTACCCCATAGAGGAGTACCGACGAGGTCGTTTCGTGTCGACGACGAGGAATGGAACCGACTCCCCATAGAGGAAGGCGGTGGGAAGGACTTGAAGTTGCACCCTACCGAGGAGATCCGGGAGGACACAGGCGTGTCGGTGGTGAGGAACCCGTACCCCAACGAGGGGGCCCAACGACGGGACCGGAACCCGTGGTGGGGACCGGAGCTTGCGCCCCATAGAGGAGAACCGCCAACGGGGACTGGAGCCTGCATCCCATAGAGAGTCGGTGCGAATCACACGGACAGACCCCTTCGGAATGTTTATCGACACTTTTCTTCTCTTCACTTTTCGGTTCAACTTTTCCTTTCTATATTCGTAGACTTACGTCTCAAGGTTTCTTATCGTTCTTCTCTATTCTTTCGGAAGAAGTCGCTAGTTACGTTTCTTTATCTCCTTTTGTTGTCTTATCCTTTCTGATCTCTAGAGAAACTTTTTTAATCTCTATTGTTCCCTTATAAAGTACGTTTCTACCCGAGCTATTTCCTGTCTTTACCATACCTGGATTCTCTTCGTCTTCTATAATTCTTCTCCACCGTTCTTATGTGTCTTCTTGACATGTTTTGTCTAGAAGTACTGGACCTATTAGTACTACCACACTAGTGAGTAGATCTCGGTCTGTAGAACCTTACACTTCAGTTCACCCGGAATCTTTCGTAGTGATACTTGTTTCGATCACCTCCTCTACCTTAAGGTCATCTCGATAAAGTTTAAGACTTTCTACTACGACACTTTCACGACGTGAGTTATACGGTCGTTTAAACCTTTCAAGTCGTCACCGGTGTCCTGACTTTTTCCAGTCAAAAGTGAGGTCAGGGGGGGGGTTTTCCGTTACGGTTTCTTACGAGTTTGATGGTGTGTTAACGTCAGTAGAGTGTGTGATCATTTCATTACGAGTTTTAAGAGGTTCGGTCCGAAGNAATATGTGTAGATCTACACATATTCTCTGTCTGGTACTTGAAGGACTACAAGTTCGACCAAAATCTTTTCCGTCTCCTTGGTCTCTAGTTTAACGGTTGTAGACGACCTAGTACCTTTTTCGTTCTCTCAAGGTCTTTTTGTAGATAAAGACGAAATAACTGATACGGCATCGAAAACTGACACACCTAGTGTTATTTGACACCTTTTAAGACTTTCTCTACCCTTATGGTCTGGTGGACTGGACGGAGAACTCTTTAGACATACGTCCAGTCCTTCGTTGTCAATCTTGACCTGTACCTTGTTGTC
>SJYO01020080.1:32532513-32606981 GCA_006410555.1 Capra ibex
TGAAGGACTACAAGTTCGACCAAAATCTTTTCCGTCTCCTTGGTCTCTAGTTTAACGGTTGTAGGCGACCTAGTATCTTTTTCGTTCTCTCAAGGTCTTTTTGTAGATAAAGACGAAATAACTGATACGGTATCGAAAACTGACACACCTAGTGTTATTTGACACCTTTTAAGACTTTCTCTACCCTTATGGTCTGGTGGACTGGACGGAGAACTCTTTAGACATACGTCCAGTCCTTCGTTCAGTCTTGACCTGTACCTTGTTGTCTGACCAAGGGTTATCCTTTTCCTCATGCANCAGTTCCGACATATAACAGTGGGACGAATAAATTGAATATACGTCTCATGTAGTACTCTATACGACCTGACCTTCTTTGTGTTCGACCTTAGTTCTAACGACCCTCTTTATAGTTATTGGAGTCTATACGTCTACTGTTGTGGGAATACCGTCTTTCATCTCCTTGATTTTTGGAGAACTACTTTCACTTTCTCCTCTCACTTTTTCAACCGAATTTCGAGTTGTAAGTCTTTTACTTCTAGTACCGTAGACCAGGGTAGTGAGGTACCCTTTATCTACCCTTTTGTCACCTTTGTCACAGTCTGAAATAAAAAAACCCGAGGTTTTAGTGACGTCTACCACTAACGTTGGTACTTTAATTTTCTACGAATGAGGAACCTTTTTTTCAATACTAGTCGCATCTATCGTATAAGTTTTCGTCTCTGTAATGAAACGGTTGTTTCCAGGCACATCAGTTCCGATAACAAAAAGGTCATCAGTACTACGATTTTGACTTTGAGGTCATGAAACCGGTGGAGTACGCTTCTCAACTGAGTAACCTTTTCTGAGACTACGACCCTCCCTAACCCCCGTCCTCTTCTTCCCCTGCCGTCTCGTACTCTACCGACCTACCGTAGTGACTGAGCTACCTGCACTCAGACTCACTTGAGGACCTCAACCACTACCTGTCCCTCCGGACCGCACGACGTTAAGTACCCCAGCGTTTCTCAGCCTGTGTTGACTCACTGACTTGACTTGACTGGACTCCTCAAGTAGAAATGAACAGGATAGAACAACGGAAAAGTATGACGAGTACCCCAAGAGTTCCGTTCTTAAGATTTTACCAAAAGGTAAGGGTAGAGATCACCTGGTGTAAAAAGGTCTTGAGAGGTGGTACTGGACAGGTAGAACCCACCGGAATGTCACATATTGAGTATCAAAGTGACTCTGTACCGACACCAGGTACACTAGTCTGACCTATCAAAAGCCACTAACACCAAAAGTCGGACAGACGGAAGACTACCTCTTCCTATTCTCCAAATACCTTCGAAAGACTACCCTCTCTGACTGACTTCTCCTTTGACCCAAACAAGACTGCCCAACTCGGTACGAGTCATTTAGAAATTAGGTTAAAAGACAACTTCCCGTCCCGACACAAGACAGGGACAATAAACTGGACTTCGATTTGATACCACCTCCATTACTTCTATTACTACTGGACGAAGTTTTCCAGGGTACGTCCGTGACGATGTGAGTCACGGGGATTAGGACGTCCTCTAGTGGTGGTTGGATGTGGAGACGGTTCTAAGGACCTGTGCGTGTCCGTTCAGACCTAGTCAGAGAACACCCCAGTACCAAGGAAAGAGGACACTCAGGACCACGTGTGTACCAAGACAAACACGGGAGGTTTTCAGGCAAAGGGGTCAGGACACATTCAAGACCGTCGAGATACCACGTCAATTACCACTGGAGGAGGTTGTCCCGAATACGGTATGGGTCCAGACGACGTGTGTCTCAGGGACGGGGATGTTGTCAGGTAACGAGTGGACATGGAGGAGTCCTCTGTGGGTCTATATCGAGACAGAGTCAGAGACAACCCAGAGACCCAGAACCACGTGTGTTCCATACAAACTCGGGAGACTCGTAGAGACCGCCCATACCCCAAACTAAGATTTGCACTAAAGCGGGGAGGATGGTAGAACGACCCCGAAGAGGAAACGGGAACATGTACCCCATAGAGGAGTGTCATCGACGTCACGTCGCTTTGACGGTGACAGTAGTAGAGGGTAATTATATTATAAACAAATATAAATAATTGATATTACATATAGATAAAACATAAATATATCAAATCTATTAGAATCATGAAATTTTCGGGTGTTTTAATAAAATGTGTATATTTAATAATCAACCTTTATATTAATAAAAGGTCACATGTAGTATTATACGAGGTTAGTATCTAAATAGATTTTTTGGGACTCATCCATACACAAGATTGTTTGGGGTTCTATTTTGATTCTTTGTCAGAGATGGTACATTATGTACATTCATACGTACCTTATGTTAATAACGGTCTTCCCTCAAGATTTAATTTCATTGAGAAACTACGTTTTTAACAAATCACATATTAGACTTATGAATAGTTTTACACATTATATATTGTCACATTCATTTCTATGAACTAAAATTTCTTCTATCTCAAAAGAAAGAAGGGAAAGGGGGAGTAAAACATGCAATCTTTCTGTGAACAACATAGAGTTTAAGATTTTATCGTAATTATGATATATTGTCTATAAAAATTTCTAAAATTCTATGCCTTACCCTAATACAATTTACCAACATTACGAGGCACTGGGGTAGGAGATCACGTACTTCTCTGACTTCACGATAATTTTTCGGGTGTATTGGAACTAAAGTCCCTTAGAAGACTCACAGTCTTGACGAAGTAATCCGTTTGACTAACAGTAACGAGACCCCACTATGTCTTATTCTTAAATGAGAAACAGGAAAAATCAACGTTTTAAGTTATTTTAATAGGACTTCTCTCTTTGTTGCAATTTTTTTTTTCATTAATACAATTTACGGCAGAAGGATTCATACTGTTACCCTATGTAGATACTTAATAGGTACATTGAAATCGACCGACTATTTACATTATGTTAAAATCTTATATCAGTCCTTTATTACTTTTGGTACGACAAAAACTGTTTCAGTCGACCACCACACCTACGTTCACTGTCTCTTACACTGATCCAAATAAATATTACACTCATAAAATAAGAACAAAACTGAAAAGTAATAACTTAAGACTTCTTTAATATTAAATTTCATAATCTAAAGTAACGGAGTATAAACTTAGTGTAAACTATATACGGTTTAGACTATGAAGATTCTCTTAACGAAGTTGTAGAAGTTTTACGTTGTAAAACAATCCAAGTATTTACAAAACATAACAATGTAGTAGAATTTCTTACAGGAAATGTGAACTATTAGAAGGAACAAGACTTTAGACAAAACAGACTTTAACAATGTCGATAAGTGGGAAGTGAAAATTTAAACGAGGAACAAAAAAAAAAAATGAGACTTAGATAATCTTACAAATATAAAATNACAAAACAGACTTTAACAATGTCGATAAGTGGGAAGTGAAAATTTAAACGAGGGAAAAAAAAAAAAAATGAGACTTAGATAATCTTACAAATATAAAATTTAGTCATAATCCATCTTTTTTATGTCAATTTAAGAGAGAGAGAGAGAGAAAAAATTAGGTGAGACTATTAGGGAGATAAAATTAACCATACAAATCTTTTAAGTCTAAAGACATATAAGGGGATAACAAAGAAAAAGAGGACTCTCCAGCCGTTATTCGGTTAACCTGGACCTCCGATGGTCCCGTCAAAATCTGAAATTCATCTTGTAATGTTTAGTAATTGGTCGATCCAAAAGGGTGAGGGACGAACCACCGGTTTTCAATTTCAGTCAGCAAAAGATCCCTAAGGATCTCAATTCGTATTTCATAAGGGTTAAATCAACGTGTATTAGGTACTTAAGGACAAACTTTAAAGTTTTGTACACTAGTTCATTTACTATATACCCAAAGGGTCCACCACCATCACCATTTCTTGGGTGGAGGGTCACGTCCTCTCCAATTTCTAAGTCCAAACTAGGGACCCAATCCTTCTAGAGGACCTCCTCCCATATTGTTGGGTGAGATCATAAGAACGGACCTCTTAGACATTCCGACTAAACAGGTTAAGCCAAAGTTGAAATTCGGGATAACACCGTTTCCCTGAAAGTATAGAGTCACTTCGATACTCGGTACGATACGTCCCGGTGCGTTCCCAGTGCTACCTCTCAATACTATTTTGTACCAGATGTCCTACTCCCTTACCGTTTGGTGAGGTCATAAGAACGGTGTTCTTGGGGTACTCGTCATACTTTTCCAATTTTCTATACTGTGACCTTATACTCGGGAAGTCCAACCTTCCACAGGTTATACGATGGTCCCTTCTCTTTTATCGTTGCTGATTATCGAGGTCCTTCTTGTTTCTCCGACCTAGTTTCGTCTTTACTACGAGTCAACAGCTACACAGACTACCACTTTCGTTGCAGACTCGACTAAATGAGTGTATATTTCTTTCTTGTTAGAATGTATCTTTGGACCTTACAATCTGGGTACTTACTTCCATTTTACCTGTACCAGTTCCACTTCTACCATTCTCCCTTATGGCTATAGAATCTTTAGTCACTGGATTTTACCTACTCTTACCCTCTTAAATTAAGTCTACTGGTAATATAGATGATGACGTCCGTTTTTAAGGAATCTTCTTGATCTCGTCGGGAACAACAGTTGTTTTCTCAGACTTTACGTCATGAACCTCGTTTTTACTGTCTTACTAGAACCAAGTAAAGGTAAATAACTTTCCGTTTGGTAATTGTAGTTTCATTACGTTTGGACACGGGGTTCATCATTACGGTTTCTTCGGTTTCAATTCACCAAGATAGTTCTGGAAGATCTGGATTGTGGTTTTCTCTACAGGTAAAGTAGTATCCTCTAACCTTACGTTTTTACTCTTCAGTTCTCTATAGACCAAATTGTCCGTCTAAATCAGAACCTCATGTTTTATCTCGTCCTGTTTCTGATTATCTCAAAAGGGTATCGTTTATAAAAGAAGGTTGTTGTGTTCTCCTCTGAGATGTATACCTGTAGTGGTCTATAAACCAGTTACGGTTTTAGTCTAATTAATAAAAGAAACGTCGACTTCTACCTCTTCGAGATATATCACTCACTTTTGTTCTGGACCTCGACTGATATCAAGTATAGGACTCGACCAATAACGTTTTAATTCCGAATCTAACTTCTGTCATCTCTTTTGGTGATTCGGTATGTCCATACTGGTTTTAATTTAGGGAATACTAATATGTCACCTCCACTGTTTATCTAAGTTCCCTAATCTAGACCATCTGTCTCCCGGACTTCTTGATACTTGTCTGGAACCATTATGACATGTCCGTCGTTACTGGTTTTGGTGGGGTTTATTTTTATTTACGTTCTTCCGTATCACCAACTGACTCCTCCGAAATGTTTATCGACTCTTTTTTTCTCTTCGTTTTCCGTTCCCTCTTTCCCTTTTCTTACGGGTTGATTTATGCGTCAAGGTCTCTTATCGTTCCTCTCTATTCTGCCGGAAGGATTCACTTATTACGTTTTTTATTTTTATTTTTTTTATCTCCTTTTGTTATATCACCCTTTCTGTTTTCTAGAGAAGTTCTTTTAACCTCTATAGTTCCCTTGTAAAGTACGTTCCTACCCGTACTATTTCCTGTCTTTACCATTTCTGGATCGTCTTCGTTTCTCTAATCTTCTCCACCGTTCTTATATGTCTTCTTGACATGTCTTTCCAGAATTACTAGGGCCATTGGTGTTACCACACCAGTGAGTGTATCTCGGTCTATGGTACCTCACACTTCAGTTTACCCGGAATTCTTCTGAATGATGTTTGTTTCGATCACCTCCCCTACCTTAAAGTCGACTAGATAAATTTTAGGAGTTTCTACTACAATTACACGAGATGAGTTATACGGTCGTTTAAACCTTTTGAGTCATCACCGATCTCCTGACCTTTTCTAGTCAAAAGTAAGGTTAGGGTTTCTTTCCGTTACGGTTTCTTACAAGTTTGATGGTGTGTTAACATGAATAAATTGTACGGTCGTTCTAATACGAGTTTTACGTCATGTACTTAGCTCTTGAGGGTCTACATGTCGAACCAAATCTCTTCAGTCTCCTTGGTCTCTAGTTTAACGGTTGTAAGTAATATAGTATCTTTTTCGTTCCCTTAAGGTCTTTTTGTTGATGAAGACGAAGTAACTGATACGATTTCGGAAACTGACACACCTAGTGTTGTTTGACGCCTTTTAAGAATTTCTCTACCCATATGGTCTGGTGGAATGGACAGAGAACTCTTTGGACATACGTTCAGTTCTTCGTTATCAACCTTGACCTGTACCTTGTTACCTGAACAAGGTTTAATCTTTCCTGTTGCAGTTTCGACATATAACAGTGGGACGTATAAATTGTATATACGTCCCATGTAGTGTGTTTTAAAGTTCGACCTACTTAGTGTTCGTCCTTAATTCTAAAGGTCCTCTTTATAGTTGTTGGAGTCAATACGACTACTATGGTGAGATTACCATTTTTCACTCCTTTTATTTTGGACCGAATTTTGAGTCGTAATTTTTTGATTGTAGTACCGTAGACCGGGGTGGTCAAGTACCGTTTATCTAACCTTTTTTCATCTTAATAACTGTCTAAACTAAAAGAACCCGAGGGTTTAGTGACGTCTAACACTGATGTCCGTAATTTAATTTTCTACAAACGAGGACTTCCTTGTACCTCGGACCGTACGACGTCAGACACCCCCACTTTTCTTGACCTGTACTGAATCGTTGACTTCTTGTCTTTTTTACTAGTATCAACGATATGTAACAAATTACATACGTATAGATACGTGTAAACTTACGTCTCAAGGTTTCTTATCGTTCCTGTCTATTCTTTCGGAAGGAGTCACTAGTCACGTTTCTTTCTCTCCTTGTCTTATCTTACCTGATCTGATCTCTAGAGAAGTTCTTTTAATCTCTATGGTTCCCTTGTAAAGTACTTTTCTACCCAAGTTGTTTCCTGTCTTTACCATACTTGGATTATCTTCGTCTTCTATAATTCTCATCCACCGTTCTTATGTGTCTTCTTGACATGTTTTTTCTAGAAGTACTAGGTCTATTAGTGCTACCACACTAGTGAATGAATTCGGTCTGTAGGACCTTACACTTCAGTTCACCCGGAATCCTTAGTAATGATACTCGTTTCAATCACCTCCACTACCTTAAGATCAACTCGATAAAGTTTAGGATTTTCTACTACGACATTTTCGTAATTGTAAGAGGTTCGGTCCGAAATTGTCATGCACTTGGTACTTGAATGTCTATAAGGGTAACCTAAATCTTTTCCGTCTCCTTGGTCTCTAGTTTAACGGTTGTGGGTAACCTAGTAGTTTTTTCACTCTCTTAAGGTCTTTTAGTAGATGAAGACGAAACAACTGATACGGTTTCGGAAACACACCTAGTGTTGTTCGACAACTTTTAAGAAGTTCTCTACCCTTATGTTCTGGTGGACTAGACGGAGGATTCTATAGACATACGTCTTGTTCTTCGTTGTCAATCTTGACTTGTACCTTGTTGTCTGACTAAGGTTTAGCCCTTTCCTCATAGTTATTGGAGTCTATACGTCTACTGTGGTGGGAATACCGTCTTTCGCTTCTTCTTGATGTCTCGGAGAACTACTTTAACTTTTTCCTCTCACTTTTACAACCGGATTTTGAGTTGTAAACCTTTTGATTCTAGTACCGTAGACCAGGGTAGTGAAGTACTGTTTATCTACCCCTTTGTTACCTTTGTCACTGTCTGAAATAAAAACCCCCCGAGGTTTTAGTGACGTCTACCACTAGTGTCAGTACTTTAATTTTCTACGAAGAGGAACCTTCTTTTCGATACTGGTTAGATCTGTCGTATAATTTTTCGTCTCTATAATGGAATGGTTGTATCCAAGCAGATCAGTCCCGATACCAAAAAGGTCACCGGTACATACCTACACTCTCAACCTGACACTTCTTTCGACTCACGGTTTCTTAACTACGAAAACTTGACACCACAACCTCTTCTGAGAACTCTCAGGGAACCTGACGTTCCTCTAGGTTGGTCAGTTAAGATTTCTTTTAGTCGGGACTTATAAGTAACCTTCCTGCCTATGACTTCAACTTTGAGGTTATGAAACCGGTGGACTACGTTTCTTGACTGAGTAAACTTTTCTGGGACTACGACCTATTCTAACTTCCACCCTCCTCTTCCCTTGTTGTCTTCTACTCTACAATCCTACTGTAGTGGTTACTCTTAGTGTACTCAAACTCATCCGGGGCCCTCAACCACTACCTGTCCCTCCGGACCCCATGACGTCAGGCACACCAGTGTTTCTCAGTCTGTGATGACTCACTGACTTGACTTGATCATGGACTTCCTGTTTTTTATTTCTTTTTAATAATAACGACGACGACGACGACGACGATTCAGTGAAGTCAGCACAGGTTGAGACACGTCGGAGTATCTGTCGTCGGGTGGTCCGAGGGGGCAGGGACCTTAAAAGGTCCGTTCTCGTGATCTCACCCAACGGTAAAGGAAGAGGTTACGTACTTTTACTTTCACATCAGTGAGTCAGTATAGACTGGGAGTCGCTGGGGTACCTGTCGTCGTCGTCGGAAGGTCCGAGGAGACAGGTACCCTAAAAGGTCCGTTCTCATGACCTCACCTCACGGTAACGGAAGAGGTAATAATAACGATATCTGACAAATTACATACGAATGTCAAATTATACACGAATGTCATTTCTTTCGTTACCTTATTAATTGTATAATAGTAATTAATTGCTTAGGAGAATCAACCTCCTTTCCTTTTTGCACCCTAAACACCGTTCTTATACCCTCAAACGATTCTATAGTCATACTTAAAGAGTTCAATACGTCACTTGTACACACACAAAGAAAATGGTCATTCATATGAAGTATATATATAAAATTTATGCGATTATAGGAACCTGAATAAAAAGTACTTGATAAGATTTATAAGAAACGTATGTTTAATGTTTATAGGAGTATTACTATGACATTTACTCCATAAAAATAGGAGTAAAATGGTTTCATTATTTTCCATAGGAGTAAAATGGTTTCACTTTTGACTTCTTATCTCTCCGATTCATTGAAAGGACTATGGTGTGTTATTCAGTGACTCGGACATAAGTTTTGGACCGTAAGACCGAGGTCTCAGAATGTATAAAAATAGTATATGTTTAACTTCTCACGAGATTTTATTTGTTCTTAGTTTAGTTGTTTAAGGATCTAAATATAATATACAACCGTACAGAAATTGTCGACATTCATCTCATCATTCACTCCTGACGTCGTCAGAAAAGTGTGTCGTTATAAGGTACCAAAGGTTACCAAAGAACCCTCTATCAAGTGGTACATACTAAACTTTGTTCGTTCGTTCGTTCGTTGTCTATATGAAGAACAAAAATCGAATGAACCTTTATGATCCTTTTATGTTTCGTATCAGAATCTCCAGACTTAAGATGTAATTCAGTGTAATTTTCGTTTTATTTTCTGTAAAAGAACATAGTAAACTACCATGATGGATGAAACGTGTTAGAACTGATTTCTGAACGAATAGTGTCCCTCACAGTACACCAAAAAGACGGATACCTCTGCCTTCGATGAGGAAATACAAGTACGATTTTTACATTACATGTTACTTAAATAGATCAAATAAATCTAATACGAGATAAAGAAGGAGTAGAAAAAAAAAAAAAAAATTGTGTTTTTCCATCATACAGTCACATCTTTTCCATAGTCACCGGTACAATTAGAGATCTTAGTCACCCTAGGTTTAACATTTTTACGTTGGAACCCAACACAGTCGAACTCGTTGAATAGATTTAAGAGTCTATAAAAAATAAAGTAGACATTTTATTTGTATATTGATCTAATATACACTATATTCCTAATTTTCTCTTTTATCTTCAAAGGATGGATTCTTTAAAACAGAATTTGTGAGTCCTTGTAATTAAAGTTAGGAATATAGGATTAAGGTGACTCAGTAATAAAGATTTTTATAAATCTACGAAAACACATATAAAAACGAACGAGACTTTTAGACTTTTCAGTTTGATTAAAGGACTCTAAAGTGAGTTACACAGTACTTATTATATTTCAGGGTTCTCCATGACGACGACAACGATTCAACGAAGTCAGTATAGACTGAGACACGCTGGGGTATCTACCGTCGGGTGGTCCGAGGGGCTAGGGACCCTAAGAGGTCCATTCTTGTGACCTCACCCAACGGTAAAGGAAGAGGTTACGTACTTTCACTTTTCACTTTCACTTCGGTGAGTCAGTACAGACTGAGAATCGAAGGGGTATTTGACGTCGGATGTTCCGAGGAGGTAGGTACCCTAAAAGGTCCGTTCCCATGACCTCACCCCACGGCAACGGAAGAGACGGGTTCTCCATTCGATGGAAGTTAAACTTCAAAGTCCCGTGACCGTAACATAATACTCAAGTCTAAAACCGAATGGTTGACTGTACGAAGTGGAAATGTTTACCCTATCCACAATCTGAAATAACTTACAATATCCTCAAAACTTTATATCTCAAATATTGATTCGGTTAATCTAACTTTTTTGTTTATATATATTTCATTCTAAAATTTGTCGTTCTTTTATGATTACCCTATGGACTATTTAAATTGATTTTTCGTGAACAAGATATACAATCGGATTACCCCTTTTATTTTAACGTTTTATATAAATCATTCGTTATAAAATAGGGTGTTTATACTATACGAATTCTCCATGGGTTCACAAATTTTTACGTTTGACAAATAGTAGACCTTTTTACGGAAACGGTGAGTTGAGATTGTATACGACTCTCTCTCCTTTTGGTACTTCTACTAAAAAAAAAAAAATCGAAGTGAATATATACTCTTGGACGAATGTTCATTTAAAATATCCTGTTGACGATTTTTGTCGACACTTCTCTGTGGTACTTAACAGTACAAACCCCTGCCAACAGTGTAGTGAAGTCAGAATGTTCGACAAAAAGAAGTGTGAGATAATTCTGACAACGTTCAATATTGTACTGAAATAGATATTGAAGTGGGTAAAATTATATTATAATTAAATATTATTATATTTTAAAATATAAATTTATATTGATAAAGATTAAATGAATAATTGTTAACGTCGTGTTTCCGTCAATCGTGAAACCTCGGTACACCTTCCCATAAATATAAAATTTTAAACAAAAGTTTATAGATAGAATTACGTACAAACTGAAATGATTTTCGTAACGGAGTTTACTATCTGTGAATGGTTTGTACATCTGTCAATATATTTTGTAATAAAACAGGTGAATTCTATTACTAAGCTCTCTTTTTTTAATAACTAAGAGTATTATGAGACTTTATAAAACAAATTTAAGTAAACATTAAACTATTCCAAAATTGTGTTGAAGGACATTAAATAATCATACTAAACCTGGTTTGAGGTTTGAAGTAGACATTTTAGTTTTTTGTCAAATATGAAAGTTGTGTGGTGAAAAATTACTCCTCCCTTTTGTATGTCTGTTGATATAATTTCGATAATTAATCACTACCCTTATATTTTTTTTAGTTCAAAAAATTAAAAAAAGAAAACGTTCCTTAGATATAATATTTAAAATGGTTCATGTTACGTCCTTCTTAAATTAATGACGACAACACATCTGATCCGACACAGGTCGACAAAACACTGACATCGGACGGTCCGAGGAAGACAGGTACCCTAAAGGGTCCGTTCTTATGGTCTCACACAATGGTAAAGGATGAGATCCCCTATCAGAGCTGGGTCCTTAGCTCGGACGTAGAGAACGTAACGGACGTCACCGTCCTTATAAAAAACATGGTGACTCGGTGGTCCCTTCAGTGCATCAAATATTATACTCTATTAATAGTGGAATACCTCCATTATCAAATTTTAATACTTATATAAATAACGTATTTATAAGTCTGTTGTGAAAATAGAGATTATTAAGATGATTAGTGAAGATTCGAGAATTCTTCATGTTACCGTTCTTGAAATATAAAGATGTTAATCACAAGGACCTCCCTTCGGGTACTTATGACCTCACCCATCAGATAGGGAAAAGGTCCCGTAGAAGGACTGGGACCTTAGCTTGACCCCAGAGGATGTAACGCCCGTCTAAAAAATGGTTGACTCGATGGTCCCTTCGGGGACCGTTAGTGTACTCAATTTATAATAATCGATATTAATGGTCTATTTGTCGTTGTCGTTTTTCTAATTGTTGTCGTTTTTCTCCACTTCAGACCCCACGAGCCTTCTAGTGACTGTAAGGACCTCTATCACTCATGTGTGTTATAAGTTGGTTCCTGACGACCTAATGTTCTTGGGACGGACTGTGTCGCACCGGGTCCATATCCGACGTCGTCGTCACTCCCTTCTCCACCCTTCGTGACTCACTCCAAGAGAGGTTTATCATCCAAGAGCGACACGTAGGACCTTAACTTAAGTAGGATAACTCTCGTTCTTCGAGTTCAAAGTAAACCGTACACAAAACATTTTATCGGAAGTAATGGATAAGAATTTTTATAAGTGAAGTTTAAAAGTATGTTTGAATTAGTTAAAGTTTCGGGTATTCTGAGAGAATCGGGAAGTAACAAGGCCCTACGATCACGTGTTTAAATTGGGATCTTTATGTTACCGTATGCGAATGGTACTGGGGAAAGGTACATTTTATGATATCCTATGTATCAGAATCCGTTGTACTATTAAGTTGTTTTCACGAAGACATTACCGTGTGGGACCATTGATTTCGGAAAAATAAAAAAGCTCATGACTAGACTTTAGATTGAGTATTTTAAAATATTACCCAGTTTTAAAATCGTTAAAGTAACTTCCCACAAAATAAATAACAGTATTATAAATATACATAATATGTTTAGTAAGTACCCAAAGATAAGGTGACACTACTAGTCAGGTACCGTCTTCACTGACTACGATCTCTAAGAAGATATTTTCTTTTACCATGAGTTAATAAATATTTTAGTTCGTTATCAGTCTTGAACATTAAGATTTAATTTCTATTGAATTTGGTTTAGTGACTACTTTTAACAGTCTCGTCGCATTTGTACGTAGATTTATCACTTAATAAAAAAGTGAAAGTATATATAATCTGTTTTAAGAAGAAAGTACTGACATATACGTTCTTTGTAACACGTATAGTTTAAGTTTTATAACTTATTTAATTCAACAAGGAAATATATATTTAAAGAAAAATAGGGTGTGTGTTTTATCCACTCAAAAAAAGTAAAATTATTTAAAAAATAACAAATAAAATTAACCTCCGATTAATGAAATGTCATAACATCACCAAAAACGGTATGTAATTGTACTTAGTCGGTACCCACACGTACACAAGGGGCCATCACAAAATATGAAATAAAGTGTCAGTGGAAATACGAGGGACGGGAAAGTCCACCAATTAAATTTTCAATGTTGAAGTCCTTTCGGTTATCTCTCGAGTGACGTCAAAAGTTGAAGTGTCGTGGTGAGTTAATCAATACACGACTAGTGACAAACTTTCACTCAACTTTACACAGGACCGTTTAATAGCTTGTTTACAAGGTTATGTAGACAAGGTTTAATCTGATAAGTTAGGAAAATATGACTCCCGGAGTGGTTTGGGAAACGGCCATCTTTCAGTGTGTTCGAGAGGAGCTCTGTGGGATTTTATTTTGAAAATATTTCCCTTCTAGTATCTGTGATTTCTCTTTCTCCGTATAATGTAATTTTAATTTTTCATTAACGTTTAAGTGTCTTTCTTGGAACTACTTGAGTAATCACCACTTCCAACTAAAGTTCATGACAGGGAGGGTCGACAATGTCAAATACCACTTACATTTAAAACGTACACAAAATAAAATTTTCTTGTTCTTTGTAAGTACAAGAAGGTGAATAGAACTGGATTAAAATGTTTACTTTTTCGACACGTCGGTAGATCAAAACTAAACTATAAGTAAACAATTTTGTGAAAAACCGTTGACTAAACCGTTGAGGAGGTGTTTACGGGAAGGGAGATCGAATAAAAAGAACGATTTTCTCTCGTAACACAATACTCTATCAATTAAGTATCTTTTCATGGAACTTTAATGTCGAATCAACGAAATCGTTTCTTTTAAGTTTTAGTCACATGGTAAGTATTACGAATACGATTTTGAAGGATCTTATATCTGAACAAACGTGAGATTACTCACGTTAGGATCTAAAGAAAAAGGAGTCCATCTCTTTCCTTTTTTCTTTTTTTTTTACTCATTTTACCTTCCTTCTCTGGTTCTGTTCATAAAGGACATAAAAGACACCTTACCTTTATTTCACTTTAAATTCGTACAAAGACTGACATCAGAATATTCTTAAGATTTTTCATTAGTCTCGTGAATAAAGAAGGACTTTACATTTTAAATAAATGTTTACCTACATTATTATTTTTCTTATTTTATTCTATTTTATATATAACTTTGATTAGATTATAAAATAAGTCATTAAAAGTTGTAAAGGAATCTTGAGAACCCTCTGTAGAAGTCTTTTTGTCACTGATACGGTCTAAAACGTTATCCGTTTTATATAAAATTTAGAGGGAAAATAAAGAGAAATCAGTGACCAATTATGAGGATACAAAAGATAGATCCATATTAAAAAAAAGATCCATATTAAAAATTAAATGTCATAAAATAAAACAATTACGATTATAGTTATTGGAGTCTATACGTCTACTGTGGTGGGAATACCGTCTTTCGCTTCTTCTTGATTTCTCGGAGAACTACTTTTACTTTCTCTTCTCACTTTTCAAACCGAATTTCGAGTTGTAAGTCTTTTGATTCTAGTACCGTAGGTCATGGTAGTGAAGTACCCTTTATCTAACCCTTTGTCACCTTTGTCACCGAAATAAAACCCGCCGAGGTTTTAGTGACGTCTACCACTAACGTCGGTACTTAAAGTTTATACGAATGAGGAACTTTCTTTTCAATACTGGTTGTATCTGTCGTATAATCTTTCGTCTCTGTAATGAAACGGTTTTTTGGAGGCAGATCAGTTCCGATACCAAAAAGGTGACCAGTACATACCTACACTCTCAACCTGATATTTCATTCGACTCGCGGCTTCTTGACTACGAAAACTTGACACCACAACCTCTTCTGAGAACTCTCAGGGAACCTGACGTTCCTCTAGGTTGGTCAGGTAGGATATCCTCCAGTCAGGACTTACAAGTAACCTTTCTGACTACAACTTCGACTTTGAGATTATGAAACCGGTGGACTACGCTTCTCGACTGAGTAAACTTTTCTGGGACGACGACCCTTTCTAACTTCCGTCCTTCTCTTCCCCTACCATCTCCTGTTATACCAACCTACCGTAGTAGCTGAGTTACCTGTACTCAAAACCATTTGAGGTCCTCGACCACTACCTTTCCCTCCGGACCACACGACGTCAAGTACTCCAACGTTTCTCAGTCTGTCCTTGATTTGACTTACGATTATATAGAAATCTCATCGAAGTGAAATCCAAAATTACTTATTTAAAATAAAATCGTATTAACATCTAAATGTCTTACTAACAGTTCTATTAGGTCTCAGAGATACATAAGGTTGACTACAGAAGGATAATAACTGTAAGATATAATTATACGGTGTAAACGGTGTTAATCACTTGGTTATAACCATATCATAATAATCGATCTCAAGTATGAAACGAGTCTAAATAACAAAAAAGAGATTTTCTCTACAGAGAAAATGGGTTTATAAATACATAAGTTAGTAAATAAATAGTTATACGTGAAGTGAGTATCTAAAAAATTATATAAAACACACTATTGGGTTGTGATGAAAAACAAAAATAATTTAAAAAAGTGGAAACCGGTAACCCTCGAGAAACTCAACCGAGACACAGGGAAACTTTACAAGTAGTAACCCCATAGAAATAAAACAAAACTTATAAATCGTGGAAGAATTAAAGACTATGATATACTGCTAAGTCCGATAGGAAACATAGGACCTGAATACAAATTTAAAGAATCGTCACCGATCGAACTCATATTCTTAATCAAGTCAAGACACAAAACACAATCAATGAGTCAGCACAGACTGAGAAACACTGGGGTACTTGATATCGGGCGGTCCGAGGAAACAGGTACCTTAAAAGGTCCGTTTCTATGACCTCACCCAATGGTAAAGGAAGAGGTCTCCTAGAAAGGTTGGGTCCCTAACTTGGGTCCAGGCGTAACGTCCGTCTACGAAATGGTAGACTCGATGACCCCTCGGGTCATCAATTAATTAATCATATAGATAAATAAACATAATATATATCATTTCTTAGACCTTTTCGTATCGTATATGGTTAATTCTGTATTACGTAGTTTTATATATCTAGTTTTATATAATCCTTACTTTTTATTGTATATAATGATAATGTCCAATTTAAAACAGAAGGTTTTTTCTATACAACTGTAGAATTAGGGGTCAGGGAAACTAGTACTAAATAAACTTTGTCCTAGAAACGTCCACATTAGTTCAATTTCATACTAGTAAGACGTAATCCCATTCAATATTGAAACCGACCACAGGTAAATCTCCTGTGAATGTTCTCCTCTCCTTTGTCTGTTCTGTGCGCGTTCTTCTTCTACCGGTACACTTCTGGTCCCGTCTCTAATCTCAGTACGACAGTTTTAGTTCCTTGTGATCCCCAAAGGTCTTAGACCCTCTCTGTTCCTTCCTAGGCAGGGGAACTCTACTTCACTCGTACCGAGACGGTTATAGAACTAAAATTTGGAGGTAAGAGGTCTCAATACTCTCTTATGTAAAGATAACAAAATTCGGAGAGTCAAATATCATGTAAACATTGTAGTCAAGATCCTTTGATTATTTTAACAATTTGTAGTTTCAATCACGTTTTAAGTTTTATGATGTAAATCAGGAATTACCCAGTATTCCCTTTCACGTACTGGTATTTTATAGTCTCATTCATATAATAATCTCCTGTAGATAAACACAAGTCACTATCCAAGAGAAGATCGTACCTAATACCGTATCTTGAAGACCCTACATATGATCGATAAAGGTAAAATATACGAATGTCTCACTTTGGATTTCGTCAATTTACCGACTGTACCTAGTCAGTCCTAGACTTTGACCAGACAACTGTGTTACTAGCTATTTGAAGATTGAAAGAAAGAGAGAGAGTGAATGTGTGTGTACGTGTGTGTGTGTGAAGAGACAGATGGAAACTTAAATAAAATGTCAGAAACACAGATACATAATTAAGAACAAATAAGGTACAGAGAAGGAACCACGGAAAAACTTAGAAGGATAAAATAGGTAAAAACACGGGTAGAACAAGGGAAAGAAAATAACAGTTAAGTGAGAGAAAGAGACAAGAGAAAAGGAGACTTTACGATCGTAAGAAGTTTCCCTTGCATAGAGATCGAAAATTTTTATAGACACCTTATAAACATATTTGACCAGTATATGCTGGTTTTACTATGAGAGTTACTTTAAGGATTTTACTCTGAATTAAACAACGTAAGAGACGGGACATTTTCCGTTAAGCTAATTTGTATTGACAGATATGAAATTTCCGAAAAAAAAAAAAAAATTGTAGACCAAAATGAACATATAAACGAAAATGTTTTGGGAACCTTTTTCCTTCAGTTTGACTTTTAAAGTCCGATGAGTCTTTAGTGGTTCATATTTTATGGTTTCGGATACTATCGGATTCCTACAAGAATCTATGTTTCAACCTCGAAATTTATAAATAATAAAAAAAAAATTTAGTATTTTCGTACAATCGAGACAATAGTCGACCGAATGAATCGTCGTCACCTCTTTGTTATCGATTTGTCACTTTGTCTAGTCTTTTGTATAAAGTGTGTAAACTTTGAAGAATAAAATGACTCCTAAATAATATTTTCCTTATAACCTTCCACGACACATCGACAGGGTGTGTTTCTACGACGTAATTAGATCTCGAATGTTACCCGTTCGACACTGGTAGAAACAGAGTTCCTACTCAGTACCCTCCCTATCGAACCTGTTTGACACTCCGGTGGTATGTCCTCACTAAGAGGTTCCTCCCTCGGTTCCTTTGTTGTTTGGAGTTTGAGTGAGTAGGGAGGGAGACTGGAGGAAGGACCCTACGTTTAACCGGGTTGGGTTCGATTCGACTTTTGGACCTTCGGTAACTACGTCGGTAATGTTCACTCGGTGATCCTTTTATCCCTCCACGTTTGTCTACCCGTCATTTAAACTTTCCATTTTGACTATTTAACAATATGAATCACTTATCGAAGAGACTAACTTAAGACTGATTTAATTCGGATCTCCAGTATGACCGTCTTAAATATCCCAATTTGATCACCCTGAGAGTAACGAATCATATAACGGGAAGTAAGGTACAGTGATATTTGAGGAAAGTGAGGGTCGTTCGAACTCAGGACCTCAGGTCAGAGAGTCAAAGTCGGAGAAGTATTTAACATACATAAGTCATAGAATGTCCTCGTTATCTACCTTTAACGACACGTCACCCTTTTCTATGTCTTAAGAGGTCAGTATGTAACAGTCGGACGGGAATCGTCCTTTCTTGAAGGAAAATTCCTTTCTTGATTAAGGACAGGAAGGATCCCAAGTAAACGAAGATGACTTTAGAGTCAAACCTATCCAGACGTGTTCGAACATACAAAAATAGACAATTAGTGAAGGTTTTAAGTTAAATACAAAGAAAGAAATAAAATTAAAAAGAAGATGAAATTTGAGGGAAATGGTTTCAAAATTACGTTGAAGTTCTCTCCACCTACATTTTAACCTACGGATATAACAATAGAAATTAGATTTTCGTACGAAATTTTTACGGAGGTCGTGAACTATACACGATCGGTGTCTTTTCTTTTGTTTGTTTGTTTGTTTGTATATAGAGATGACATTGAATGTATTTCAACGATAAGTGAAAAAAACTTCACTTTAATAATTACATAAGTAGTTTTTACTACAAGAGACACTCCTTCCCTAACTTCATATTCACTACGTCTTGTCACTGTATCCCTTATTAACACAATGATTTTTATAAAAATTACTAGGTAGTCCCCGTTTGTATATTGTTGTAGGATCTCTCCGTAAGTTGTCACTTTCTCTAGGTAATATAGGTATAGGATCTACCTCCTCCGAGTCATACGGTACGTCCCCCGGCGACTCTCTCAGTCTGAGCCATCTCACTTGCCTCTCTGAGATGGTTCGTCCATCCCTTCTTTATCTTTCTTTTGGGTACCCGTTCACAGAAAGGACCCCCACCGTATAATTCGTTTTCAGTACTCCTCTATGGAAACCGTACAAACTCGCAGTACTCCAGTCAGTCCCCTCCCTTTCCCTTGAACACTGACCCAGGTCGAAATAGTGTGACCACCCTATGAGTGTCGGATAAACA
This sequence comes from Capra ibex, assembly GCA_006410555.1. Taxonomy (NCBI): domain Eukaryota; kingdom Metazoa; phylum Chordata; class Mammalia; order Artiodactyla; family Bovidae; genus Capra; species Capra ibex. The sequence continues at coordinate 32,551,913 of SJYO01020080.1, forward strand.
TTCCTACAACTACAAGTTCTTTTGTACTTTAAATTCGATTTTACCTTACCTATTGTAAACAATGGATCCGACACCTCTACAATTTTCACTCTATAAAACTAAATCTGTGGTTTCCGTTGAAACTATTTTCACTGTTGTCTCTTGGGTCAACCATTGGTTTGTAACGTGAACCAGTTGGTATCTATTATCCTGTCTGTAAAGACTAAAATTCTCTTAAATAACCTTCTAAAATCAGTACAATACTTTCTAGTAATACAGAAGCGAATAAGGAATATCAAACAAGACATGGACAGGTCTAAGTTTTACAAGTGTGTTGTCCTCCATGGGGTTTAGCATGTTTGGGGAGAAAAGAGCTGATCGTTCATCAACTCTCGGTAGACAATAGGGAAGGGTGAATCCGATCTCTGTGTATCCGGACAACATATTCCTTGTTATAAAGAACGTCGGAAACTTAGACTAGACTCTCTCAACACCTTTCGACGAGCAACTGTAAATACTAAAATAAAACAAACTGTTTCCGACGACATGACCACGGTTTCGACCACCGACCGAGGACACCGATACTGTTCAAGATAATTCTATCCTTATTTATAGCACAGAATGGAGATCAGGAACTCAACAACCTTCATCCCGTCATGGGTCTCTTATTTATTGATACCCTTAGAGGTCACTTAATACCAAAGTAATCCCTTTTGTGTAACCTCTCAGTCGTTCCTTTTTATATACTCCACGATACAGAAACTAAAACCCGGTAATATTTTGGGTTTCCAGGGTAATGAATCTCATATTACATGAGCAATCTTACACCACAACACGTATTGGTTCCCTTTTCTCACAGTACCACCAGTCCCTACCTCTACGTTCCACTCCCAAACACCATCTTTCAACCTCCCCAATCCTCGTTTTCTGTAGGATCTCACCCACCAGGAGAGAGGTCTCCCAGTTCTCTAACTCACTATACTCAGTCCATGGAGGACCCTTTTTGTTTTTCGAAGTACTTAAAATCCTTGGAGATGATTTACGGAATAATTCATATGTCCATATACAAAATCGTCTCTCGTACCTCATATGACACGAAAGAACCACCAAGTCTCTATTTCTTAGGTAGACGGTTATATCCTCTGTGTCCAAGTTAGGGACCTAACCCTTCTAGGGGACCTCTTCCTTTACCGTTGGATGAGATCATAAGAACGGACCCTTTAGGGTACCTGTCTCCCAACGTTTACTCAATCTGTACTGAACCATCGAGTCTATTATTTCTTAGACGGACGTTATGTCCTCTGGACCCAAGTTAGGGACCCAGTCCTTCTGAGGGACCTCTTCTCTTACCGATGGGTGAGGTCATAACAACGGACCTACCTGTCTTCTTGGACTGTCCGATGTCAGGTACTCCAACGTTTCTTAACCTGTCCTGACTCACTGACTGTGAAAGTGAAAGACCACTGATTTGTTGTTCTTCATATGATCTTAACACCCTGTTCGTCTGTCACTAAAATCTTCTTTATGTAGGACACAGGTTAAACACGGAATCTCTTGGTGCCCGTAGTGACTCCACTACCAAAATCACATTCTCCACTTCAGTAGAGATCGTGTCTTTCAGAACCTAACCCCACTATTTTAGACTCCACTCCGGTAGAAGTCTCCACTCTAAACCCCCGGTTGCACTACAATAGACCTCAGAGTTTGACACCTTAGGAAAGACTCACCCTTAGGTGGCCTCAACTATTCCCGGAGAAGTAACATTTGGTCACTTTCATGGATCTGACCGTCGTTATTCGGGTTGTACTACCGTCCAAACTAAAACCACTTTCAAATTCAAGCCTACCCAGGGTTTAGTCTACTTATAGACGGACCAACCAGATACTTTGTTAGATACCAATTACTCAAGAGCCTCTCATTCATGGACCTAGATCGAAGGTCAGAAGTACCCTATCCCCATTCTACTTTTAAATATTTTAATCCAATTCCAGACCTTGTTCTATTTCTTAAAGTCCCCAAATAGCTATTGACCTTAAACTTTTAGTTAACAAACTATGGTAATTTGACCGATAAACCCTAGATAATCCCTGAAATTTCAAAAAACCTTACGGAAAAGGTTCTCGGACACACGACATGAATTCAATACAGACTGAGAAACGTTGGGGTACCTGGTGTCGGGTGATCCGAGAAGACAGGAACCTCAAAAAGGTCCGTTCTTACGACCTCCCCAATGGTACGGGAGGAGGTCCCCTAGAAGGTTGGGTCCCTAACTAGTGTTAAGAGAGTATAACGTACGTCTAAGAAATGGTAGAGTCGGTGGTCCCTTCGAGTTCTTATGACCTCACCCATCGGATAGGGAAGAGGTCACATAGAAGACCTGGGTCCTTAGCTTGACCCCAGAGGACGTAACGTGCGTCTAAGAAATGGTCGACTCGGAGGTCCCTTCGGGAGGTTCTCGGATTGAACACATAAAATCGTTCACTTTATACAGCACACAGGATGGTTATTGTAGAGATTGAGATCTCCCTTATTCTCACAGGAATATGAGAGACATATACCCCTCCCTTCTCCCTCCCCCCAAGTCCAACCCCTTGTGCACATATGGACACCGTCTAAGTACAACTACATACCGTTTTGGTTATGTTATAACATTTCATTAATTGGAGGTTAATTTTATTTATTTAAATATAAATTTTTTTTCGTAGTGTTTCGTTGTGGAACATAACACCGGAATCACATACATCTCCGTTGACACTAAAAAATTTTTTAATTTTTTTTATAAATAAAATTAACCTCCGATTAATGAAATGTTATGACACCACCGAAAGCAGTATGTAACTGTACCTAGTCGGTACCGACATGTACACAGGGGGACAGGACTCGGGGGGAGGGTGTAGGGAGGGGTAGGGTAGGGAGACCCAACAGGGTCACGTGGCCGAAACTCACGGGGTGAAGTATGCAACTTGAACCTGACCAGTAGAAAAAGTGTATACCGTTATATGTATAAAGTTATGATAAGAGAGTTTAGTAGGGTGGGTGTGGAATACGGTGTCTCAGGTCTCCAGACAAGAAATGTAGACCCAGAGAAAACGACAGAATGTATGTCCCAGTAGTAATGGTAGAAAGATTTAAGACATATATACGTAATTATGCGACATAACCACAAAAAGAAAGACTGAAGGAAGTGACTATAAATAAACATAAAACCCACGTACAATTTGTTCTCTAAGGGTCTACCCTAAAAAAGGGGGAATTTCCCCTGTTAAAAATCCGTCATCGGGTTGTCAAGTAATATATCCACTTCTACCCCAGTCACAATCGGACTCGTAGATAGTGATTCTACTGACGGACTTCGAACCGGATCATAGACCAAAGATCCAGGACAGGAAACGATGTTTGTAAGACCGTTCCCCCACCTTTCGTCGTTGTAGGGTGACTCGACGTAGTAAACTCTCATCACGGAAGTATATCGGGTACTTGAGGGTGAGAACAAGTGAGTCACTTAGAGTTCCCCGAGGGGTCCGACGGTTCCACAACCCCCCCTACTGGAGGAGGTCGTGGGACTGTAGACCGTTCCTTGACTACTGTCCCCCTCGGTGGGGGAGTACTTCCACTTTATGTGGTTGCCCAGGTCTAGATTGAAGGAGGACAGAATCCCTCCGGGGACATCGACATGGTTCGATCACCCCACGACAAAGGTACTGGGTTACACATTGTTTTACGACCCGTGACTCCCACTGTCTAAGTCCCAGACAACGACGACGACGATTCAGTGAAGTGAACACAGACTGAGACACGCTGGGGTCTCTGCCGTCGGGTGGTCCGAGGGGATAGAGACCCTAAGAGGTCCGTTCTTGCGACCTCACCCAACGGTAAAGGAAGAGGTCACGTACTTTCACTTTTCACTTTCACTTCAGCGAGTCAGTACAAGCTGAGGATCGTTGGGGTACCTGACGTCGGATGGTCCGAGGAGGCAGGTACCCTAAAAGGTCCGTTCTCATGACCTCACCCCACGGTAACGAAGAGGAGTTCTGGTCTTCCATCCGTCAGTAAAAAACCACATACCTTGCTCCGGTTCTCCCCGTCCAAAACAAAGAAAAGGAAAAAACGTAGTCTTCGGGACCCCGTTAAATACCAGTAGTATTCACTGGTCTCTGAGGTCCTCCGTTACTCTTCTCGGACGGTTTCAGAGAGATCACTTCGTCAAAAAACTCCCGTGACCATCACCACTGACACCTAAAATTAGACATTCATTCTGAACATTTAATCCTTGTACAACGGTAGTCCTGAGTTTTTTCCTGGTTTTCTACAACCTAAAATACACAGGAATTACTCATATAATTTGTTTAGAGGAACTTCCTCTTACAATACACATGACAGTATGGACAGGAGGACGTCTTTCCTCCTACATCGATTCTAGAACAGACGTCTCTAACATACACTACCGTTTCGACTACTTCATGTAGGTGTCCCTCCGACCTTTCCCTTGTGAGACAGGGAAACCTCCACTTCCGTTTGACTTCAACTCTCCTACAACTTTATCCACAACTTATCTTACGTAGTCAGTCAAACATTTTCGCTTTATAAATGGGTAACAACAACCTTATCTCAGTCATTAAAATTATTATGACTCATAACTCATACCCCCGAAACTGTCTACTTCAGTATCTCAATCCCAACATCATTAGGTAATCCTCCGTGATAAACAAATGAAAAAAAAAGTCTAAATCTTGTCCACTTTAACTCGACAGTTTACCTCTTCGTCACCTCTATTAGTGGGAAAATAAATAATCCAAAATCTATTATTTAAAATTAGGAATTCCGGGACAAAACTGAATGAGACCCAGGGTAATCTATAAAATTGACCTCCTAGTGTCTCAGAATAAAATACTTCGGTCAACCATTGACAATTTCTGAATGTAATTAGAATTAATAAATAACAAAGTCTCGTAGAGACGGGTTACATTCTATAAATCACATTACTTATAGTACTGACACCCTTTAAATCGGTTGTGATGTCAATTTCACTCCGTATAAGTAAAAGGGGGGACGAAAGATAAAGCAATGTAAGAATTCTAATATCTTCCATCTACGAATTTAAATCCTCCTAGGGACCATATTAATATTAGACTCGAATCACAATTTAGGTACTACGAATAATTAACTATGTAAAAATCCTTCACAATTTCAATACGATCTTGTTTTCGGTCACAAGTAAAGTAGAGAACAATGTATTCAAGAAGATCATATATTTACAACCTAAAGGGTAATATTGTTTAATATCTTACAACAAATATATATAATAAGTATGTATACGTTAAATAAAATAAAAATATAATTCTATATACAAGTAAATTATTGGAAAATAAAGGAAGGGAATATAAACCTTTAAACAAAAAATTTAACTATTCATTAAATCCCGATCGTAATACAAACGATCTGAATTGAAAGAGTGTCAAAGGGGTGGGGGAAACCGATTCGATGGATTTTTGGTACCAAACATCGACAACGGAGACTAACTACTCCCCTTCCCCCCTTCCACCTACCCAGGACCACAGACCCTGTGGGGTGGTGTTATATTAGTCAGGAGTATAGTGGAGGGGGTTGGAACAAAAAAGAGAGGATTCGTTTTAGAAAATCTTTTCGAACAAAAAGATCTTCCTCAAAAGGGGAAGAGAGAAACTTACAATGACTTTTTCAAGAACCACCAGGGACTCATCAGAGACAACCCTGATCCCTCGAAGGAAAAAACTCAGAGGGTAAGTTGGTGTCTGTCCGACTACAGATGTAGATCCTGTCGTTACCACCCGACTCAAATGGAAATTTTATAAATAAAATACTGTTACGTTAAAATTCTCCCGTGAGAACAGGTAGACTACGTTTCTCGGGTGAGAAACCTTTTCTGGGACTACGACCCTTTCTAACTCCCGTCCTCTTATTCCCCCGCTAACTCCTACTTTGTTAACCTACCGTAGTGTCTGAGTCACCTCTGCTCAAACTCGTTTGAGTCCTCTATCACTTCCTGTCCCTTCGGACCGTACGACGTCAGATATCCCACCGTTCCTCAGTCTGCACTGAACCGTTGACTTGTTATTGTTGAGAACCGTACAGTCAGTCATCGTCATGAACGTTTACCCGTAACTGGTCCTCTACACATTAGAGTTTACTCGACTCTTTTGAGGAGTCCACAGAACCCCCTCAGTTTATTTTTATTGGGGTCGGTAAAAGGTCGGAAGTACCTACCTTAGACACTATGGGATACCCCTACACACTACTTCTGACTACCGTCCTTCTTTAGATCGTCTCTTCCCCGACCGTCGACCGTCGCAGTTGGGAGATCCCACACGACAACCCGAGAGACTCTCTTCCCTGTGAAGACTGTGGTTTTACTTTCCCTTATCATGAAAGGAAGTGTTCGGAGTCAGTCTCCGTGTGACTGGGTACACTGTCCCAGTAGGTTGGTCATTGACTCACGTGTGAGTGTGAAGACAAAAGGACCGATTAGGAGTCGAAGGAGCCACCTGAAAGTTACGGAACTAATTCTGGACCGTCCCTCAGAAAGGAGTAATTAGAGTCAGTCCTCTGACAACCCCCAGATTAGAATCCGTGACAAATACATTTTACTATCAGTTACACAGGTCACGGAAACACAGAACCTCTCTCTATCTTACTGTAATGGGGAAAAGGGTTCTAGTAACAGACCTTTTGTCCTAGAACCCCATAAGATGGACCCGGACCCCGTGCTAGACATTAACTCCCACCCCTCAAAAACATCGAAAAAGTTCCCCTTCGTCTTTCGTTCTATTTAGTCACATCTTGTTAGAATACCCATCTCCCCGGGTTGACCCTGTAAGTCAAATTTTCGTACTCGAGTGAAGTCACCCTAAAAAAGTAGGTAATAAATCTAATACAATACGACTACGACCCTCTCTAACCTCCGTCCTCCTCTTCCCCTGCTGTCTCCTACTCTACCGACCTACCGTAGTGGGTGAGCTACCTGTACTCAAACTCACTCGAGGCCCTCAACCACTACCTGTCCCTCCGGACCGCGCGACACTAAGTAACCCAACGTTTCTTAGCCTGTACTGACTCGTTGACTTGACTTGACTTGACTACGACAACGACACTACATTCCTTATTAATTTACTGAAATTTTATCCTAGAAGGTCACGTGAATATACGTCTCATATATATAAATCTAATATACGTCTCATGTAGTTCGTTTTACGGTCCGATCTACTTCATGTGAGACCTTAGTCCAAATGTCCCTCTTTATAGTTATTGGAGTATATACGTCTATTGCGGTGGGAATACCGTGTTTCACTTCTTCTTGATGTCTCGGAGAACTACTTTCACTTTCTTCTCTCACTTTTTCGTCCGAATTTTGAGTAGTAAGTCTTTGATTCTAGTACCGTAGACCAGGGTAGTGAAGTATCATTTATCTACCCCATTGTCACCTTTGTTACTCTCTGAAAAAAATGACCCGAGGTTTTAGTGACGTCTACCACTGACATCGGTACTTTAATTTTCTACGAACGAGGAACCTTCTTTTTGATACCGGTTGAATCTATCGTATGACTTTTCGTCTCTGTAATAAAACCGTTCCCTCCAGTCAGTTCAGTTTCGATGCCAAAAAGGTCAGTAGTTCATAACTACACTCTCAACCTGAGATTTCTTTCGACTCACCCTTCTTAACTACGAAAACTTGCCATCACAACCTCTTCTGTAAACTCTCAGGGAACCTGACTTTCCTCAAGTTTGGTCAGATAGGATTTCCTTTAGTCAAGACTTATAAGTAACTTTCCTGACTAAAATTTCGACTTTGAAGTTATGAAACCGGTGGACTACGCTTCTTGACTGAGGAACCTTTTCTGGGACTACGACCCTTTTAACTTCCGTCCTCCTCTTCTCCTGTTGTCTCAAACTCTACCAACTTACCGTAGTTACTGAACTACCTGTACTCAAATTCGTTCGTGACCCTCAACCACTACCTGTCCCTTCGGACCTCACGACGTCAGGTACCCCAGTGTTTCTCAGTCTGTGTTGACTCGTTCACTTGACTTGAGACCACGTGTCAGTCCACTTCTGTGTTTTATTGTACATCCCTCCTTCTATTTTTACTTTCTTTAAGTAATATGAGTGTTCAGAGTCTTCTTCCTCAGTCGTGTGGTACGGTTCCCAATATACCCTCTTCGTGGACCCCTTGAGTGTGGGACAAACACCGTTACAACTCTGTAATCCCCTTATACTTCAATATATTTAAATATTATACCCATGAATACGAGAAGTTCCGTCCTCAAGTTTATACCTTCTACTATAGAGACTACACCAGTCCTCATCTTAATGCTAAAATCGTCTTGTCTTTTGTATTTGTATCTTTTCCTCAATTTGAGACTTTTTTTTTTTTTCTTGTGTATATCGGGGTCATTTACAATGTCTTCAGAAATTATTAATTTTCTAAATTTTAAGTCATCGAGGATTAGACTTAAACTTAAAGTTAACCTTAGATTCGTCTCGTACAACTATCGTTCAGAGAAATTTGACGAAAACCCCTTTTGTTTTATATATGTAAAGGTAACCTTGAACACTATATAAATGTCATTATCTCGAAAGAAAAAACAACAACAACAATAAGAGATCCCTAAGTGAACACTGTATGTAACTTGATTAGATATCTTCCTAGAATATCATTGATTATTATATCTATAAATAATTTCTTATAAGATATTAAATATAACATTATTACAATTGGATTTAAATTCTGTTAAATTGTCCACTTTCGACATATTTATATGTACTTTCATATGTATATTAAAATCACAAAAGTCTTTTTTTTATCTAAAATTTCACAAAAAAGAGAAGAATGTTTTTAAAAAAAACGTTAAAATTGAAACTCTTTAAAATAATACGATACTAAAAAAAGTAAGACAATTCAGAACTTAACAGGTACACATAAAAGAAAGTTAGATACTTTTATACACAGGAAATCAAAAAAAAAAAAATTAATAATAAAAACAATCTCTGATAACCGATTTATGACAACATTCCATAGTAACCATGACAGAAGGTCTAGAAAGAAACAGTCTAAATGATTGACCATGTTTGTTACTACATCCAGTGTACTCTTCACAAACTACGGACAACTATCAAAAGGATTCTGACTGTACGGGATACCTTCACAAAGTCATAAACATAGAGGGTCGTGCTGACGAGACACAAATACCTAATCTGTTGAAAGAAGGTTCTCATAAAACTTTATACAACACAATTTTTAGACTTTGACCTCGGATAATATGTCTCACTTCATTCGGTCTTTCTTTTTGTGGTTATGTCATATAATTACGTATATACACCTTAAATCTTTCTACCATTACTATTGGGACATATACTCTGTCGTTTTCTCTGTGTCTACATATCTTGTCAGAAAACCTGAGACACCCTCTCCCGCTCCCACCCTACTAAACCCTCTTACCGTGACTTCGNAGGGTCGTGCTGACGAGACACAAATACCTAATCTGTTGAAAGAAGGTTCTCATAAAACTTTATACAACACAATTTTTAGACTTTGACCTCGGATAATATGTCTCACTTCATTCGGTCTTTCTTTTTGTGGTTATGTCATATAATTACGTATATACACCTTAAATCTTTCTACCATTACTATTGGGACATATACTCTGTCGTTTTCTCTGTGTCTACATATCTTGTCAGAAAACCTGAGACACCCTCTCCCGCTCCCACCCTACTAAACCCTCTTACCGTGACTTCGTACATATTATATTATATGCTTTGCTTAACGGTCAGGTCCAAGCTACGTACTATGACCTACGAACCTAGACCACGTGACTCGGCTGGGTCTCCCTACCATGCCCCTCCCACCACCCTCCCCCCAAGTCCTACCCCTTGTGCACATATGGACACCACCTAAGTATGACTACGTACCCTTTTGGTTATGCTATAACATTTCATTAATTGGAGGTTAATTTTATTTAAATATAATTTTTTTGGAATATATTTGTTATAATGTCGAACTTTAGATTACAATAGAACAGTTGTCTAATCACGTGTACACAAAGAAGGAGTATTAATTACTCTGTTTATAATAAGATATAAAAAGAATTCAAAGAAACCTTTTAATTCGACCAACTGACCCGTTCGTTAACAGTTCTCGATATTTACGATGTGGTATTTTAGGGAGAAAACGTTGGTTTAGACTAAGAAGAATTGACCGTTGTCTGATAGTGTCAATAGTCTCTAATCTGTAAAACTTAAAAACATAGTTCTTAGATAAGAATAATAAATGTCAAAAGTACTTAGAATTTGTAACATCAAGGGTTAAAATTATGTTTCTATTATACCTTCCTATTTAAATAGGAATAATTGAACATTCTTTATTATGATTGCAAGTATAAAACTGATATTTTTAACTTTCGATCCGTCCTTATATTAATAAATATCAACACCTTAATTATACTATATTAGAAATTGTTAAATAATTTATCTTAACTTAATATTCGTCTTACAGACATATTAGATCCCACCGAATAAATTGATACACTTTTGCAAACTTTGAATGGATATTTTACACTTTTTATGGATAGTCCTTCTTAAAACATTTCGAATTTACTTTTTTATACACATTTCGTCAATCGTTTCAAGGTACGTATCCTATCCGTAAGTTCTTTATTTTTCACAATAAACCGAATCCCTAATATTATTAAAATGTTTAAAATACGTATTAAGACTACTAATTAAAATTACATAAAAGGTAGTATATGTGATCCCTCATAGAGTATAAAGGTTTAAATTTATAATCATTTCACAATTTTAAACTAAGTCATTATTTATCTGTTTCGTCCTTTTTAGTAATTTAGAACAAAGAATACGTTTAATTCTGTTATTTTATAGTACCTTCTTTATGCCCACTTATACATATACTCGTCTTACGTTACTTAATGACGTTTTATATTTAATAGGTCTGATCACAATAGAAGTGACGTTCTAGATGTCCTTTTCTTCAAATTAGTAGGTCTTCGGATTTGGACATTTTCGGTTACAATCTGGAAATATAGGTCCTTCATTTTGGGGACCGAGACAGAAATTCATATCTATTTTACTTCCCCACCAATATATTTACCAATGATACTATTCATATAAGTGATTTGTATACGTTAATATACAACTTAAATTTAAGAGACTAATATATTACCCTTAGTTTAGTCTGTGTATTAACTGTACAGTCGGTAAAGAGAGAAGACGTATATTTTAGTCTCGTCTATTACTCTTAATACAAAAAAAGAACAGTTATATGTATAATATTATCAACGTAAATTTCTTGTACTATATTATAAATATTATGAAACNCTTAAATTTAAGAGACTAATATATTACCCTTAGTTTAGTCTGTGTATTAACTGTACAGTCGGTAAAGAGAGAAGACGTATATTTTAGTCTCGTCTATTACTCTTAATACAAAAAAAGAACAGTTATATGTATAATATTATCAATGTAAATTTCTTGTACTATATTATAAATATTATGAAACTAATTTAAAATATTGTATAACGACTATTTATGTTGATCTAGTATATAAACTTTCAATAGTTTACCGTTCGTTCCCCTTAGTAACGATCACCCAACAATTCATTGGTTACCGTAAGAAATTTAACTAGTTCCTCTTAAAGGTGAAACTAAGGACAAGGTCTTTTAGTTTTAAAATTATAAAAGTTTTATACAATAATATGACTTTACTATGTATTTGTAAAAACGTTTACTAAAATATCAAGTACTAAAGTTTTTATGTAGAATGAATGTGATTTCCTAAAAAGAGAGACTCACCTACAAGTCGTTATGTCTGGAGAGAAAAAGTTATTTGCATACAGTATTATAATTTACAAAGTCGTGTGTCTCAATTTGAGAGACCCAGATACACCTACCGTGGCAGACAAATCAGTTGTAATACGTTGACATTCAAATTTAAATGAAAATTTTTTAGAGCTGATTACAGAATGTTAACGGAAGTACAAAAGACACACTCAAGTTACATGGGATTCCCTAAATTAGATTCAGGACGTAGAGTTAACGTTTCTGTCGACTCCTTAGTCAAGTCAAGTCAAATCAACGAGTCAGTACAGGCTGAGAAACACTGTGGTACCTGACGTCGTGCGGTCCGAAGGGACAGGTAGTGGTTGAAGGACGTCGAATGAGTTTGAGTACAGGTAGCTCGACCACTACGGTTGGTTGGTAGTATAGGAGACAATAGAGGAAGAGGAGGTTGTAAGTTAGAAAGGGTCGTAGCCCCAGAAAAAGTTACTCAGTCAATAAGTGTAGTCCACCGGTTCATAACCTCAAAGTCGAAGTCGTAGTCAGGAAAGTTACTTATAAGTCTTGACTAAAGGAAATCCTAACTGTCCAACCTAGGGGAACGTCAGGTTCCCTGAGAGTTTTTAGAAGAGGTTATGGTGTCAAGTTTTCGTAGTTAAGAAGCCGTGAGTCGGAAGAAATATCAGGTTGAGAGTGTGGGTATGTACTGATAACTTTTTTGGTATCGAAACTGATCTACCTGGAAACAACTGTTTTCATTACAGAGACGAAAAGTCATTCGACAGGTTCAACCAGTATCGAAAAGAAAGTTCCTCGTTCACAGAAAATCAAAGTACCGACGTCAGTGGTAGACGTCACTAAAACCTCGGGTTCTTTTATTACAGAGAGTGACAAAGGTGACAAAGTGGTAAATAAACGGTACTTCACTACCTTAGTCTACGGTACTAGAATCAAAGGACTTACAACTCAAAGTTCGGTCGAAAAAACGAGAGAAGAAATTGTAAGTAGTTCTCCGAGAAATCAAGAAGAAACGAAAGACGGTATTCTCACCACAGTAGATGTATAGACTTTAATAACTATAAAGAGGGCTGTTAGAACTAAGGTCGAACACGAAATAGGTCGGGTCGAAAAGAGTACTACATGAGACGTATATTCAATTTATTCGTCCCACTGTTATATGTCGGAGTGGTATGAGGAAAGGGCTAAACCTTGGTCAGACAACAAGGTACAGGTCAAGACTGACAACGAAGAACTTGACGTATGTCTAAAGAGTCTTCCGTCTAGTCCACCACACGATAAGGACAGAAAAATTCTTAAAATTTGTCAAACAACACTAGGTGTGTCAGTTTTCGAAACCGCATCAGTTATTTAGTCTTCATCTACAAAAAGACCTTGAGAGAACGAAAAAGCTACTAGGTCACCCATAACTGTTAAACTAGAGACCAAGGAGACCGAAAAGATTTAGGTCGAACTTGTAGACCAAAAGTCACCAAGTGTATAACAACTTCGGACCGAACCTTTTAAAACTCGTAATGAAATCATCGTACACTCTACTCACGTTATCACGCCAATAAAACATGTAAGAACTGTAACGGAAAGAAACCCTAACCTTACTTTTGACTGGAAAAGGTCAGGACACTGGTGAGGAGTCAAAAGATCTAAACGACGGTATAACTTACGTCGTTAAAGTGTCGACGACGACGATTCAGTGAAGTCAGCACAGGCTGAGACACACTGTAGTATCTGCCGTCGGTCGTCCGAGGGGGTAGGGACCGATAAACATTCCGGACGGGTCCGTCGGTAAAACGGAAAAACGTAAAGAAAAAGAACCCCTACCAGAACTAGAGACGGAGGAGACGTAACAGTACTTGGAGGTAGGTATCAAGAAGTCCGTCTAAGAAGAGACATAGCCTAGATTAGGGAACTTCGATAAACAGTGAAGGTAACATATTAGTATTTCCTAAACTAAATCCGGTATGGATTAACCAGATCACCAAAAGGGATAAAAAAAGTTAAATTAAGAGTTAAACCGTTATTCCTCAAGTACTAGACTCGGTGTCAGTCAGGACCAGAACATAAACGACTGATATCTCCAAGAGTTAGAAACCGACGTTTCTTACATTGGTTAGAATAAAACCATAACTTGTAGACTACTAAAGGTACACATCTCAGAAGAGAAAACAACAACCTTCTTCCACAAACGATACTGGTCACGTAAGAGACTCGTTTTGAGACAATCGGAAAAGGGACGAAGTAAGACATGAGGTTCCGGTTTGAACGAACAATGAGGTCCATAGAGAACTGAAGGATGAAAGCGTAAGGTCAGGGGGTATTATGTTTCCTGTAGAAAAACCACACAATCAAGATCTTCCAGAACATACAGAAATATCTTGACAAGTCGGAGTCGAAGAAGTCGTAATGATCAACCCCGTATCTGAACCTAATGAGACTATAACTTACCAAAAGTGAACTTTACTTGTCTTTAGTAAGACAGTAAAAACTCTAACTTGTGTTCATGACATAAAGTCTGAGAAAACAACTGATACTTCTGATAAGGTAAAGAAGATTCCCTAAGAACGGGTACCATCATCCGTTCCATCACCAGTAGACTCAATTTAAGTGGGTAAGGTCAGGTAAAATCAAGTGACTAAGGATTTTACAGTCATAAGTGAGAACAGTAGAGGCAAACTGGTGAAGGTCAAGTGGAACTAAGTACCTGGATTGTAAGGTCCGAAGATCCGTTATGAAAAGATACGTCGTAACATGAAATGAAGGTAGTTCAGAATAGGTGTTGACATTTCATTAATCGGAGGTTAATTTTATTTAATTAATTAAAAATTTTTTCTTTTTTTAGTGTCAACGGAGATATATGTGATTCCAGTGTTATGTTCTACAACGAAACACTCAAATTCATTCGAGGTCCTCAACCACTACCTGTCCTTCGGGCTACAGGACGTCAGGTACCTCGGTGTTTCTCAGCCTGTACTGACTGTCTACATTGACTTGACTAGTGTAGATATGTTCTGATGACCTGTTCGTATCGAAAATGATATACCTGGAAACAGTCATTTCTTTACAGAGAAGAAAATTTATATGATAGATGTAAACACTATCGAAAAGAAACTTACTCGTTCTCAGAAAATTAAAGTTCAGACGACAGTGGTAGGTGTCGCTAAAAACTTGGGTTCTTTCATTTCAGACGGTGAAAAAGGTAACAAGGGAGTAGATAAACGGTACTTCACTACCCTGACCTACGCTACTAGGTCAAAGAACTGACAACTCAAAATTCGGTCGAAAAAGTAAGAGGAGAAAGTAGAAATAGTTCTCCGAGAAATTAAGGTGAAGTTAAAGACGGTATTCCCACCACAGTAGACGTATAGACTTCAATAACTATAAAAAGGACCGTTAAAACTAAGGTAGAACACGAAGTGGGTCGGACCGTAAAGTGTACTATATGAGAAGATATTCAATTTATTCGTTCCACAGTCATATATCGGAACTGTATGAGGAAAGGGTTAAAACTTGTATATAATCAATGAACTCATATTTCACCCCGTTGGTGAAACCTTTTGTCAAACCGTCAAAGACTGTTTTGTATGTATGTGAATAGTATCCTGTGTTATAAAGATGGTCTCCATAAATTTTCTTTACTTTTGTACAGGTGTATCAGAATAAATGTTATACGTGTCGTTCAAAAAAGTATTAACGGTCTTTGGTCTTACTGATTTATAAATAGTCGTGATTTATATATTTTTCAACACCATCCATACTTGATTATCATTTCTTAGGTGGACGGTTATGTCCCCTACGTCCTCTATTCCTAAACTACGGGTCCACCCTTCTAGGGGACCTCCTCCTTTGTCGTTGGGTGAGGTCACAAGAACTGACCTGTCAGGGTACCTGTCTCCTCGGACCGACCGATGTCACGTACCCCAGCGTCTCAGCCTGAGTTAACTTGTGCTCGTAAAGTAAAATGACATGACTTATTAAGATCTCGTATATAACTACAGTGTAAAATAGTACAAGTTGTAAATGATCTGTATATTAGACTTATGGTCTTTAAGGTTCGATTCTAAATCTTATATTAAAATGACAAAAAGTAATAATAGTGTAAAATCCACAATATTAAGTAAAATATTGTCATATTAAGGACAGTCTTTAATATAAAGATTAATATTAAAAGACATCCTTTTATATGTATAACGTGACAAGAAAAGTTCTTTTGTAAGATTTCTTGTAGAATCTAGTTTCCTTCTGATCTTTGATACAAATTTATAAACGAATTAATTAGACAATTGAGACTTCAAAGACATGTTTTCCTACATTATCTTAAGGAAGTCTTTAAAGTGTTAAACCAGTTGTTCGTTTGCGTCCTACAGTATAAAATGGAACGGTACTTTAAAGTCCTTTAATTATGGACACCTTAATTTATTAACTTATGGTCCCGTTCAAAGATGTATAGGACGTCAATGGTTTTGTCGTCCTTCGGTAATAGGGAAAACAACTTTTTAACTCTAAGACTTTCTCACATAATAACAATTTACATTGATACTTTTTGATATGATAAAGGTCTAGACTTGAAATGGTGGATAGACTGTCATGTTATCGTAAATATAAAGAAGTTAATTAAAAACTTAAACATTTTACCCTTACGAATAGACATGAAATTTCAGAAAACTTCTAGTGCATTTTAATATTTACACTTATATAAAACTATTATGAAAGTATGTGTTACTTACACTTCGGACGGATATCTTTTTTTCAACTTAAGTAATTCTTTTTATTTTTAACTAAAACAATTAAAATATTTCGGTTCTTAGTGTTTGTAAATACTATAATCATTGTATGAGTTAAGATTCAAAATTTTAATCAAGAATTTAATCCTTGAATCTTGAATTGTTGTATCACGAATTACAAAACATCTACTAATTTTATCCATTTTACGGACAATGTCATATAATCCTGAAAAAATCGGTTACATGAATATAAAGAAGTGATAACTTTAACTTTTTTTATATACATTTAAAAGTTAACAAATAAATCTAATTTTTTTTAATGGTTTATTGTTTCTATTCGAAACAGTCGTACAGTTCTACTACCTGGTTTCTTTTCTCACTTAATAATTAACTACCTAACTAAATATCCATATATAAATTGTTTATGGGATACGGACAGTATCATATACAAAGTCTATGACCCCTATCTAGTCACTGGTTTGGCTGTTTTTATGGACGGGAGACATTCGAATATACGGTTAAGTCCTTTTTTATCTGTTTCAATTTTTATACATACCATACTAAGTAACATAATTGGAGTGATTATACTCTGGTGGTTTCTGTCATCATTAATATTAGAGACAACCTCTAAAGTTTTATTCTACTATACTTCTTTGTGATCAAAGATTAAATTTTCGGTATCCTTAGATACCTTCGATACGTACAGAACTATGTTTGTCAGTTCACACTCCCGTTCTACCATAACCGACTGAGAGTCCTACTTGATATCGACGACGCAATGGGTCAACAAATCAGCGATTCAGCACAGACTGAGAACACTGAGGTACCTGGTATCGGGTGGTCCGAGGAGATAGGTACCCTAAAGGATCCGTTCCTATGTCCTTACCCAACGATAAGGGAAGAGGTCTTCTTTGTTCGGTTCGGTGACTTTTACGTCCGGGACACTTCTATAATTACATAGAATGAAGGTCTCCTAAGTAAAGATAGTGTAGTGTAGGTATAGGTCAGTTTGAACAATATACTCCGTCGTTCAACTAGCACTCAAATGAATCCTTTTCTTACATTTTAACTTCCTACTAAGTAACAACAGTGAATATGCAAAGGGAAAAAACGAAGACGAATGGTTTTCATATTCAGACAAAAGAGTCAAAGACCATACGTCACACGAATGAAAGTAATTTAGAAAACGGTCCAGATTTTTATTAACTTTAAACGGTAACGGGAAATCTTTAAAATTTCAGTCATACATTATAAAGATCGTAGACCTAGGAGAGTTCCTAGATAAGGAGGACACAATAAAAAAGACTAAAGAAAAGGAACCGTATGAATCATTAAAAAAGAAAATTAGAGTAGACTTTGTTTTTCAGTCAAAAGTAAGGTTAGGGTTTCTTTCCGTTACGGTTTCTTACGAGTTTGTTGACGTGTTAACGTGAGTAGAGGGTAACGATCATTTTGTTACGAATTTTAAGAGGTTCGGTTCGAAGTCGTTATGCACTTGGTACTTGAAGGTCTACAAGTTCGACCAAAAATTTTTCCGTCTCCTTGGTCTCTAGTTTAACGGTTGTAGGTGACCTAGTACCTTTTTTGTTCTCTCAAGGTCTTTTTGTAGATAAAGACGAAATAACTGATACGGTTTCGGAAACTGACACACCTAGTTCTATTTGGCACCGTTTAAGACTTTCTCTACCCTTATGGTCTGGTGGACTGGAAGGAGAACTCTTTTGATATACGTCCAGTCCTTCGTTGTCAACCTTGACCTGTACCTTGTTGTCTGACCAAGGTTTATCCTTTTCCTCATGTAGTTCCGACATATAACAGTGGGACGTATAAATTGAATATACGTCTCATGTAGTACTCTTTGCGACCCGACCTTCTTCGTGTTCGACCTTAGTTCTAACGACCCTATTTATAGTTATTGGAGTCTATACGTCTATTGTAGTGGGAGTACCGTCTTTCACTTCTCCTTGATTTTTTGGAGAACTACTTTCACTTTCACCTCTCATTTTTACAACCGACTTTCGAGTTGTAAGTCTTTTGCTTCTAGTACCGTAGGCCAGGGTAGTCAAGTCAAGTCAGTGAGTCAGCACAGGCTGAGAAACACTGGGGTACTTAGCGTTGTGCGGTCCGGAGGGACAGGTAGTGGTAGAGGGCCTCAAATGAGTCTGAGTGCAGGTAGTTCAGGCACTACCCTTTATCTACCGCTTTTTGACCTTTGCCACAGTCTGAATTAAAAAACCCCGAGGTTTTAGTGACGTCTACCACTGACGTAGGTACTTTAATTTTCTGCAAATCAGGAACCTTCTTTTCAATACTGGTTGGATCTGTCGTATAACTTTTCGTCTCTGTAATGAAACGTTTATTTCTAGGTAGATCAATTCCTATAACAAAAAGGTCACCAGTACATACCTACATTCTCAACCTGATAATTCTTTCGACTCGCGACTTCTTAACCGCGAAAACTTGACACCACAACCTCTTCTGAGAACTCTCAGGGAACCTGACGTTCCTCTAGGTTGGTCAGGTAAGACTTCCTCAAGTCGGGACCCTAAAGAAACCTTCCTGACTACGATTTCGACTTTGAGGTCATGAAACCAGTGGAGTACACTTCTCAACTGAGTAACCTTTTCTGAGACAACGACCCTCCCTAACCCCCGTCCTCCTCTTCCCCTGCTGTCTCTTACTCTACCGACCTACCGTAGTGACCGACCTACCGTAGTGACTGAGCTACCTGCACTCAGATTCACTTGAGGCCCTCAACCACTACCTGTCCCTCCGGACGGTACGACGTTAGTACCCCAGCGTTTCTCAGTCTGTGGTCACTCACTGACTTGACTGGACTTGACTTTGTAAAAATATTTTCTAGTGTCTACGAGACCTACTTCTTCAAAAAAAGAGTGGAACAGGAGACAATCCGTCTCCTTAAGGAGTTCATTACGTCTTTGGTTCTACTGAACTCAGTTCACAGTTTGGAACATTCGGGGTAAGATGGAGAGTCAAGTCCAGCTAAGACGGAGACCAAACTCGAATTAGAAACCTAGTTCTGAACTCCCAAGGAGTCGACTCTCGGACACTTAAAATGAACCCGGTGAAGAGAAAACAAACAGGTGAAAAAGGAGGTATAGTGTTGTTATCGTTTTCCAGGAGAGTTGTAAAAACAGTGAAAGACGACGAAAAGAATCGAAAAGTAGGACTCGTCGAGTCTTTAGTGTTTGCGAACACTTCCCTCAGTTATGTGTCTGTACTCAAATTAACAGACTTGGAGGACGAAAGAACCTAGAACTTGGACGTTCAGGAGGTTCGGGTCAAAGTCCGAAGAACGGACACTGTATTATATTACGATATACATATAATCAGAGACTAGGACCAAGGACGATTATAAACCACAGACTGGGACCAAGGACTGTGTCTCGAGGATTTTAGGAACATTAAAGGACTTACTGGTTCACTAACTACGTCCTTAGGATTGATTTAGAGGACCTGAAGGGACCTACTACCCTCAGAAAACAAGATTACTTCGTTGACAACCTACCCCGACGAGTGATGATCTTTCTAGTCCAGTACTGATCTTCATCTTCGAAGGTTTAAAGTCGGGATGGGTGTGAGGTAGGAGACTTCTCCTCTCATCCCGACCTTTACCCAATCGTTAATTAGTTCGGACTACTTCGGAGGTGTCTTCAGGGATTTCATACTCTTAGTCTCGAAGCTCCAGGTACTTGTGTAGATTCACGACCCTTACACAATATGGAGTGACCCTGTCTTTTAGGACGAAGAGTTGGGAAAGTCTGGTACGAGATATATAAAGAAGTGGACAGACAAGTAAACACAGGAAATTACATAGGAAAACTTTTGTCTTCACAATCAGTGAGTTGACACAGGCTAAGAAACGTTGGAGTACCTGACATCGGGTCGTCTAAGGAGACGGGTACCCTAACAGGTCCGTTCTTATGACCTCACGTAACGGTGAGGGAAGAGGTCCTCTAGAAGGTTGGGTCTTTATCTTGGGTCCAGAGGACGTAACTTCCGTCTAAGAAATGGTAGAGTCGATGGTCTCTTCGGATCATTCATTTGACAAATACATGACAGACTCGATGGAAACGTTCGTCACCATTTATTTGACAAAAGGACCCAGGGTACTCGGTAGATCTTTAAATATTTTGAACTCCTCCTTATCACCCTTCGAGGTTAAAGAAAGGTCACCCTGTCTTCAACAACCATTGGACCCCTAGAGTTTTTAAACGTTAATTCCAAAGTTCACATCTTCTTGACCCGTTAGTCAGCCACTTGAGACCAATCACAGTTTACTTTAGTTTAATATCCTGTGGGTCTACCACAGTCTCTTGACGTCTCACACTCTTTTTTGGGGTGTGTAAACCATAGTTCACCTCTTCTCTTCACACTCTCAATTCACATAACAAGACATGTCACGATGTAAGATAAAAGAACAAAAACAACAAGTCAACGATTCAGTACAGACTGAGAAAAACACTGGGATACCTGTCGTCGTACAGTCCGAAGGGACAGGAAGTGATGGAAGGTCTCAAACGAGTTTAGGTACAGGTGACTTATGGACTACGATAGATTGGTGGAGTAGGAGACGGTGGGCGAAGAAAACGAAGTCTGAAAGGATCGTAGTAGCAGAAAAGATTACTCAGCCAAGAAGCGTAGTTCACCGGTTTCATAACCTCGGAGTTGTAGTCGTAGCAAGGAAGGTTACTTATAAGTCCCAACTAAAGGAAATCCTAACTGACCAAACTAGAGGAACGTCGGGTTTCCTCAGAGTTCTTAGAATAGGTCGTGATGTTAAACTTTCGTAGTCAAGAAGTCCTAAGTCGGAAGAAATACCAAGTTAACGTGTAAGTATGTACTGATAACCTTTTTTGTGTCTTAATTGATATACCTGAATTCTATCGTTTCACTACAGAGACCGAAAATTACACGACAGATCCAAACCGTATCGAAAGGAAGGTTCCTCGTTCGAAAAACATTAAAATACCGAGGTCAGTGATAGAGGTCGTTAAAACTTTGGGTTCTTTTATGTGACACAGTCACAAAGATGACAAAGGGGTAGATAAACGTACTTCACTACCCTGACCTACGGTACTACGTCAAAAAACTGAACTCAAAATTCGGTCGAAAAAGTGAGAAAAGAAAGGGGAAGTAACTCCCCAATAAATCAAGAAGAAACGAAAGACGGTAATCTTAACATAGTAGACGTATAGACTCCAATAACTATAAAGAGGTCCGTTAGAATTAAGGTCTAAAACTAAGTTAAGTAGGAACGTAAACCGTCCTATATGAGACGTATATTGAATTTATTCGTTCCACTGTTATATCTCGGAACAACATGAGGAAAAGGTTAAACTTGATCTTGTAACAAGGTACATTCAAAGATTGACAACGAAGAACTGGACGTATTGTTAAATAGTCCTCTGTCCTTACCAGATTAAAAGTAAGATGAAAGTCAAGTTAAGTTAAGTCAGTGAGACAACACAGGCTGAGAAATGATGGGGTACCTGACGTCGTGCGGTCCGGAGGGACAGGCAGTGGTTGTGAACCTCGAATGGTATTAAGTACTGGTAACTCAGTCACTACGATAGGTTGGTAGAATATGAGACAACAGAGGAAGAGGAGGACGGGAGTTAAAAAGGGTCGTAGTCCCAGAAAATTGTACTCAGTCGAGAGGTGTAGTCCACCGGTTTCATAACCCTTAAAGTCAAAGTTGTAGTCAGGAAGGTTACTTGAGGGTCCTGACTAGAGGAAATCCTACCTGACCGACCTAGAGGAACGTCAGGTTCCCTGAGAGTTCTCAGAAGAGGTTGTGGTATCAAGTTTTCGTAGTTAAGAAACCTTGAGTCGAAAAAAAATATTAGGTTGTGAGTGTAGGTAGGTACTGATAACCTTTTTGGTATCGGAACTGATCTACCTGGAAACAACCGTTTTATTGTAGAGACGAAATATTATACGACAGATCCAACAAGTATTGAATGGAGGGTTCCTCATTCACAGAAAACGAAAGTGTCGACGTCAGTGGTAGACTTCACTAAAACCTCGGGGGTTTTATTTCAGTAGGTGACAAAGGTGTCAAAGGGGTAGATAAAGGGTACTTCACTACCCTGGTCTACGGTACTAGAATCAAAAAACTTACAACTCGAAATTCGGTTGAAAAAGTGAGAGAAGAAAGTGAAAGTAGTTGTCCGAGAAATCAAGAAGTGAAAGACGGTATTCCCACCACAGTAGACGTATAGACTCCAATAACTACAAAGAGGACCGTTTGAACTAAGGACGGACACGAAGTAGGTCGGGTTGAAAAGAGTACTACATTACATGTGTATTCAATTTATTCGTCCCACTGTTATATTGTCGGAACTGCATGAGGTAAAGGATAAACCTTGGTCAGACAACAAGCACATGCCAAGATTGACAACGAAGGACTGGACGTATGTCTAAAGAATTCTCCGTCCAGTCCACCAGACCATAAGGGTAGAGAAAGTCTTAAAAGGTGTCAAATAACACTAGGTGTATCAGTTTCCGAAACCGTATCAGTTATTTCGTCTTTATCTACAAAAAGGACTTGAGAGAACGAAAAAGTTACTAGGTCACCTACAACCGATAAACTAGAGACCCAGGAGACGGAAAAGATTTAGGTCGAACTTGTAGACCTTTAAGTGCCAAGTGTATAACGACTTCGGACTGAACCTCTTAGAATTCCTTATGAAACGACCACACACTCTACTCAAGTTAATACGACATCAAACTCGTAAGAAAACGTAGTGGAAAGAAACCCTAACCTCACTTTTGACTGGAAAAAGTCAGGGAACCGATGACGACTCGAAAGGTTTAAACGACCGTATGACTCACGTCGTGAAAGTGTCGTGGTAGAAAATCCTAAACTTTATCGAGTTGACCTTAAGGTAGTGGAGAAGATCGAAACAAACATCACTACGAAGGATTCCGGGAGAACTGAGGTGTAAGGCTCTAAAGACCGATATCCACTCACTAGTGTGGTAACACTAATAGAACCAGTACTTCTAGAAAAAGCATGTCAAGAAGACAAATAAGAATGGTGGAGAAGAAAATTATAGAAGACGAAAACAGTCCAGGGAAGCTAAAGACAGAAAATAGTTCGGACAGAAACGTACTTTACCAGGGAACCATAGAGATTAAAAGAACTTCTCTAGAGATCGGAAAGGGTAAGATAATAAAAGGAGACAAAGAAAAGTGACCAGTGACTCCTTCCGAAAGAATAGAGAGGAACGATAAGAAACCTTGAGACGTAAGTTTACCCATATAGAAAGGAAAAAGAGGAAACAAAAAGGGAAGAGAAGAAAAGTGTTGATAAACATTCCGGAGGAGTTTCACGGTAAAACGAAAAAGTGTAAATAAAGGTACCCGTACCAGAACTAAGGACAGAGGACATGTTACAGTGTTTGGAGACAGGTGTCAAGTAGTCCGTGAGATAGATAGTCTAGATCAGGGAATTTGGATAAACAGTGAAGGTGACTTATTAGTATTCCCTAAACTAAATCCAGTATGGACTTACCAGATCACCAAAAGGGATGAAAGAAGTTAAATTCAGACTTCAACGTTATTCCTCAAGTACTAGGCTCGGTGTCAGTTGAGGATCAGAACAAAAACGACTGACATATCTCGAAGAGGTAGAAACCGACGTTTCCTATATTAGTTAAACTAAAACCACAAACGGTAGACCACTACAGGTACACATCTCAGAAGAGAACATAACAACCTTCTCTCACAAACGATACTGGTCACGTAAGCGAACCGTTTTGAGACAATCGGAAACGGGACGAAGTAAGGCATGAGGTTCCGGTTTAAACGGTCTACAAAGAACTGAAGGATGAAAACGTAAGGTCAGGGGATATTACTTTTCCTGTAGAAAAAACACACAATCAAGATTTTCCAGAACATCCAGAAGTGTCTTGGTAAATTGAAGTCGAAGAAGTCACAATGAACAGCCCCGTATCTGAACCTAATGGCACTATAACTTACCAAACGGAACCTTTGTTTGTCTCCAGTAAGACAGTAAAAACTCTAAAGTAGGTTCATGACGTAAAGTCTGAGAAAACAACTGGTATTACCGATGAGGTAAAGAAGATGACCTAAGGACGGGTGTCATCATCTATATTACCAGTAGACTCAATTTAAGTGGGTAAAGTCAGGTAAAATTAAACGACTAAGGATCTTCCAGCTGTAAGTGAAAACGGTAGAGGACAAACTAGTGAAGGTTAAACGGAACTAAGTACCTGGATTGTAAGGTCCAAGGATACGTTATAACGAGAAATGTCATAGCCTGGAACGAAGATAGTGGTCAGTGTACGTGTTGACCCATAACAAAAANATATATACTGTTTGGGTGTCGTTTGTAATAGGAGTTACCACTTTTTAACTTTCGTAAAGGGGATTTCAGTCCTTGTTCTGTTCCCACAGGTGAAAGTGGCGATGATAAGTTGTATCAAGACCTTCAAAACCGGTGTCGTTAGTCTCGTCTTTTTCTTTAGTTTCCTTAGGTTTAACCTTTTCTTCTTCATTTTGAGAGTGACAAACGTCTACTGTAAAGTCAGGTAAAATTAAACGACTAAGGATCTTCCAGCTGTAAGTGAAAACGGTAGAGGACAAACTAGTGAAGGTTAAACGGAACTAAGTATCTGGATTGTAAGGTCCAAGGATACGTTATAACGAGAAATGTCATAGCCTGGAACGAAGATAGTGGTCAGTGTACGTGTTGACCCATAACAAAAACGAAACCGAGGTAGGGAAGTAAGAGACCTCAATAAAGAGGTGATTAGAGGTCATCGAATAACCCGTGGATGGTTGGACCCCTCAAGTAGAAAGTCACAGGATACAGAAACGAAAAAGTATGACAAGTACCCCAAGAGTTCCGTTCTTATGATTTCACCAAACGGTAAGGGAAGAGGTCACCTGGTGTAAAACAGTCTTGAGAGGTGGTACTGGGTAGGTAGAACCCACCAGGATATGGTGTATAGAATCAAAGTAACTCAATCTGTACCGACACCAGGTACACTATTCTAACCGATCAAAAGACACTTATACCAAAGTCAGACAGACAGGAGACTACGGGAGAAGTCACGGACAGAATGAACCCAAAGAGAATGGAACCTGTACCCCATAGAGAAGTATCGACGAGGTCGTTTCGTGTCGGTGACGGTGAATGAAACCTGCACCCCATAGAGGAATACCGGAAGCGAGGACTGGAACCTACACCCCATAGAGGAGAGTCGACGAGTGGTGAGGTTGTGGTACGTCGTCGACGACCGGCGAGGTCTCGGGTAAGATGAAATCTTAACAGTTTAAGGGGTTTCCTCACGAACGTGTATGTCACAAACCCAAGTAGAGGTTCTTGATAGGAAAGAAGGTCCTAGTACTGGGGAGTTTAAGAATGACCGTGTCTTAAAGACCCTACGACAGTTTTTATGTAAGGAACAAAATATATTGATATTAACAAGAGTTAATTACTTACCAAAACGACATTCGATATAACCTTTTTATTTTTCATGTTCAGATCTCACAAATATTTTATTTGTGGTATCAAGTCTTGAGTACAACGGTCTTCTTTACTACGATCGTCTTAAAGAGTGTTTTACGAATTTTTGAGATTATTATACGTACTATTATCCTTCTATACACTGTCCTTCCGTATCTTTCTTTACGCATTAATTAAAGAGGAGGGTTTCCGAAATGAAAGTAAAAAATTACAGTCTAGTATACTTGTTCTTAAAATTGTGTCCCGTTTCCTTTAAAGTAAAATTAAAAGGTATGTGATATTGGGACAATCCGAAAACTTTTTCACAGTGTGGCAGTATTTAATCGTAAAATCGAAAAAAGGACATTCGTATTAATCCTCTGAAATCACTCGATCCTATCGAGTCTCACCATAGACTTTTTCTCGTTTATTAATCGTTACCGTAGGAGAAACAAAATGGACCGTAATGACCCATCCTCAGTGGGAAAGAAAGGATTAAGTTAACAGAAATGAGATTTAGTCAAAGTACGAAGGAAGAAGTTTGTTGAAGAGTACTAATGTAAGTCTGAGTATGATTATTATTAACAAGGCGACCTCGTATTCACGTCCGAAGAATAACTGTCTCACTCGTAATAAAAGATAGTGTCTGTCTGGAGAAACTTTGAAATTTGGGTAATATTCATAAGTAACCAATGGAATTTCTGTGTAGTAAAAATCTTTAAAGGTCCGTTTAAAAGATTAGTGGTGGTTTCCTGGTAATGTAAAAAGTCCGTTTGGTGGAGTTTATGGACGATTTATTAATTTTGAGAAAAGGAATGTTACACTTCATATTGTGTGTATAAAAACTGACCGTCTTGAAACAGAGTTTCGTAGGTCAAGAGAAAATTTCGATATTCAGTTTACCATAAAACTTTTCGTCAAGTATAACAAAACAAAAACACCCAAAACAAAATATTTAATGAATGACCGGTTTTTTTGGGGGTTTCATAATTGACACACGAACCTTAGATCAAAACAAACAAAAAAAAAAAAAAATTATTTATGTAAGAACGATACCCTTATGAGTTTCTTTAAACTTGATACACCCTAAAATGTACACGTTTTGTGTAGTGTAACTTATGGCAGTTACTTCCCGATTACCCTTTATTAAACTGTTTACAGACAAAGAGAAAAACTTAGGTCTTAGATTTAAGATCACTTTTAACAAATTTAAAGTTTTAACATATTATACGGAAGTGGAGTAAATATAAGGATGTATCAATACGTCAAAGTATATCGTATTATATTGTGAATATGTTAGAATTCATACACTACAAAAGGGTGTATCTAAAGGTAAAGACACATTCATAACTACTTTATATTGAAGAATAAGTATTCCAATCAAAAGGATTAGATTATTGTTCATTGATCATCTTGACACCGTACCGATATCTCTATTCGTCTTAAGAAAGAATTCGTAGTAGAAGGAAATTTTCATTAATGACACACTAATGGACAGACCTTTCCTGAAGGGTCCACCACGTTCACCATTTCTTGGACGGACGTTACGTCCTCTGTATTCTATATGTTCAAGCTAAGGACCCAACCCTTCTAGGGGACCTCTTCGCGTACCGGTGGGTGATGTCACAAGAACGGACCTCTTAGGATACCTGTCTCCTCGGACCGTCCGATGTCAGGTACTCCAGCGTTTCTCCACCTGTACTGACTGCACTGAACCGTACGTACGTGGAAAGACATTTTAGTCACTATACACCCAGTTTTATGGACTTATATGTTGTAAATGAGAAATTTTTCAACAAAAGTATTATAAAAATACAAAGAAATAACATTTATAATATATTGTCCTATATAATATTTATCGTATCTCTCGGTCCAAGTACCGCAATCACCATTTCTTGTACCGACGGTCACGTCCTTTAGATTCTCTGGGTCCAAACTAGAGACCCAACCCTTCTAGGAGACCTCTTCCTTTAGCGTTGGGTGAGGTCATAGAAACGGACCTTTTAGGTCACTTGTCTCCTCGGACTACCCGATGTCAGGTTCACCAGTGTTCTCAGTCTGTGCTGATTGCGTTGAATCGTGTATTTATCATATCTTAAATTGTGTTTCTGTATTCCGTTAGTGAACTTATTAAATCCGAATTTTCTTGAGAAACAAGGGTTAAAAATATTACAAAAAACCATTTTCCGAAACAAAACAATACAAAACAAAAAAAAAANAAACAATACAAAACCCAAAAAAAAAAAAACCCCCCCCCCCTTCCACTGGACCTAAGTAATTAAATAAAAGAATTAAGAGAATTAAATTAAGTAAACGTAAGAAGTAATAACATGACCGTTGGGGTTTGAGTCCGTAATCTTCATAATTAATATCAAGGTGTGTGTCTCCCTTTCTCTTAAATGGCCTTATGACATTTGGACAAAAGGTAAAGACATTATAAAGGTAAAACACAAAGAGACTCCTGACACAAAAGTCACAGTTATTTAGTATAATCCATTGTTGCTATTTCATTTACGAGACCAAAGACAACTCAGTCGAAATATACATCCCCCTAATTATTGAAGAAAACATTACTAACTCCAAATAACTATAGAAATGAGTAAATAGTAAATCTTGACAAAACGTTCTGTGACTTTTAAAACCTATTTAGAATCTTACGACTGATGAAAGACGAAAGTGTACCGTATTCAACATAGAAAGTCTAATTTACTGTAGAAAAAAATTACCTTTTTTTTAGATCAGTCGACCTAATGTCGTCAACCAAACTGAAAACACGACAAAACTTAATAGACTGTAGTCTATTTTATCTGATTTAAGTGATCAAATGGACTACAATATTCATCGGTTTTTTTGGTGACCAGATTTATTTAATGAAGTATCTAGAAGACATATTCAATTTTTTAAACAGAAACAACCAACTTACGGGACCCTAAGACCCGTAAGAGAGTTTGGTCCTTTAAGTTCACCAATACTATTATAACGATGGAGGAGTGATGGAATATTAGTGTGAATTAATCAACGTCGTCCACCATCATCGACCGTACCAACTTATCGAGATGAGTGAAGTGTTGTTAACCGATAAACAAGTCGTTTACTTTTCTTGAGTCATACTCTTTACTTGTCTTATATCGATACGTCATCGACAACAACATGGTCAATAAAATAAGAAAAGGAAAAGGTGATCTATTAAACAGGTAAAATTTGTCTACTTTACCACATAATAAAAAAAGTCCACTTATTTGATATACCACACACATATATATATAATTATGTAAGTCATATATACATAAATCATTAATATAAAATTTTACATACTTGATTTTAATCTCTACACTTTAGGTTTCTAACAAAAACCGATGACTTTTAACAAAAAAAAGGTCTACGAACAAAGTTACTTCTTCACATATAAGTTATATAAAAATGTTTCTTTCTTCCGGAACCAGTACATTGGTACAAAAGATCTGTATCATCTATATTATACCTGAAGAACTTTCGGGGATAACTTTATAAAATAAATTATAGAGTATAATTTTATCTTTGTATATATTTACATAAATATACGTGATTTGATCATTATTTATATATACGTAATGATAAATGGAATATATGTGTCTTTCTCAATCTTGAAAACGATTCTCACACTTTGTTATACCGTAAATTTTTGTTTCCTGTCAAACAGATAGTCACAGTAGAATAGAGTTTTACTGTAAACGAAAAAAGAAAAACCTAATTAATTTTATTATGAATAAAAAATATAGATCTTTACGAATTAATGATTCTATTAAGTAATGATACTAACCATAAGACAAAGTTTACCAAAAGTTCTTCAGAATCATTCAGAACAAGGAAACATAAAGAACAATATATAAGACATTATATTAAAATGTTTTATCTCTATAACAGACTAAATGTCTTTATGTGAAAAATTTTAAGGACACGTTAAAACCTTATCGTTGTACTGTTTTAGTGGATGGTACTGACCACCAGACTTCTCTTATTTCTCTATATAATGTATCCGATTTTCTTTTATCATAAACATGATAATAGTTTATTATATTACTTTTTAAACTAATTAGGAACTTATACGCATAATTTAAAGGATTGACGATGAAAGATCCTAAAAAGATCTTTGTTTGAAGGAAACAAAGATCCTTGTTGGTTGAAAGGGGGGAAATTTTCCAGTCTATTCCTTTTATATTAGTAATTAGACAAAAATTGTCTCAACTTTTTTACATTAAAAAAAGTAGAAACGAAAGTTTATCTGACAATAAATCTGTCGTGTTACATAAGTATGTATTATGTACTCTTTATAAATGTAGTAATTTTATACACGACTACGATGAATATTTTATAAAGGGACGTCATTTAATTTAAACATATTAATCTCATCAAGTCAACTTTTAAACTTATAAAGTTAGTTTATAAGGAAGTTAGAAAATTTAAAATATGACATCATAAAATAAGGACTTTTATCATATCAACACTTTCAAAACAAGGGGTTAGGAAGGAGACAATTTGTCTCTATTGTGTATAGAACTTAAATAGTCAAGAAATTAAATTTTTTATGTAAAAAGTAACATGGAATAATGGGAGAATGTACCATCGTAGTTTAAGTTGAAGAGAATACAAAGTGGACAGGATAGTCTTTTCACTATCAGCGAGTCAACACAGACCTGAGAAACGCTGGGGCACCTAACATCGGATGGTCCGAGAAGGTAGGTACCCTAAAAGGTCCGTTCTTACGACTTCACCCAACGGTAAAGGAAGAGGTCCTCTGGAAGGACTGGGTCCCTAACTTGGGTCCACAGGGTGTAACATCCGTCTACGAAATGGTAGACTCAGTAGTCCCTTCAGTCTCTCTTTGGATTGATAAAGAACTGTGTCGACGGTTGTCGTAAAAACCAATCCTAAACCACAACTATTAGTACATTATGAATCTTCCGTTCCCCTTCGAGATTGGTAAAGGTTTCTCTTCTTGAAAATAAACGTATACACCTTAAATTATATTTGGTAGATAAACTACACCGACGGTCAGTTACTCTAATAATTTAGTAAAGGACTCTAAAGACGTCGGATGATTATAAACTTCAGTGAAGCTAAAAAGGACGAAAAATGAAAAGGTAGTAAGTTCCTTAAGTTATTCTAAAACAACAACGAACAACAAGTCAACGAGTCAGTAAAAGTTGAGAAACGGTGGGGTACCTGAGGTCATGTGGTCCGAAGGAACAGGAAGTGGTAGAGGGGGGTTCAAACGAGTTTGAGTGCAGGTAATTCGGTCACTACGGTAGGTTGGTAGAGTAGGAGACAGTATGGGAAGAGAAGGACGGAAGTTAGAAAGGGTCGTAGTCCCAGAAAAGATTACTCAGTCAAGAAGCGTAGTCCACCGACTTCATTACCTCAAAGTCGAAGTCGTAGTCAGGAAGGTTACTTATAAGTTCTAACTAAAGGAAATCTTAACTGACCAAACTAGAACGTCAGTTCCCTGAGAGTTCTCAGAAGAGGTTG
Source organism: Capra ibex (assembly GCA_006410555.1). NCBI lineage: Eukaryota > Metazoa > Chordata > Mammalia > Artiodactyla > Bovidae > Capra > Capra ibex. The sequence continues at coordinate 32,583,455 of SJYO01020080.1, forward strand.
TGGTGTCAAACATTCGTAGTTAAGAAGTTGTGAGTCGGAAGAAATACCAGGTCGAGAGTGTAGGTATGTACTGATAACCTTTTTGGTATCGAAACCGGTATGTCTGGAAACAACCACTTCATTGTAGAGACGAAAAATTATGTGACAGATCCAACCAGTATCGAAAAGAAGGTTCCTCGTTCACAGAAAAATTAAAGTACCGACGTCAGTTATACTTGTCACTAAAAACTCGGGTTCATAAGGGACATTATTAGAGACGGGAGATACGTGTCACTTCAAGACACAGGGATAGACTTGGAGATACTAATTTTTTTTTTTAACACATACTTAGGTTTTGTTTTATATTGAAAAAAGAAAATTATGTAATAAAAACTCGAAGTCTTTTATTACAGATTTAGTAGGATATACTGAATGTAAAAATGAGTTGTGATTTAAAGATATTAAGTAAATACTGTGAAATACCTCTACACCTGACAATTATAAATTGTAGCATTTTATAGGTTAACAAACTCATTTCATAACAAATACCCGAAGGGACCACCTTGTCTCCGTTTCTTAGGAGGACATCACGTCCTCCGTGACCAAGTTAGGGACCCAGTCCTTCTAAAGGACATCCTCTCGTACCGTTGGGTGAGGTAATAAGAACGGACCTCTTAGGGTACCTGTCTACTCGGACCATCCGATGGATGTCCCGTATCCCAACGTGTCTCAACCTATGTTGACTCTACTAAATCGTGTCGTACGTTGTGACGAATAGAGTAACAAAATCCAACTATTTATTAACTTAACGAAGATAAAACAAAGAGGAAAAACAACAATAACAAAAGTCTCAAAAACGATCAAATTCATCCTACCAGTCCACGTAAGAATTTCAGAGAAGTAAGTACAGACATTCTCAAAGAAATGCCATGTCGTATCTTTATCTCAATGATTTATTACCCCATAGACGTAAAAGTTAAAATTCGTCACTACGATATATATATATGTGTGTGTATATATAAATCTTAAATAAGGTTACGTTCATATAATTTTAATGGGTCAAGAGTTTATAAACGGACAAATACCGTGACAACGGTCAAATTACCTAAATTTAACCATAGATAACATCAGAATCGAAAGTGAAGGATTAATAATCACTCAACTTATCAAACGGGTAAAAACAAAGAATAAAAAAATACTCTACAGATAATTGTAAAATACCCTACGGATAATTTCAAACTGAAACAGTTTAAAAGGTCATTTAATAAAAGGATAAGGTATAATAAAACAACCTCAAGGGATATAAGAGTCCTGTACTACGGTAACTTTTATGTAAATAAAGTTTATAAAAGAGGGTAAAATACTAAACAGAAGTATAAGAAAAGTCACTGGAATCTTATAAAAATGTTAATCGAAAAAGTACAGAATAAAGTCTTTTGGAAGAGATTGAGGTACCTATATTTATTTCTGTAAGAGATAAGAATATTTTCAAAATCTAAAACTAAAAAGTAAACAATCTACATAAAATCTGGAAGAGTCGAGAGGAAGTACAAAAACTGGAGAGGAATAATATAAATTAGAAAAATAGGAAGAACTACGTAACGTATATTATAAACTAAGTAATCGATAATATCAAAATAAAATTTGGGTAATTTTAAAATAAAAGGTACTAATATAGTAAGTAAAGATTTACTTAACAAACACAAGTTCAGTAAATATAATGAAATTACTATACAATGAAGTAATAAATATAAAGAAAGTAAAGAAATTTGTATAATTTACATCAATAAAGTATAATATTCATTTTAAAATATTTCATTGGGAATATTCATTTTATTGGGTTTAGGAACTATTACATTTATAAAAGATATAAATGATCTCTTATTGACTCCGTACTCTTAAACACGAACCCTCAATACGACAACGACAAGTACGACACAACAAAGTACAGGATATAGGAATGTTTCCGATTCTTTTGAACCTCGACCCACTTTGACTTACATTTGTCGTTCCAACAACATTTAGTTTTACTAAAATTACCACGGTCACCTCGTTTACCCCATAGACCGTACCAATCGATTGAAATAAAATAAAGAATTTAAAAATTTTTAATAAAATAACTTGTATCAACTAAATGTCATAACACAATTACAGACGACATTTCATTAAATTAATATTGTAGGGACCACACGGACACCAATTCTGAAGTACGAAGGTAACGTTCCCGTATTCAAACTGGGGACTAGACTCTTCACTCTAGGGTGAACAGAACACCGGTTTTATTTATTTATTTTAAATTTTTACTTATTTATTTATTTTTCTATTTACGTAAACACGAATCAACGAGTCAACACAAGTCGAGAAACGTTGGGGCACCTGACGTCAAGTGGTCCGAAGGGACAGGTACCCCTAAGAGGTCCGTACTTCTAATCTCACCCAACGGTACGGGAGGAAGTCCCTAGAAGGGTTAGGTCCCTAACTTGGATCCAGAGGACCTAACGTCCGTCTAAGAAATGACTGACTCGGTTTATATACATGTTTATTATATATATGTTATGTGTGTGTGTGTATATATATATGTCTGTAAGAGAGAGATATATACATATGCGTATAGAAATATATATGTATGTTTGTATATATATGTAAGTAATAATATATATGTGTGTGTAAGAATGAGTAAAAAAGGAGGTAACATCAAATAATGTCTTATAATTTATACCATGGGAACAATAGGTGAGATCTTATCAAAAGTAAAGGAATAGACTTTGAGGGTTAGGAAGAGAAAGGTTGGAGGGATGGAAACCGTTGGATTTCAGGTAAGAGGTACAGATACTCAGACAAAGAGAACATATCTACTCATATAAACACAGTATTAAATCCAGGGTGTATATTCACTATCGTATACCATAAACAGAAAGAGAAGACCGAATATAATGAATAATACTATTAGAGATCCAGATAGGTTACAAGAACTTTTAACATAATAAAATAAGAAAACATACCGATTCATCCCCGAAGGAACTGTCGATTTAACCATTACTTAGGTAGACGTTACGTCCTGTGGGACCAAGCTAAGGATCCATCCCTTCTAGACGACCTTCTCCCTATCCGATGAGTGAGGTCATAAGAACCCGAAGGGAACACCGAGTCGGTCATTTCTTAGACGGACTTACACCCTCTGGACCCAAGCTAAGTACCCAACCCTTCTAGGAGACCTCTTCTCTTTCCGATGGGTGAGGTCATAAGACCGGACCTCTTAAGGTACCTGATACATCAAGTACCCTAACGTTTCTCAGCTTGTACTGACTCAGTGAAAGTGTACCGATTCATCATAAGGTAAAACACATACCTACATATACACACATACATATGTATATACACACACATATATGTGTGTGGTGTAGAAGAGTTAGGTAAGGAGACAATTACTTGTAAATCCAACGAAGGTACAGAACCGGTAACCTTTGTCACGACACTACTTGTCACCTCACGTACCTAGGAAGACTTAATAAAAAGAAGTTTATATACAGGTCCTCATCCTAAGTATCTAGAATACCATCGAGATAAATTCAAAATATTCCAAGAAGGTATGACAATATGTATGACGTAGTCGAATGTAAGGGTGGTTGTCACATCCTCCCAAAGGAAAAGAGATGTGGGAGAGGTCGTCAAAAATAAACATCTGAAAAATTACTGTCGGAACGACTGATCACATTCTACCATGGAGTGACATCAAAACTAAATGTAAGGATATTGATAATCGTTATAACTTGTAGAAAAGTACACGGATAATTGGTAGTCATACCGAAGGAACCTCTTTACAGACAAATCTCGAAGACAGGTAAACAAATAAAAACAATAACTCAACGTAATCGACAAACATTTAAAACTTTTAATTAGTGAACGAACAGTGTAGTACATGTTTGTATTAAAACAAAGTGAGATAGTCAACGAAAAAACAAAAACACATACCAAAGGAGACCCGAAGGGTCAACCGAGTTTCCAATTCTTAGGTTGACGTTACGTCCTCTGTGTCCTCTACACCCAAGTCAGGGACCCAGTCTTTCTTGGAGACCTATTCTCGTACCGTTGGGTGACGTCCTAAAAACGGACCTATGGGACCCTTGTCTCCTCGGACCACCCATATGTCAGGTACCCCAGTGTCTCTCAACCTGTATTTTTGTAGATAAAGACGAAATAACTGATACGGTTTCGGAAACTGACACACCTAGTGTTATTTGACATCTTTTAAGAAGTTCTCTACCCTTATGGTCTAGTGGACTGGACGGACAACTCTTGGATATACGTCCAGTTCTTCGTTGTCAGTCTTGTCCTGTACCTTGTTGTCTGACCAAGGTTTATCCTTTTCCTCATGTAGTTCCGACATATAACAGTGGGACGAATAAATTGAATATTCGTCTCATGTATTACTCTTTGTGACCCGACCTTCTTCGTGTTCGACCTTAGTTCTAACGGTCCTCTTTATGGTTATTGGAGTCTATACCTCTACTGTGGTGGGAGTACCGTCTTTCACTTCTCTTTGATTTTTCGGAGAACTCCTTTCACTTTCTCCTCTCACTTTTTCAACCGAATTTCGAGTTGTAAGTCTTTTGCTTATAGTACCGTAGACCAGGATAGTGAAGTACCCTTTATCTACCCCTTTGTCCCCTTTGTCACAGTCTCAAATAAAATCCCCAGAGGTTTTAGTGACGTCTACCACTAACGTCGGTACTTTAATTATCTGCGAATGGGGCACCTTCCTTTCAATACTTGTTGGATCTATCGTATAACTTTTCGTCTCTGTAATGAAACGGTTGTTTCAGGTAGATCAATTCCGATACCAAAAAGGACACCAGTACATACTTACACTCTTAACCTGACACTTCTTTCGACTCCCGGTTTCTTAACTACGAAAACTTGACGCCACAACCTCTTCTGTGAACTCTCAGAAGAACTCTCTGACTTGACCTGACTTGACTTGACTTGACTTGACTTGACTTCGTTACTTCGACATACGTGAACCAAAGGAAATGACACGTTTTCGAACTCAAACTAATCGAAGTCAAGTCAAGTCAAGTCAAGTCAGCGAGTCAACACAGGTTGAGAAACGTTGGGGTACTTAACGTCGCACGGTCCGGAGGGACAGGTAGTGGTTGAGGGCCTCAAGTGAGTCGGAGTACAGGAAGGTCAACCACTACGGTAGGTCGGTAGAGTAGGAGACAGCAGGGGAAGAGGAGGACGGGGGTCAGGGAGTGTCGTAGTCCCAGAAAAGGTTACTCAGTTGAGAAGTGTATTCCACCGGTTTCATAACCTCAAAGTCGAATTCGTAGTCAGGAAGTTTACTTGTGGGTCCCGACTAGAGGAAATCCTACCTGACTGACCTAGAGGAACGTCAGGTAGTTAAGAAGTCGTGAGTCGAAAAAAGTGTAAGGTTGAGAGTATAGGTATGCGCTGGTGACCTTTTTTTGGTATTGGAACTGATCTACCTGGAAACAACCGTTTCATTATAGAGACGAAAACTTATACGATAGATCCAACCAGTATTGAAAGGTACTTCACTACCCTGGTTTACGGTACTAGAATCAAAAGACTTACAACTCGAAATTCGGTTGAAAAAGTGAGAAGAGAACGTAAGAGTAGTTCTTCGAAAAATCAAGGAGAAGTGAAAGACGGTATTCCCACCACAGTAGACGGATGGACTCCAATACCTCTAAAGGGGGTCGTTAGAACTAAGGTCGAGCACGAAGAAGGTCGGGTCACAAAGAGTACTACACAAGACGTATCTTCAATTTATTCGTGCCACTGCTATATGTCGGAACTGCATGAGGAAAAGGAGAAACCTTGGTCAGACAAAAAGGTACAGGTCCAGATTGATAACGAAGTACTGGACGGATATCCAAAGATTTCTCGAATGTGAACAAATAAAAACGATAATAAAGATAACGGAACCCTCTGAATGGACACTTTGGTGACCATACTAATTACAGTCTCTTATAAAACAGACAGAAGAGGAGGTCCTTAAAATACCACAGTACAGAATATAAATTCGGAAATTCTGTAAAAATCGAATAAAAACATATACCACATTGTCACAAAAGATTTAAGTAACTAGATGAATACCGATAGTTGTAAAGAGTCGTAGAGAACTCTACTAAGTCAAGTCAAGACAGCGAGTCAGACAACAATGTACAGGTCAAGATTGACAACGAAGGACTGGACGTCTATCCAAAGAGTTTTCCGTCCAGTCCACCAGACCATAAGGGTAGAGAAAGTCTTAAAAGGTGTCAAATAACACTAGGTGTGTTAGTTTCCGAAACCGTATCAGTCAGTTCGTCTTTATCTACAAAAAGACCTTGAGAGAACAAAAAGGGTACTAGGTCGTCTACAACCGTTAAACTAGAGACCAAGGAGACGGAAAAGATTTTGGTCGAACTAATAGACCTTCAAGTGCCAAGTGCATGACGAATTCGGACCGAACCTCTTAAAACTCGTAGTAAAATGATCACACACTCTACTCACGTTAACACACCATCAGACTCGTAAGAAACCGTAACGGAAAGAAACCCTAACCTTACTTTTGACTGGAAAAGGTCAGGACACAGGTGACGACTTAAAAGGTATAAACAACCGTATAACTCACGTTGTGAAAGTGTCGTAGTAGAAAGTCCTAAACTTTATCGAGTTGACCTTGAAGTAGTGGAGGTGATCGAAACAAGTATCACTTCGAAAGATTCTGGGTGAACTGAAGTGTAAGGTCCTATAGACCGAGATCCACTCACTAGTATGGTAACACTAATAGAACCAACACTTCTAGAAATAACATGTCAAGAAGACACATAAGAACGGTGGAAAAGAATTATAGAAGACGAAGACAATCTAGGTATGGTAAAGAAAGGAAATATCTCGGGTAGAAACGTACTTTATAAGGGAACCATAGAGATTAAAAGAACTTCTCTAGAGATCAGAAATTGTAAGACAACAAACGAAGATAAAGAAACGTAACTAGCGACTCCTTACGAAAGAAAAGAGAAGAACAATAAAAACCTTGAGACGTAAGTATACGAATATAGAAAGGAGAAGAAAAAACTAAAAGTAAAAAGAAAAAAAGTGTCGATAAACATTCCGGAGGAGTCTGTCGGTAAAACGAAAAAACGTAAAGAAAAGGTACCCCTACAAGAACTAGGGACAGAGGACATGTTATAAAATTTATGGTTTTGTTAGTCTATCGTAATGTTGGAAATATAATTCGATTAAAAACGTATTCCTTTGATTTCTGAAATGTCTATTTAAACAGATCCACTTCACGGATGTTATGTTGTTCAAATGTAAATTTTCAAGAAATGTAAATAAGTCTTAAATATCCTGAAAACTCATTTGTCAAAATCCTATAGATAAGAAGCACACACAGTCTATTTCTGACTATACAACCTTTATAAGGTGTATGAACTGGTATCTCGTTATATTGTATAAATTGTATTTAACTATTTGGTCTTAGGTATATGAAAACCGTAGTTGTAAAATTCTTTAAGTGTTGTATTTATTTTAATTTGACTTAAGATTTTTTTATATAGTCTAATGTGTGGTCATGGTCTAGAATTATGAATTGTATAGTGATATCATTTACCTTCTCACCGTTTCCTTATCTACTATACCGTTTACTAATCTTTACGAGTCAGCACAAGCTGAGACGCTGGTGTACCTGACATCGGACGGTCCGAGAAGGGAGGTACCCTAAGAGGTCCGTTCTCATGACCTCACCCAACGGTAAAGGAAGAGGTTACAATTTTATCAACTCGACATAATCATAATGTATAATATAAAATTTGATGTAACATAATCTATATAGTTGTACCCAATTTGGTGGTTTCTCTAAATATATTTCTTATATTATTAACCATCTCGAACCGAACTTTGGACCCCTTCGTGTTTAAGAAGTTAATCACTAAAAACTTCAAAAACCTTTTTTATCACTTTGTAGTTTCGAATTTAACTTTGTATACGACACGAATTAACGAGTCGACACAGACTGAGAAACGCTGGAGTTCCTGATATCAGACGGTCCGAGGAGATAGGTATCTTAAGAGATCCTCTCTTATGACCTTACCCAACGGTACGGGAAGAGGTCCCCTAGAAGGGTTGGGTCCCTAGTTTGGGTCCAGAGGACGTAACGTCCGTCTAAGAAATGGTTGAATATAGATCCCACTTCACTTTCTATTATATTTCCCCTTTTAAAATTAATAAATATGTTTATATGTCCTATACAAATACAGGTGTACTGTATTTTAAAAGAAATTTTTATACTTTCTACGTGTCTGGCATACCTTTGTAAAAATACTTAAATATAAATTAATCAATAAATACAAATAAGACATAGTAATACATCTTTTACTTTTACATATTAAACTCCTTCCACAAATGTTGTACGTATTAACTCATTTTCAATGGTTTAATTTGTGTTTTATGAATTTCTATCTAATTCCGAATCTAAAGAATCATTCCCATGTCATGTTTACTTTTGGTGTTAGTTCATTATAGATTTAGACAGTCATAACGTTAGTTACATAGTTCACATCTTCTTTGTTACCTTACTAGTCTTAGAATATATATGAAATCACCTTACCATTTAAACTTGTACTTTTTTATGTAAACTTCTACGAGGTTGACCTACTGGTTCGGTTACTTGAGGATCTAGAAGACTCTTGTTACTATAAGTTTGACACTCGGATGACTGAGTTTCTTTCTTCATATATAAAGGTCCATTGAGTCTGTGTGTGTTTGTGAGTGTGTGTACTGATATTCCTTTAAATTATTTTTCCTTCATTTGGAATGGTAACTGTAAAACGGACGTATAAAACAGGATAACACAAAATAAAGGAATACGTAAAACAAGAAAATTCACTACAAATACCGATAATTTAACTAAATCATTATGTCTTTAACTGGTGTTGTAGTTAGAACCTTTCGTAAAGAGTTCTCTGTAATAACGTAGACATTTTTGTATAGACAGTACAAAATTATCGTTTTAGGATACCCGACTCCCACCATTTACAGGTTATTATCTAATTACTTATTTCTTTGACAAAAACAAGTATTTTAGTTCACGATATATAGTTATTTTTAATTACTCGACGTTGATGTATACAGGTATACCTGCCTAAGGTTCTTTTATTTTTAACTTACATTCTTCTTTTCTGTCAAAGGTCAATACTTTAAGTTTGTATGAGTATGTACTTTTATGTATAAAATAGTTATTTATTTATACTATATTTTGAATCCCTTTGGTTAATTTACTGTTTATCTTGTACTTTATACATCAAAACACCCACTGTCCTTTCTCTCTTTCCCACCCACACCTCTTTCAGGACGTTTCGTTCTTAACGGAAACGATTTCCTTTTTTACTATAATTTCGTGACTTTTGAAGACAACAATTCGACTCGCCATTCTTGTCAAATCAAGTGAAGTCAGTGAGTCAGTACAGCCTGAGAAACGCTGGGGTACTTACCGTCGTGTGGTCCGGAGAGACAGGTAGTGGTTGAGGGCGTCAAGTGAGTCTGAGTACAGGTAGCTCAGTCACTACGGTAGGTCGGTAGAGTAGGAGACAGCAGGGGATGAGGAGAACGGGGGTTAGGGAGGGTCGTAGTCTCAGAAAAGGTTACTCAGTTGAGAAGAGTACTCCACCGGTTTCATGACCTCAAAGTCGAAATCGTAGTAAGGAAGGTTTCTTTAGGGTCCCGACTAAAGGAAGTCTTACCTGACCAACCTAGAGGAACGTCAGGTTCCCTGAGAGTTCTCAGGCGAGGTTGTGGTGTCAAGTTTTCGTAGTTAAGAAACCGTGAGTCGAAAGAATTGTCAGGTTGAGAGTGTAGGTATGTACTGGTGTCTTTTTTGGTATCATTCTTGTAATCACGAATTAAGAATAATTTGATTAATTGATTAATATTGATTTAATATTAAGTAATTAAAAGTGAATATTAATTACAGTCACCCGTTTTAGGGTATTTATTCCACCCTATATATATATTCGTTTCTATGAGGTGTAGTCAAACCAACGAGTCAACACAATCTGAGAAACGCTGGGGTACTTAGCGTCGTGAGGTCCGGAGGGACAAGTAGTGGTTGAGGGTCTCAAGTGAGTCTGAGTGCAGGTAGCTCAGTCACTACGGTAGGTCGGTAGAGTTGGAGACAGCAGGAGAAGAGGAGGACGGGGGTTAGAAAGGGTCGTAGTCTCAGAAAAGGTTACTCAGTTGAGAAGCGTAGTCACCGCTTTCATGACCTCAAAGTCGAAATCGTAGTAAGGAAGGTTCCTTTAGGGTCCCAACTAGAGGAAGTCTTACCTGACCAACCTAGAGGAACGTCAGGTTCCCTGAGAGTTCTCAGAAGAGGTTGTGGTGTCAAGTTTTCGTAGTTAAGATGTCGCGAGTCGGAAGAAGTGTCGGGATGAGAGTGTAGGTACGTTCTGATGACCTTTTTGGTATCGGAACTGATCTGCCTGGAAAGAGCCGTTTCATTACAGAGACGTAAAGTTATACGATAGATCCAACCAGTATTGAAAAGAAGGTTCCTCATTCACAGAAAATTAAAGTACCGACGTTAGTGGTAGACGTCACCAAAACCTCGGGGGGTTTTATTTTAGACTGTGACAAAGGTGACAAAGGGGTAGATAAAGGGTACTTCACTACCCTGGNGTTTCTTTAGGGTCCCAACTAGAGGAAGTCTTACCTGACCAACCTAGAGGAACGTCAGGGTCCCTGAGAGTTCTCAGAAGAGGTTGTGGTGTCAAGTTTTCGTAGTTAAGATGTCGCGAGTCGGAAGAAGTGTCGGGTTGAGAGTGTAGGTACGTTCTGATGACCTTTTTGGTATCGGAACTGATCTGTCTGGAAAGAGCCGTTTCATTACAGAGACGTAAAGTTATACGATAGATCCAACCAGTATTGAAAAGAAGGTTCCTCATCCACGGAAAATTAAAGTACCGACGTTAGTGGTAGACGTCACTAAAACCTCGGGGGGTTTTATTTTAGACTGTGACAAAGGTGACAAAGGGGTAGATAAAGGGTACTTCACTACCCTGGCCTACGGTACTAGAAGTAAAAGACTTACAACTCGAATTCGGTTGAAAAAGTGAGAGGAGAAAGTGAAAGTAGTTCTCCGAAAAATCAAGGAGAAGTGAAAGACGGTAGTCTTTACATTTAATTTTGTTACTCTATTGTGATGTGTAGATAAAATTATCAACTTTAAGTTATATGACTATTATGGTTTACGACCATTCCTACGTCTCCTTGTCCTTAAGAATAAGTGACGACCTTCTTTACAGTTTACTACGTCAATAAACTTGTACGGTAAACCACAAAAGAATGTTTTAATTTACCCAAGTAGGATACTAGATCGTTAACATGAAAACCCGAAAATGGTTTCTTTAACTTTTATATACAGGTGTTTTTTGAACGTACACTTACGAAAATCGTCAAGAAAAATATTATTTTGAACCCTCGTAAGTTTGGTAGTTTACTCATTCACTTACGTATTTAACACCATATCCATTACCCTATAATAAGTCACGACTTTTATTATCCGATAATTCCGAATTTTTCTGTTCGTCCTTGGAATTTATGTATAATGATTTACTTCTTCGGTTTGACCTTTCCGATGTCTCATATACTAAAATTAATATATTGTAAGATCTTTTCCCTTTTAACACCTCTTTCAAATATTTTCCAGATACATGGTTAAAATTGAATATACGTCTCATATAGTACTCTTTGTGACCCGTCCTCCTTCGTGTTCGACCTTAGTTCTAACGGCCCTCTTTATAGTTATTGGAGTCTATACGTCTACTGTGGTGGGAATGCCGTCTTTCACTTCTTCTTGATTTCTCGGAGAACTACTCTCACTTTCTCCTCTCACTTTTTAAACCGAATTCGAGTTGTAAGTCTTTTGATTCTAGTACCGTAGATCAGGGTAGTGAAGTACCCTTTATCTACCCCTTTGTCACCTTTGTTACCGACTGAAATAAAAAGACCCGAGGTTTTAGTGACGTCTAACACTAACGTCGGTACTTTAATTTTCTACGAATAAGGAACCTTCCTTTCAATACTAGTTGAATCTATCATATAATTTTTTGTCTCTATAATGAAACGGTTGTTTCCACACAGAGCAGTTCCCATATCAAAAAGGTCACCAGTACACACCTACACTCAACCTGATATTTCTTTCGACTCGTGACTTCTTAACTACGAAAACTTGACACCACAACCTCTTCTGAGAACTCTCAGGGAACCTGACGTTCCTCTAGGTTGGTCAGGTAGGATTTCCTCTAGTCAGGACCTACAAGTAATCTTCCTGACTACAACTTCGACTTTGAGGTTATAAACGGGTGGACTACACTTCTCGACTGAGTAAACTTTTCTGGGACTACGACTCTTTCAGACTCCCGTTCTCCTCTTCCCCTGCTGTCTCATACTCTACCAACCTACCGTAGTGGTTGAACTACCTGTACGCAAACCCATCTGAGACCCTCAACCACTACCTGTCACTCCGGACCGTACGACACCAAGTACCAAAACGTTTCTCAACCTGTGTTGATTACTGACTTGACTCGACTACATTCTTTATTCATCGTTTTATCTCATTGTTAAAGAAATTAGATTTTATATCTTTAATACTATATTACACTATCCCCTTAAATCGAATGGATGGATCATAAGAATTTAACCAATCTTTAATATTTAATTAGTACTTTAAGATTTTTGGACGTTTAAAACTCTCTATTTTCTATTGCATAAAATTATCGATTGTGTTATGACAAATACTTACATCAATACTCGTCAAAAACCGTGATTTATCCAATCACTCCCAATTCACAGTAGTTTGTTTTCGTCTTTCAAAGAATCCTTCAATCGGTACCCTTTTTAGACCTTTATCAAAAGACCCGTACCTTTGTCCATCCTTTTTTGAGAACCAAACTCTCTAACGGACCGTATGTACTCCTCTTGTCGTTCCTTCGACGATATTGACTTCGTCTAACTGGTCGTGTCTCAGACTCTCACACTGGTCTCTCCATTATCCCAGTCGAGTCAGTAGAAGACCTCTGATCGTTTCGTGAAACGAAAAAAAAAGAGACTTACCTTACCTTTGTTGGACGTCCCAAAGTTTGTCTCACTGTCCAAGATTATTCAAAAATTTCTATTGAGACGGAAGACACGACTTACACTTCAGTCGTACGTCCTTCGTACACCTATTTTCATCTTTTTTTGGACAAAATCCTATATATCGTAATTAGTTGGACTTCTTCCATCGTCGAATGTCGTCTCATCCTCAATAACCTGTACTACTCGATAGGAACCTAAGATCTATGTAGAATCTTGATCAGTCTCATAATACCACCACCGTTAACGTGTCTGGAAATAGTAATAACTGACCAGTGAATTCCCATCTATTAAATTTTTCTATTTGAAAGTACTATTGATCACTCAACGGAAACAACATTTTTTAATTTTATACATCAAATAATAGTAGACACACTCGATCCAAACAGTGAAACTGTTTAAATTAAAACCTTAAAATGTCAGTAAAACTTCAAATCGAAAGTCATAAAAACTCCACAATTGTTATAGACAGACTGAAAGTAGAGTAATTTTCAGAAACACAAAGAGAATAGCGTACGGTACTCTACCAGAACAAGTGGTCCTCATAACGATCGTGGTATTAATTGTATTGATGAGGATTGGACTCTAGTAATTCTACGTAAAACGAAGTGTAACCTTTAGATACATAACAAGTAGAATTTTCAGTTGTATACAAAAAAAGCGATTACTTGACTTCACCATACCCTAAAGATTAAATGAATTTTGCTTATGGATAAAAGAAAGTTCACAGACTGAGATTCTCTTTAGATGAAGTCCCGTGTAAAGTTCCATGTAATTTGTGGTAGTTGAAATAGGTGTGTTACGAAAATAATAACCTTGTAATTTACTAGGGGAGGAGTTAGACTCGTGTCGTAGATCAGAGACATCTTTACTCGTCAATTGTCTTTAGAAAGGATATTTACCTTATCTACTTGACATAGATCCAATTTATTATTAAGAAAGTATGTATTTTACAATCAAGTTGGAAGTCTCGTGGAAACACAAGTCCAATCATTGAACGAGGGTTATGATCTTTTTTAGACCTAGGATATTTTTATTAACTATTGTACTATACTTTCTTAGTGGAAACTCGTAGAAATGGACAGTTGTAAGAATATACTACTTCATATTATAAACCGGTATTAATAGAACTACTATGGAACCACCGTATAACGTTAATATATAGTGTACTCTCGGTGATGATACGACACGAAATTTTATTTAAAGTGTAATATTTTGATTGGATTCATGGTTTTAAATTTATAAAGAAAGGACTCTTGACATAAACTTTACTCCATATCGTGGAATTAAAATCTTTAGTGGCGTTTCCAACACACGTACTCTCATGATATAGACATTCCTTAAAATCTACAATGTAGTTTTGAAAATGTATTCCCCACACCATTGATTGTGGTTTACTATACTACATCGAAGGGATTCCAGTGTGTGTGTCATTGTAGTAATCTTCATTTAGGTGGATAGGACTTGGGTATAAGACACGAGGAACTCAGTACGTGTCACATGGAAGACCTAAAGTCATAGTAAAGATTCAAACAGATACTGTAATATTTTGTTAAAAGACAAAACATCAAGTTGTAGTTTTTATAAGTTGTAAATACGTTTATTAGAGTCATTTTATAAATATTATTTGAATAATATTTATTTCATTTTATTTTCTAATTTATAATATATGGTACACAATTACTTGTATAAAAACAAATAAGTATACAAATGTACGAAATGTTAAGTAATCAAGACAACGTACGTTAATTAAGAAACTGTTCTTCTTAAAAATTTAGATTATGTTTACTGAAAGTCAGTTTCACTTAAAGACCCCTCTAAACCAATTTAATTTAAGATTACATCACATTGTTTAGATTTGGTTTTTTTTTTTGGACAAGTTATTTTGGAACAGTCTCTGATATACTTTTACTACAACTCAACCTGTCATTTTATGCATAAAACACGTGTAGTATGACTCCTTTTCCGATCTTTTACAACTACCTCCCCGTATACACTGTTTGGGTGTCGATTGTAGTATAAGTTGTTGACATTTAAAGAGGAAAGCATAGTCTTTAGTATAAGTTTGTCTCAGCCTGTACTGACTTCGCTGAATCGTCGTCGTCGTCGTCACTTTTCGACATTCAAAGAGGAGATTCTAGTCCTTATCCTGTTCTTACGGGTGAGAACGGTGAAAAGAGGTTGTACCATAACTTTCAGAATCGGTCTCCTCAATCCGGTTTTTGTTTTGGTTTTTGTTTGTTTTTTACTTCAATCACTTCAACGTCCTATGTTTTAGTTATATACCTTTAGACAAGTAAAGATATTTGCTTATTGTTTTATAAATTTTATCTTTAATTCTGATATTAGGGTAAGTGTAACGTAATTTTTGTTATTTTATGGATCCTTATGTAAATTGTCTCTTACATTTTCTGGATAAGGAACTTTTGGTACTGTGACTGCTTTCTTTGACTTCTTATGTGTTTACTGACCTTTCTACAAAGTAAAAGCTAACCTCCTTAATTACAGTAATTTTACAAGTATGTTGTGTTTCGTTAGATGTCTAACTTACGTTAAGGTGAGTTTTAAGGTTACCGTTAAAAATATCTTTATCTTGTCTACTAGTATTTGGGAAGTATCTTAGTGTTTTATGGGACTTATCGGTTTCGTTACGACTCTTTTTCTTGTTTGGGTCTCCGTAGCGTGAGGGACTAAAGTTTGATATGATGTTTCGATCGTATTGTTTAATCATACCATTACCGTCTTTTTGTCTGTGTGTCTTGTTACTTTGTCTTATTTCTCGGATCCTTATTTGGGTGTGGATATACCAGTCAATTGAACCTGTCATAGAAATTATTTACCACGACCTTTTCGGCCTGTAGGTATACGCTTCTTATGTTGGATGTAACATATATGAGTTTTAAGTTGAGTTTTACCCAGTTTCTTAAATTATATTCTAGACATTAGAGAATGTTAGATACTTCATTTTAGTGACGGGTTCACCTTATCCACAGGATCCGATCACAAACAAGAAATACAGTTTTCAAGTCTTTATCGACTTCATTTCGGTAACTTAATCACTTCATAATTACTCATTTTCAAATAACACGTGTGTATTTTTCTGTCAACGACTAGGTTTTTATCAGTTTGGTTTTGTACCTTACTCAATATCCTGATATGACAATATTTCGTTATACATCACTCCTCTACTACTAACAAATCAGAAGTATCACCAACCAATATTATCTAAAGAAAATTCACTGTCCCTTAGCCAGTTACCAACCAGGTACAGTTGGAACTCTTTGTTTCAAAATGAATACCAAAGGTCTCCGTATTTAATTCTTATTGGGTCCAGTTCAATCAGAACATTTTATTTAAAAAAAAAAACATACTGATTTAACTAAAACAGATGAGTCCCTTAAAAGTTATAACCAAAGACGAACGAAACATAAAATTTTTAAGAGGGGATAACCAGTAAGAAAATAACTATCGTCAGACTCCGACACTGATTGGTCATCTTGGAATAAGAGTCTGTGGTCGTAACTATATCAACCCGGTTTTTTTAGTGCATAAACGAGAAAGTCAATCAACCCCTTAGTTCGGTC
Organism: Capra ibex; assembly: GCA_006410555.1. NCBI lineage: Eukaryota > Metazoa > Chordata > Mammalia > Artiodactyla > Bovidae > Capra > Capra ibex. The sequence continues at coordinate 32,600,161 of SJYO01020080.1, forward strand.
TCCCGGTACTTCAGTGGTAGAAGTATTAAACACTCCAATAACAAGTAAAGTAGGTCAACAGACTAGGACTACCTATGTCAAACAGTGTACTCACCGAAGACTGTCCGCATTTTTGGAAACTCTCCTATGTTTCGAGATCCCTCATTATGCTACTGAATTACTCTGATTATCAGTTCCTAAATTTTTAAAGGGTCTCGTCTTTAAATGTCCTCGGTTCGAAATTGGTTAATTTATCTCGAAAAATTTTTTATAGTGTGCACGTATTATATATGTGACGACAATTCAGTGTAGTCAGCACAGGTTGAGACACGCTGGGGTATTTGTCGTCGGGTGGTCCGAGGACAGGGACCCTAAGAGGTCCGTTCGTATAACCTCACCCAAGGGTTAAGGAAGAGGTCACGTACTTTCACTTTTCACTTTCACTTCAACGAGTCAGGACAGGTTGAGAAGCACTGGGGTACCTGACGTCGGATGGTCCGAGGAGGCAGGTACCCTAAAGGGTCCGTTCTCATGACCTCACCCAACGGTAACGGAAGAGGCTTATATATGTGTATCTGTATGTTTTTGTATATCGTGAATGTTTGTCTCTAGAATATCAAAAACAAAATTTTTAAACTGAGTACAGAGTCCATGTTTTAAGTTTTCTTATCAACCTAAATAAAACCCAAAGATCATGTACCTAATTCACTTTCAATAGACGAGTCTACCAGTTTCAAAATATGATTTCTAAAACATAAACGTATGATTTTCCTAGTGTCAACTCGATAAAAAAGGTCAGTAAAACAGAAAATCTTCGAAGACGTATAGTTTCTTAAGTAATATAAAAAAGACTCCCGAAACCTTAGGAAAGAAATTTCCCACGGGTTATTCCACCTGAGTAGATTCAATTCCAAAGAGGTTTCATCGGTGATGTTAAGGTTTAAAACGTTTTCTAGTGGACAAAAGGTTTTTCCGTGTTCTAAGACCAGGTATCTGGTCCACCTCGGATAGAAACGGTAATCTAAGGGATTCTACAGAATTGATGCTCCCAAGACAAAAAGTTGTCGACAAAGTTTTGTATCCCTTAGTGCATACAAGGGGTAGAGGGTGGTGACGGGGTATCGGAAAACTTATCTTATACTAAAATGTTTGAAGTTCTTGTTTTTTTATGTTGTACATGTTATCTTAAAAACTTCGTTATCAATACTTTATCTCAATACTTTTACCTGTGTGTTTTCTCTGTAAAGAACTTGATCGTCGTAAGTTTGACTTTACACCTTACTTCAATTTTCCATATAATAGTGTTTCGTCAAATATATCACTTCTCTACCACTGACATTCATTGACCAATAAATTTTAAAAGAATTTACTATCTCTTAATCAATCACTAATAGAGTTATAGTTGGAACCCTTCGTAAATTTCGAAACGAGTACTAAAGGTCTCCGTTTTTGTTCCTTACTGTATTCAGTTCATCGGAACATTTTATTCGATTTACTTGGAAATAAATACAATCGTCTTCTCTCAAACCTCTGTTGAAGGAAGTCACCCGGATCCAAGAATATTCCTGTATTTCTTCTTAGACTCCAGAATGGGTGACGTTGTCTCAAATAACTTATAATCCTTTCTCTTCCTCTCTGGTGGAGTTCTCTCTCCACCCAGTCTGACTCCTTATGTTACCAGGGTCTTCCGACCCTACATCTCAAAAATTCCGTTCCAAAAACCGTATTAAGTCCTCCAGAAACTAACTGTCAGAACTAACTGTCGATTCCAATATATTGTTCTTCGAGATAACACATACTAAATCATTAAGTCATTAATATTAAGGGTATTAAGTCAGACAATATTAATCTACATACATAAGTGTCTTACTGAAGGGACCACCGAGTCAGCCATTTGTTGGACTGACGTTACTCCCTCTGGGTCCACCCTAGGGGTCCACCCTTTCTAGGGGTCCTCCTCCAGTACCGTTGGATGAGGTCATAAGGACGGATCTCTTAAGGTGTCTGTCTCCTCGGACCGTCCGATGTCGGGTACCCTAGTGTTTCTCAGTCTGTGATCACTCGGTGATTCATGCGTGTGTGTTACTCAGGGTTGTCCGAAGGATCCGTCAACATTTCTTGGGTGGACGGTTACGTCCTCTTTACTCTCCGACACCCAAGTTAGGGACCCAACCCATCTAAGGGGACCTCCTCTCTTACTGTTGGGTGAAGTCAGAAAAACGGACCTTTTACGGTACCTGTTTCCTTGGACCTCTCTATGTCAGGTACTTCAACGTTCTTACCCTGTACTGACTTCACTGAATCGTACTTGTACACGTTAACTCAGGTTATCGGAGGTTCACGTACTCTCGCATTCTACACACGTACACGGTCTCACCCCTTTCAGGGAGGTCAACCAGTCACCCCAAAAAAGGGAAGGGGATTGATAAAACTTCATGACTACCCCTGCACAAACCCACCCCAACCATTATCGAACCGTCCTAATCCGTCAATCACCTATAGGTCGACTACTCCGACTAAGAGAAACGAAGACCGATTGTAAATAGTGTGATTTGACTCAAAGAGACCCGTTGTTTAAAAACTCCGACCAGAGGTTAACAAAGACTAAAATTGAAACTAGTCTATTATTCTTCTCGTAGTCAAGTTAAGTCAGCGAGTCAGTACAGGCTGAGAGACGGTGGGGTACTTAACGTCGTACGGTCCGGAGGGACAGGTAGTAGTTGAGGGTCTCAAGTGAGTTTGAGTACAGGTAACTCAGCCACTACGGTAGGTCGGTAGAGTAGGAGACACCAGGGGAAGAGGAGGACGGGGGTTAGGGAGGGTCGTAGTCTCAGAAAAGGTTACTCAGTTGAGAAGCGTCCTCCACCGGTTTTATAATATCAAAGTCGAAATCGTAGTCAGGAAGGTTTCTGGCGGGTCCTGACTAGAAATCTTACCTGACTAACCTAGAGGAACGTCAAACTCATATCATCTACAACGACATACATTGAAACCGAACTCTTAATGGTAAACAGAAGATTCTGAAAGAGTTTTCTCACCATTCCATACTATAAGAGGAATATGTTAAAATAGAAGGAAAAAACCCCACATTTTGTTCGAACGACGGACTCTCAAAAATAACAAATGAAGACGTAGACTCCAATCAGTTATTCTACACGACTCTTGTCACTCAATAAGAATTGGGATCTTTACGAAAAGAGACACTAATACGGTTGACACAAAAGATTAAATACCAGTAACTTAATTTGAGGATATAAGTGTGTCTCTAACTCCCCATCTCCGGTCATAAGGAACGAGATTCACAGAAAGTGAAACCCCAACATTTTGATCGTTCTCTCGAAAACTTTCCTTATCTCTTTCTTACATGTCAATACATAATATACTTTAATTATGAAGAATTTTTCAGTTCAGTCTCCGGATCTCTCCCTTCTTAGGAAAGATTGTAAATCAGTATGACTCCCCCTGTAGTTACGGTAAAATTGGTGCTCATGTCTTTTTATCGTAAATTGTCGTAAAATTGTAACATACGATTTCTACCCATTTGTAGGTGAATTGACTCATATATTTTTGTATGCTAATTTACTGTGATTAATACATCGAAACGATTGAATGGAGTCAAGGTCCTTTTTTTTTAAAGTTTTCAAAATATATGAAAACTTTTATATACTAGAATTTTTGTATTGTCCAAAAGGGACCCCATGAAAAACTCAATATACCTAAGGGAGAAAGGACCAAGGACTTTTTAATCTTCTTTAACCTCCATACTATAGTAACCGTAGAAGGAACTAGATATAAGTCCTTAGAATTCAAATTATCATAGAGAGATGAAGTAGAGTTAATTCTAAATAATAGGTAATCGAATATAAAATAATTCTATATTCCACATAGTCAAGTCAAGTCAAGTCAGTGAGTCAGTACAAGTTGAGAAGTGCTGGGGTACTTATTACTCCGGAGGAACAGGTATTTGTTGAGAGCCTCAAGTGAGTGTGAGTACAGGTAACTCAACCACTACGGTAAGTCGGTAGAGTAGGAGACAGTAGGGGAAGAGGAGGACGGGGGTCAGGGAGGGTCTTAGTCTCAGAAAAGGTTACTCAGTTGAGAAACGTACTCCACCGGTTTCATGACCTCGAAGTCGAAATCGTAGTAAGGAAGGTTTGTGGTGGGTCCTGACTAGAGGAAATCCTACCTGACCAACTTAGAGAAACGTCAGGTTCCCTGAGAGTTCTCAGAAGAGGTTGTGGTGTCAAGTTTTCGTAGTTAAGAAACCGTGAGTCGAAAGAAGTGTCAGGTTGAGAGTGTAGGTATGTACTGGTGACCTTTTTGGTGTCGGAACTGATCTACCTGGAAACAACCGTTTCATTACTGAGACGAAAAGTTATACGATAGATCTAACCAGTGTTGAAAGGAAGGTTCCTCATTCGGACAAAATTAAAGTACCGACGTCAGTGGTAGACGTCACTAAAACCTCTGGGGTTTTATTTTAGACTGTGACAAGGGTGACAAAGGGGTAGATAAAGGGTACTTCACTACCCTGGTCTACGGTACTAGAAACAAAAGACTTACAACTCGAAATTCGGTTAAAAAAGTGAGAGGAGAAAGTGAAAGTAGTACTCCGAAAAATCAAAGAGAAGTGAAAGACGGTATTCCCACCACAGTAGACGTATAGACTCCAATGACTATAAAGGGGGTCGTTAGAACTAAGGTCGAACACAAAGAAGGTCAGATCACAAAGAGTACTACATGAGACGTATCTTCCATTTATTCGTCCCACTGTTATATGTCGGAACTGCATGAGGAAAAGGATAAACCTTGGTCAGACAACAAGGTACAGGTCAAGATTGACAACGAAAGACTGGACGTATATCTAAAGAGTTCTCCGTCCAGTCCACCAGACCATAAGGGTAGTGAAAGTCTTAAAAGGTGTCAAATAACACTAGGTGTGTCAGTTTCCCAGACCGTATCAGTTATTTCGTCTTTATCTACAAAAAGACCTTGAGAACGAAAAAGTTACTAGGTCACCTACAACCGTTAAACTAGAGACCAAGGAAACGGAAAAGATTTCGGTCGAACTTGTAGACCTTCAAGTGTCAAGTGTATAACGACTTCGCACTGAACCTCTTAAAACTCGTATGTTCGTCCCTTTTCCGTAGACGACAGAAGTCTTAGTCGTCCCAAACACATTGTCGGTCGTAAGACCTTTGTCGACCAAATTTCTTGGTCACAAAAGAACGTTTGACTCTTACGTTTACACTTTCGTCTTCCGTTCTTTGTTCGGTCACCCCCGAGGGGCCGTCGACCTGAACGACTCCTGAGTCTCCAAGACTCTATTTACACCTTCACTCTTGACGACAACACACCGAAGACCACCCTTATCGTCGGACTTAAAGGACTATTTTATGTAGGAATCTCACGAGTTACATACGAATTCATAAGTGATGAATCAGGAACGACAAGTGGGATTGTTTATCTTCGAACTTTCTGTTAGACTGGAGATGATAATCGTAGTATTTATACGATTGTGTCGTTAAACAAATAAGATCTATGAATAAGTTAATTTTAAGTTGTCAAATAAAAGGAAGAATAAAACTTTACTAAAATTGGAATATTATTACATCGTTTCTATCTTGGTATAAAAAAGAACTTTTTAGACCCCGACAAAGACTGTATTTACAGATTAAAGAGTACTTATGTTATCATGTCTAAAGAATGTCTACTCGTATAATAGGATATAACGCTATATTAGTGACTTTAGTCCTTTATTTGTCACTGAGTACTGATAGTACACTAGAAATCACGGGAAAGTTCAAAGTCAACAACGGTTACGAGAAATCTGGTTATCCTCCGTTAAGTTTAATTTGTAAGATAAATCAATAGTACAGATGAAGTCAAGTCAAGTCAGCCCGTTAGCACAGGCTGAGAAACACTGGGGTACTTAGTCTCGTGCGGTCCGAAGAGACATGTAGTGGTTGAGAGCCCTCAAATGACTCTGAGTACAGGTAACTTAGTCACTACGGTAGGTCGGTAGAGTAGGAGACAGCAGGGGAAAAGGAGGACGGGGGTTAGGGAGGGTCGTAGTCTCAGAAAGGGTTACTCAGTTGTGAAGCGTACTCCACCGGTTTCATGACCTCAAAGTCGAACTCGTAATAAGGAAGGTTTCTTTAGGGTCCCGACTAGAGGAAGTCTTACCTGACCAACCTAGAGAAACGTCAGGTTCCCTGAGAGTTCTCAGAAGAGGTTGTGGTGTCAAGTTTTCGTAGTTAAGATGCCGCGAGTCGGAAGAAGTGTCAGGTTGAGAGTGTAGGTATGTACTGATGACCTTTTTAGTATTGGAACTGATCTACCTGGTAACAACCGTTACATTACAGAGACGAAAACTTGTACGAGAGATCCAACCAGTATTGAAAGGAAGGTTCCTCATTCACAGAAAATTAAAGTACCGACGTCAGTGGTTGACGTCACTAAAACCTCGGGGGTTTTTATTTCAGACTGTGACAAGGGTGACAAAGGTGTAATTCACTACCCTGACTTACGGTACTAGAAGCAAAAGACTTATAACTCAAAATTCGGTTGAAAAAGTGAGGGGAGAAAGTGAAAGTAGTACTCCGAAAAATCAAGGAGAAGTGAAAGACGGTATTCCCACCACAGTAGACGTATAGACTCCAATGACTATAAAGGGGGTCGTTAGAACTAAGGTCGAACACAAAGAAGGTCAGATCACAAAGAGTACTACATGAGACGTATCTTCCATTTATTCGTCCCACTGTTATATGTCGGAACTGCATGAGGAAAAGGATAAACCTTGGTCAGACAACAAGGTACAGGTCAAGATTGACAACGAAGGA